>MU826836.1:1478370-2044464 GCA_029204205.1 Desmophyllum pertusum | reverse complement strand
AATTAAAACCTGTTTACCTTTTCTTTCTGGGAACAAGTATCCGATTACGTTTTCTTCTTCAGAAGTAGCTTGCTCTATAAACGAGAACACTTTTCCAGAAGCGCGAAAAAAGGAAACGCAAAGGACACATTATAGAAGCTGGTCCAGCGGCCCTTCACGTAGCTAACAACGTGCATAGCCTCGTTGATGCTTCCAAACCAGAAACAAGTCTGCGTCCAGTAGAGACGTGATCCCGACAGTGCCGCCGGTCTCCGATGCCTTAATTTTGTCCATTCCAGAACGCCATCCAGATACAACCGTTACAAAGAAGCTCTACAAGGAAAGTAGATTCTCTGATCACCGTAAAAACATCCAAACTCTTCTTTTTGCCGCGTCAACCCTGAGTGTTAACACGTCAAAAACAGCCTGTAAGAAAAAGAGGGAACCCAGCGTAACCGTCACAATTACAAAAAGAAGCTTTTGTAAATCGCCAATGGCGTCAAAGCTTTATAACGAAGTGATGGGTATTGCTTAATCGAGGAGTGTTTCTTTCAAAATCGCAAGTGGTATCATCACACACGCACGACATGACAACAATTTTACATTTAAAAAAATAAAACAGTAAAATTTATAGTTTAATATTAACAATTATTCTACGAAATCGAGTCGTACATTAAACTCAACTCCATAGCCAACGAGGCGCAGCGAGCCTGCTATGAAGTTAATTCGTACGACGAGAGGAGGTGGAATAATTGTTTTATAATATACTCACCACAGTGATATTGTTTTACCTGTTGGAAAGAACGAAGGAGCAAATGGAGGGAAAATGGCGATATTCGTGCTTTTAATCTTGTAACTCTCTATATTTTAGCTTTTTATTTCTTAATATTAGCTACTACCATTGTTTGTAAATTTTGTAGTATATTATAATTGTTAATTTTTATCATTTTATCCATGTAAAGCGACATTTGATCATGATATGAAATTTGCGCTATATAAATTTTTAATTATTATTATTATTATATTTAATTATTTTGAAAAACAAACTTTGCATGTGTTGCACGTTGCCCCCAAAACTCGTAAGTCAGCGCGGCTTCCCAAATAATGGTAGTAATGAGTTACATTGACCTCATATTCCCGAGTAGCAGGAACCAATCAGGATTGTCAAAAATTGCAATATCCTGCGTATGAGTATATATAATTAAAAAATAACTAGGATTTGTAACTTTTATTTAACTTTTACGTTTTATGAAGCGGACTACAATGGCCGACGCAATATTATTTTTTATAAACGCCTCCACTCGTAGATACTGGCAGGATTCCTTATGTTGTTGCTGCTGTGTGTTTTGTTGATTTACCTTTGGGTTCCCAATAATATAATAGGTAGTTGAAGAAAACCACAACGGCACGGCAACAAGAAACGTCGCTACACAAAGGTTTAACTGGCATATACAATTGATCTGCACGTGCGTTTTCTTCCTGGTACATTTCTTAACACACGTGAAAATGATCGAATTCTGCGTTTTCCTGGAGAACGAGAACGGCAACGGTGAATTTGTCAAGCGAGTTTCTATTTGGAATTGATCGCAGTCTTAACGCATTCAGCTGAGGATAGCTTGACACGATAGACACAAACTGAATGGGTCTGGATTCCCGCGGGGGGGGGGGGGGGGGGGGGAGGTACTCCCTTATTTAAGCTTATATAGGTATGTGCGGCGCCAAAGGTATGGTTTTCGGCCGTTTTGGTCTGAAATAGCGTATAGATTTTGACCATTTTGGTCTGAAATAGGTATGTTTTGTGGCCTGGAATTTGGTTTGGCTTTTAGACGAAAACTATTTTTTGCCATAAAAAATTAATATAAACTTAGTTTTTTTAAGCAACGTTGTCCTCGGCGTACTGTCCTAAACCTAACTAACTAGCTACACAAAACATTATGCATACCCATAAAAAGCGGTTTTGCAGTAACCTCTAGACTTTGATTGGTTATTACGAATTCCGACATCTCTTTGTTCAAGAGTTGAACACTTGCCCATCTGTACTGTATCTGCTTGGTATCTCTTCCATCTGATATAAGGAGAGAAATTCAAATATTAATGTCAATTAACTTATTTACTATTACAATTCATTTATTTTTCAGTAGTTATTTGCATAACTAGCTCGCATGTACTTTATCCGGTTTCCGTAGTTTCCGTAGCATGAAGCGATTATTTTACCTAATCGTATCTTTTTGGTACGCTTCGGCGGCATACTCAGGCGAGTTTGGTTGAGCCATGGTCAGTTGTATTTTGGCGAGACGCAGTCGAGCCAAAATACCCATGGCGAGACCAAACGAGACTGATATGCCGCGGAAGTGTACCTAAAAGGTACGATTAGGTATTTACCGTACCCAAAAATCGGTTTTATTCTTTACGCGAAGAGACGCAAAGACGACTTTCATCTAGTCTGAAGTGTCAGCCGTCTCCTCGCTCTAACTGTTTACGGTCAGAATTTCCATCATCTACCTTAAATGGCCTCTTTCCTTTCTCATGTGGCGAATTTGACGAAAAAAATCGTCGAATGTTATGGTTTTTGGCGAGTTTTTGGCGCGAAATTTAGCTTAGTTTTTCTTCGTAAATTTCGCTCAAATTACTCCCTTTGTCAACATTTTCCTGTTTTAAGTTTGACTGTAATTTGGCAAAATTTTGCTGAGGAAAGTTCAGCTCTAATCTGTAGAATTTTATTACTTGACATGAAAAGTGACCATGTTATTGGTGGATATCAGGTCAGTGACTTGATATCGTAGGATATCGGGTCAGTAGATAGAGCTTCTGATTGGCTAATTCCGAATTTGGGTATGGTAAGGAGTATTACTACTCCCCTGAATGGGATGTTACAACCCCCGTCACATTTAGTTGAAATACACGAAAGCCTTGAAATAATAAGCATAACAACTGCTAAATACTTGTCTACACCCCCTTCTCCCCTTTCAATGTTGGAAAATGGCAAAAGTACTCGTGTGTCCGTTCTAAGTGTTTTGTCAACATTTTACAGGGGTGGGGAGGGGCAAAATGTGTGAAAAACTTTATACTCACAGCTCAGAATGTCTAATCTGAAAACTTGCTTGTCCATTGGATAGGCGTGGAAATTCATCAAATTTGTAGCTGTTATGGTTACCCTAAAAACGAGCAAATGACGGTTTGGTTCCAAAAGAGAATTCAAGCAATATATAGGCTATATACTATTGGAACTTTGAGTTGGGGGAGGTACTGTGGGGGCTATCTTTGGACATGTTCCTTGGGTACTTCAGATTAGCACACTTGCACGATGTCGTCTTTTGACTACAACTACCAGAATTCATTTCGTTTTTCCTTTATTATTTAAATTTTTAAATCCCATTGGGGTTTAAATAACAATGGCTCTAATTAGCACGAAAAAAATAAAAACTGAAGGATTCTGGTAGTTGTAGTCAAATGACGCCATCATGCAAATCTCCTATTGTTTGAAAATCACTTACAATGAAGAACGCCCTATCGTTGTCAAAAATTAATGGTAATGATAGGGAACTCTAGCTCACTGTAAAACAATAGAATGCCCTATATATTAAGCATGTTTTCAATTCTAACTGACGTTAACCCCGACCGAGAAAAAACCCCAGAAGGATCCATATAGATCTGACATGGTGTACATCAGGCTCGATTTCCGCAGAGTCCGGTTTTTGTTCCTTTCCAAGAGCGTGGGCTCATTTTCCCGAACAGCGGCTAATAATCGAGTCTAGGAGTACACAACCCGGGAACACCCAGTTAGCTTTTAAAATGGAAATTGGTCCACAGATCTAACATGAGGTATGTCTACCCAGGAACGTCGAACAACAAACTAGCTTTTAGGATGAAAGTAAAGTTTAAGTAGCAGCATATACAGTACTGATGTTACCCAATTAAACCTAACATGGACTGCGCCCTTCCAGAAAAAAACTAACATAATAATAATAACATTTTGACAGGGAGCACGGTTTGTTACTATGTTGCACACGAATAAATAAAAAGCGCCACCATAGTGTGTTGGTATCTACACTGATCAGGCATGAAATCTGGTATCTTTTAAGGGTCAAATAAAGCTTGAGCCACACCCAGATTGGTCTCCTTTAGGGATTTAATTCAAATTTTCCGACGAGCATCCCCGCCCCTGGGAGATTCCCCTCCCCGGGAATTGTGTATACCAGTGCTCAGGAACACCCATATGCATCTGGGCCCAGTTGTTCGAAAGCTGATTAACGATAATCCTGGAGTAAAGGTTAATCAAGGTTTTAATTTCTCTTGTATAACGAGTGTTTTTAACTGCTAATGTTTTGTAGAGTTTGAGATTGCTCAAAGTCCAAACTGAAGGGCAAAAAATATAAACGGAAAACCTCATTAAATAAAACACAAAACTGAAATCAAAATTCACGCTAATCCTGGATTAGCTTAATCGTGCTTTGAACAACCGGGCCCTGGTTATTTGTATAATTTACCTCTGAGATAAAACTATTAATCCGTCTCCATAGAGAACCACTGTCCGAGTTTCCTGCTGCACAAATGTTTTCACGGCGTTTTCGAAGTAAGTATCTGGTAGCCACATGTTTTTGAGTGCCTCGTGTTGTAGTATCAGGGCATTGTCTCTATTGCCAGCAAATGCCAGTCTGGCGTCATTCCAAACCTGTCTCATGTACACATCAACTGTGAATTCCTGACAAGCAATGGAAAGACATGGCTTAAAATATCGTGACATAGCTCCTTTAATAGAGCGATTTTCAATTGACTGTCGAAAGTAATCCGGAATTGTTTTGGTTTTGCATTACTACGCTCTGTGATTGGTTTAAGAAACTCGCGCCAACTTCTCAACCAATCAGAAATCACAAAGCTGCTCGGGGGGCAGGGTAACCCTGGGTGGAGGTGGAGGTTACTCGCTTTGAAGGTAGGGTGACCCTGGGGGGCGGGCCAACTTTTTCCCATATAAACGCTTTGGCTATTGTTATTTCACCTACCAGGGACAAGTCGGGACATATAGAGCATGCGCGAACCCGAGAGGGCCAAGTTATGGCTCGGTCAAAAGGGACAACGTTTTTCATATAAACGCACGGTAAAAGATGGCTCGGGGGGGGGAGGGTAACCCTCCTACCAGGGACAACTTCTCTCCATGTAAATAGGCCCTAAAACTTGTCATGACAAATCTAGAAAAGAGACATTTAAACTAGAATAAAAACCAGTTGAGAAATTCCGCACCATGTTTTCTTCCTTAATGTTTCCAATGGACAGAAACCCAAGTGATACTGTAATTTTAAGTGGTTTTCCTGAAATTAAAAAAAAAATTACTAGACTTTGAAAACATACCCTAAAAGCAGGAGCATATCACCCCGGAGCCTCTATCTGTACTGATTAATGACAACAGCGTAGTTACACCTTGGGCTATTTTTAGAATCATTCTCCCGCGAAAAGATTTCCGTGTCCATCCGCGGACAATAGTGATAATTCGTAGTAACGACATTCCGCCGTTCTAGTTTTATTCCACGCTTCTCTCGTCCATTCTTGGTTTTATTTTTAATCCGAAACATGAATGACAACCTCGTCCTCGTGCTCGCAATGGGTGATTTTCGCGGCAAAAGTAATTCTAAAAATAGCTCAAGGTGTAACTACGCTGTGGCATAGGCCCAATAAGGGAGATGGAGGCTCCAGGGTGATATGCTCCTGCCTAAAAGGTATCATGATACCATAAACTGCCGCTTATAAGCCCTGGGCTTGAACAACTTTGTAATAAGGGGTTTTGGGTGGGCTAACAAACGGAGGGCTTATATCCGAGGGGGCTTACAAGCGGAATAAAAAAACGTTCGAAAAGAGCTGATAAGAAATAAGTTGATGCCGCAATATCAAGATACGTTTTCCATTTACTGGTCTTTAAGTCAGTCAATATATTGGGAACAAAAACAAATTTTAAGTACTGAGAACATTAAGCGCAACTAGAACATAATGAAACGGAAGAAAGAAAATTAATATGGTCTAAAGTTCAAGGACATTTAAAGTAAGGAAATAAGGAAAAGTAGGGAGGCTTATAACCGGAAGTATCTTTTTTGTTGTTAGAGGGAAGATGGGCCTATAACCGGGGGGGCTTATAAGTGGCAGTTTACGATATATGGCAAGTGTGTAAATTTGAAATGGAACACCCCAAGTGCAGCGGTACCAAAACACGTTTTTAAACCCGTACGACGAGTATGCCCGTCAGCGCCAAATATAGAGTCCCCCCCTGGACATGAGTACATTGGCGAAACGAAATAACGGTCCGTTTGGCACAACTGGTCTCCTGCGCAGCCGTTATTTAGGTCATCACGCAACGCTTCTCTCCACTAGTGGGAGGTTGTGTGACGACCCAAATAACGGCTGCGAAGGAGACAAATAAAGTAAGCAAGGCTGATACTACGTAGAACACTTAACGCGACAACGACATGATAGAGTCCAACTGAAAACCAAAACGAAACCGTGGACAGCTGTTTCGACCTGGTTAGGTCTCGTCAGCACAGCCGGTAGCAGCAAAAAAATAGAACAACCAACACCTGAAGGCCATTGCGAAGGAGAACTGCCCTGCAACCCAAGTACACATGCAATTTTTCAAACCACGAATGATGCTCACCTGTATGCTCCGGTCTCAGTCTTTTGTCGTAGTTTTGAAAAAGCTTCCCTAAAATGTCCGTGGCATTATGAGGTTCATTCACTGGAGGGATGGTTTCGTTTCCCAGCAACGGCCCCGTTCCGCTGACACTACGTTTTGAAAATAATTCTCAAAATTAGTACAGTGGAACCTCTCGTAGGCGACCACCCAAAATGTCAAGCCTAGGTGGTCGTTTAAGGGAGTTCAGACCACAGGGGGTCGAAATCAGTTTTGAATCATAGCCTGTAGTAGTTTCATAGGCTTGATGCATGCATAAATGCATCCGTAAACCCAGAATGCTGTATTCAAGGAGAAATCTGGTAGTTTGAAGAGATTTCAGTGTGTGAAACTTTCAAGTTACAACACTGACAGTGTCATGGTGAACCAACAGTGACTTTTGTAAATAGCATATCAGATTCTGAAGTACATGTATGGGAACAAATTTAATCGTCATATCAGGGTTGTACGGCGTCTCATTATCCAATTTGCACCCAGTGTGAGATCGGATCGTGTAAAGTGGTCGCTTACCGGAGGTTACAAACAATGGAAATATCAAAACATCAGGCTCAAAAGAGGTCGCGGTCGCTTACGACGAGAGGTTCCTTTTGTAGTGATTGGCGAAATTTTGGTATTTTGGAAAAGTGGTCGCTTACGAGAGGTGGTCACTAATCAGGTCACTTGGAATTTGTAGACAAAGAACCAATACGTAAGTGCGTAAAATAGGTCCTTTGCAGAACCCTGTTTGCATAAATTATGCCAGTTAATTAACGTTGTACAGAGTTAAAGAAGCTACGTCACGGATGGCGCATCTTGACAAATTTAGCCTAACATTTTCAAGTTTGTTGTTGTTTTTCCACCTTAATGAATTATTATTATTTCGAGGTTTCTTTTAGTCTGAAGTGTCAGACGTCTCCTCGCCCCACCCCCCCCCCCCCCCCCCCCTCCACGTGGGGCCTCGGGGGGTTGGGGTGAGGAGACGGCTGACACTTCAGACTAGGTTTCTTTCGATTTTGAAGGAAATTTTGTAATGACTTCATGTAACGTGACATAGCTCCTTCGATGTGTTTTAATTTATATCAACCGACTGGACGATTGTTATCTTCAAACCTGAAAAAAAAACTTAACTCTCGGAGGTCTGCCAAAACAGGTGTTTTTATTTTGGGTGAAGCCATTTCAGTTGTTTTGCAATTTGACAACTCTGCATTGGTCATACTCATGTTGACAGTTCATAACTATTCTCGTCCTGTGCGCTCACCAATGTTATCAGTTTTTAAGGAAAACCAGCATTCCAATTTACTGTTTTGCAACTTTACAATTAACTCTGCATTAACTCTGCATCTCTACCGTGTTTACTTAAACAGACTGCACCTGCTGTGTGCTCATTTCGAACCACCAGCATTCAGACTATAAGGATTATTCAATTTAACATGATAAAAAAGAAATATGCTAAATGTAATGACCCTTTCAAATATCTCCAAGGAGGTTTGCTAAATATCAACTACAGAAAAAAATTCTTTAAAACTACTAGTTTGCAAATTTTTACTTGTCATTAATGTCCGGTTCTCGAACTGAATGACCCGTTAATAAATATTTCCAGCAGTTCGCTAACTGGTTTCATTGTACAACGATGCTACACACGAAAATAACTTAAGATGTATTATCAGTTACAGTAAAATCATTTCTTACCTATAATATTATGGTAATACCCCATTGATACCTAAAACTTGTAACTAATCAATTATTTACGTCCTTTTCTATGGACGTGTGGGATGGCTTAATTAAGTTTTTTCTAGAAAACGAAGAAGGGAATAAACCTGATATTAATATAGTTGATATTCAGGGTTGTTTGATCGTTACTTTCTTATACTAGTCTTGCGTAAGGAATATTAAAATCTCAGTTAGTTTCTGCGATTTTCCACTGTGATAAAATAAAATGAAAGAAATTAAATAAATAAATAAATAAATAAATAAATAAATAAAATTCATAGCACAGTAAAGTAAAATGTATTTCTACAGGGCGGCCCATTCAGCATCCAGAGGGGCCTTGCATCTAAAAAACTATATTACATTAAAAATCCATGTACAATATTTAAGAATGTAAAAAAAAAAATACAAAAACGTCATGATAAATATAGAAATTATTTGCTAGGCGGGATAACGTCTGTGCATTGTCAGCGTTTTCTAAGTTAACAGGAAGCTCATTTGCATGGCGCCATTAAAAATAAACTCGTGTTTATCCCAAATTTGTGCTTATTATTTGCTGTGCCTGGTAAAACTGAGCTATAATAACTATATGTGCATTGCTTGCTAAATCTACTTCATTGTGGTCTCGCTAGGAGAAGCCAATGATTGTTCATCCAATATTGTGTGATTAGAAAAGTTAAAATTTAATTGATGTTGCGAGGTAAAATGCATGTGAATGCGGTTTTGAGAGGACAGGTAAATTCATTTCAAACTGAAACAAAAGGTTGCTGGTAGTTCTTCTCGAATCAGGATATATTTTTAAAACATCTTTTCTCAGGTTAAGATCAACAATTTTCAACGAGTATTCAAGTCATTCAGAAATTTCGTGTCCCCCAAAAGCTTTTGTGACTACCCAGTCAAGCCGAGTTAAGCTCGATAGTCTGCTGACACTCAAGTCGTTCATGCCTTGATAAAGATATTTGTACGCCTGATTGTTTTTCGTAGAAATCTGCTCTGTTGAACCAAAGTTGATAAAGGCAAATGGTTATGAAGCCCAACAAAGTTCTTTGTTCCATGTTTTTGTTCGCTTTTTTGGCCTTGACCGTGCACAAAACACAACAGGTTTCAGAGTTATGTCCGAGTAAGTAACCAATATCAAAGTTTCAGATAAAGTGCAACTAACCCCAAAATGTTTTTATTCGTTTAAATAAATTGAGTTATGTCCGAGTAAGTAACCAATATCAATGTTTCGGTTAAAGTGCAACTAACCCCAACACCTATTGTTATTAATGTGCCAACCAGAGAACTATTGGCTGTTGAAACAAAGAGTTATTTTGTTTAATGGTTGAAGAATTTGAATAACAAAACAAATTTGAAGTAATGTTGATAAACAGTGAACACTCCTGTATTAATTTAATTTCTATTTTGTTTACTTAGACAGACTGCACCTGCTGTGTGCTCATTTCGAACCACCAGCATTCAGACTATAAGTATAATTCAATTTAACATGATAATAAAGAAATATGGTATGCTACATTTAATGACCCTTTCAAATATCTCCAAGGAGGTTTGCTAAATATCAACTACAGAAAAAAATTTATTTAAAACTACTAGTTTGCAAATTTTGAATTTTTACTTGTCATTAATGTCCGGTTCTCGAACTGAATGACCCGTTAATAAATACTTCCAGCAGTTCGCTAACTGGTTAAATTGTAAACGATACTACACACGAAAATAACCTAAGATGTATTATCTGTTACCGTAAAATTCATTTCTTACCTATAATATTATGGTAATACCCCATCGTAACTCGTAACTAATCAATTATTTACGTCCTTTTCTATGGACGTCTGGGATGGCTTAATAAAGTTTTTCTAGAAACGAAGGAGAGCATAATTCATAACATTGTTTATATTCAGGGTTGTTTTAATCTTTACTTTCTTACACTAGTTTTGCTTATGAGGAATATTAAAATCCCGGTTAGTTTCTGCAATTTCTACTTTGATAAAATTCATAGCATAGTGAATTTGTGAAAAAATTCATAGCATTGTTAAGTAAATCGGTTTATTTATCTGAGTACAGGGTGGTCCATTCAGCTCGAAGACAAGTATCCATTTCCAAAAACTACATTACATTACCAATTGTAGAAGCTAAAATAATTAAAAATCGATGTACAATCAGTATTTACTAATAAGTATGGAAAAAATTCAAAAACGTTATGATAAAAATAAATTATTTGCTGGGCGGGAGAAAGTCTGTAGTATAGAAATTTGCTAACTCAGTACTAAATATATCCTTCATTATGGTCTCGAGGTAACGCTGAGAAAACGCGAGAAGACGCTGGCCAATGACTGCTCTTCCAAAAATATTTGTGTGGTTAGAAAAGTTAGAAATTAATTTAATTGATGTTGCAAAGAGAGGACAGTTATAAATTCACTTCAAACTGAAACAAATTCGCTGTGACGTACTTCTTCTCGGATCAGGAAAGATTTCCAAAACATCCTCGAGGCGCGGATCCAGGAAAAAACTTGACCGGCTTACTTAAAGTCTGAGCGCCGAATCTATGGAAGTTCGGAGGCAAACGTTTTTAGATTTTCACTCTCTAAAATTGACCGATTTCCGTAAAACGGTGTGGGCCGGTCTAGATCCGCGCCTGTCCTCGCTTTTCTCAGGTTAAAGATGAACAATTTTCAGCGATTACTCAAGCCATTGAGGCATTTCGTGTCCTCCTCCCCCCACCAAATTGTTTGACTACCGATTCGTTAAGCTCGATTTCTGCTGCTTTCTCCGATCAAGTCTGTTCATGCCTTGATACATTTTATTTTGTAATAATTTACATTTGATAATGGTGACATGTCGTCGCCGAAACGTCATGTTTTATAATATCGCTCATTTTTATTCTAAAATTTTATTTAGGGACCTTAATTACGCAACCACTGGCCGAGGTGAACATCGATGAAAAAATTAATTTATATTTTACTTAAATATATCGTGATAATCTAGATGCATTCAGTTTGTCTATCGGTGCCAAAGCTAGCGCTCGGCTGAATATGTAAAGATCGCGCTCAATTCTAAACCCCTTAGAAACTTGAAAAGTTTGCCGTGTGCATGTGGTTCACGTTCTCCATAAAACGCAAACTGAGATCATTTCACGTTGTTGTTTTTGCAGAGGACGGCTAAGAAATGAACAAAGAATTATAACGCACGTGCAGAGCTATTGTACTTCTCATAAAACCTTTCATTTATCGATTGCCGTCGTGGTTTGTGGAAGGTCCCTAAATATATTTCTTGTAGGCCGACAGTTTTTCGTATAAATCTGCTCTGTTGAACGATGTAGTTTTAAACCACTGCCAAAGTTATGAATAGTTATTTACCTGTTCATTTTGTGGTCGCATGAAGCTTCAGAATGCTGGAAAAATATCCTCGCAGACGTTAAAATTACAACGAAGGAGACAAACGCTTCCATAACTGACACGGTTGGGGTGATTAGTGTTAATGAAGTTCTAAAATTTATTGATAATTCATGACGTTACAACAAGGGAAATCATTATCGTGACGGAGGTTTGGATCCTGGTCTTAATTAGAATATAATTTTATGATTTTATTTCTCCGCTTACTTCTTAGTTTTTGTTTCGATTAAGGAGATATATCAAACACTCGAGACAGTGTTTCATCCGATTTCCAAACACCTCGAATTTTGTCAAAAATACTCCGCTGCGCGTCGTATTTTCAACTTCTCTTCTCGGTGTTTGGATATCCCAATGAAACACGCACTGTCTCTCGTGTTTGATATATTACCAATGACCTACATTACTAGTAATTCACGCAGCCACTGCACCAACAGTACCGGCAGCAGATTAATAGTTAACAATGATTTGTCACACGTAATTTAACGTTTTCAAAATAACTAAATAACTAAATTCAGAAATAACTAAATATTCAACATATCCTCGCCGAAAAAAATTTCAAAATATATTTTTTTAATTTATTTATTTTCAAGTTTTACTGGTGATTTGTCAACGTGAAGCTAAGCCAAACATTGCGAAACCAACAGTGTCTTGTTTACAAATTTGAATGTGACCTGTGTGATGCGGGTTATGTTGGATTCACAAGCCGGCATCAGTGCATCAACGTGTCGAGGAACATAAATATTCTTCTTCCTCCATTGGCAAGCATTTTCGTGACATGCATTGTTTGATTCCTAAAGATCTCAGCAAGAATTTCAGCGTGTTGAAAAAGTGTAAAAACAAGTTTGACTGCCTCGTTACTGAAATGTTTTTTATTAAGGAACTGAGACCTAGTCTCAATGTACAGTCTGACTCAATTCGTGCTAAGGTTTTTGTTTAATTTAAATAATTTTTTGCATGCTGTGTCCCTTTTATTGTCGTTTTGCACATTTTATACATTTTTATACATTTTTAGCTAACATTTTTTACAGTTCTTACGTCATTGTTTATACCTGTACATATATGCCTGGATTTTTAGAAACGTTATCGAAGGCGGGGCAAAAGTTGGCGCTGACTTTTCGGTTGAGTTTCAAACTCTACCTTCCGCGGCCGACAAAACTTGGAGGGGGCATCTGTCCAGCTACATGCCTGGAGGTAGCCCAGGCTTCGGGCTGACAGGCGGTGGTTGACTTTCGACTAGGGGTCGTAACCGGGGGAGGTGGGGAGGGCGGTGCTCTGGGCACTTTGTAGCTGTCAGACTTGAATTCTGTTTGTTGAATTTCTTTCAAGTTTGAATGGTGTGCAAGTGTTGGTTAGATTGCTTCAAAACATTGACTTTGTTGAAGTTTAACAAGCTGGGCACACTGGCTTGTCACTCGGACAGGGCTGCCTGTGTTTTTTATTGCTGGACAAAAGCCAGGGTGGGTTACCTCTGGGAGATACGGTTTCAGTGATAAATCCAGGTATATATGCTAATTATTTATTCTAACCTTGAACTTGATAATGACCGAAGCGTGGTTTGAAACGTCGTTCGCTTTTACCCGTATTTTTTATTCTTAATTGTCTTAATAAGGGTTTACTGGTGATCCATAAAATATTTAACTAGAACTTTTGCCTCGTAATGTTGTGAAGGCAGGTTTTCATTGCGTGTGGTTTTACCGCTTTTCTTCAGACGTATAAACCATATATCGTTGACTAATAATTAACAAATAAAAAGCCTCAACAGTGCTTTGTTATTACAAAGCACGCAGAAAGCGGCGAGAGCTACTTCTCGAGGACCCTCAGCCTCCTGAGTGTTTTATAACAGAGCAGAGCACAGTTGAGGCTTTTTTATTTGTGTTATGATAAAAAAAAATGAATGATTTTCCTCACAAATTTGCCTTTATTTTCAAAAAATCTCGGCGAATGGCGTGAGCATTCGTGCATTTGTGAGCTACGTGCTTTGTACTCTCATAAAGCACGCTGTTTAGAGGGTCCTGAAATAATAGCTGGGAATTGGCCAAAATTTTAACTGTTTAGCTGAGAAATGACCAACATTTTAACTGATAGCTGAGAATGAGATCTGTCAAAATTAACTGATATGAAATGGCTAAAATTTTAACTGATAACTGAGAATCCAGCAACCCCATCAGGAAGCTCTTATAACAGAGCAGAGCACAGTTGAGGCTTTTTTATTCAGTTTTATATATTTATCATAAAAAAAAGAATGATTTTCCTCACAAATTTGCCTTTATTTTCAAAAAATCTCGGCGAATGGCGTGAGCATTCGTGCATTTGTGAGCTACGTGCTTTGTACTCTCATAAAGCACGCTGTTTAGAGGGTCCTGAACTAACAGCTGGGAATTGGGCAAAATTTTAACTGTTAGCTGAGAAATGACCAAAATTTTAACTGATAGCTGAGAGTGTCAAAATTAACTGATATGAAATGGCTAAAATTTTAACTGATAACTGAGAATCCAGCAACCCCATCAAGAACCTCTTATAATAGAGCACAGTTGAGGTTTTTTTATTTGTTTTATCATAAAAAATGAATGATTTTCCTCACAAATTTGCCTTTATTTTCAAAACAATCTCGGCGAATGGCGTGAGCATTCGTGCATTCGTGAGCTACGTGCTTGTACTCTCATAAAGCATGCTGTTTAAGCCAATCAGAACGCGTGTTACATAAACACGTTGCGTGTTACGTTATTAATAAATAATTAACTAGAGAAAAGCTTCTGCCTTCATGATCACGACATTACAAGGTAAAGGGTTCCAGTCGGTTGTTATAAAGCGACTAAAACATGAAAGCTTCCAATAATTGGTCCAAGAAGCTCTGGTTAATTTTTTTAATCGCAAAATTATTCAACATGACAAAGCTACTTTAAACCTTTCACACCCAGAGTCAAACCTTGAGTCAATAAATATGGTTGTATCTTTTGAGTCTGTGGATAAAACCCTTGTGTGTGACCATTCAAATGAAAGCTATTGAGCAGTATTTTCATGTAGTATTGTTTGTTTATGGCAATTTTGCAAAATGAAATTCACGATTTTTTTCTCAGTCAGTTTTCAACACAACGCGTTGTCAGTCAAATTATTTTAATCTGACACTGACCTGTCATCTGCACTTGTCTGTAAATTACATGCTGGCGTCAAAGCCACTGTATTCACTACCAGTAAGAAGACATAACAAGTGCCAAGAAACATCACAAAGGACCCGTCAAAACGGAACAGCCATTGCACTCTGTGGAATAAAATAAACACGAAACATTTATTTAGTGAATTTTATAACTTCAGACTGCTACAAACTGTGTCTCAAACCAAATTTCAAAAACTCATTATAAATTAACATATTTCATTAAAAAAATACGAAAGAAATGAATGTTTAATGAGTGTTTTTATATTTAATAAAGGTACGGCTGAACTTTTAGTTCAATTTCCTCGTCTAAAACAAACTAAAATTTCAAGATTGGGATCAGATTGAATAAATTTAGAGGGAATTTGTTGAAGCCGTTTAAAAACTTCGCAGCAGTGTTTTATCAAGTATAAAGACACTCGTCTTCGCCTCGTTTCTTAACCCTTTTACTCCCAAGAGTGCCTAGTTCAAAACCGACGGGAAAAGCTTGAATTTCATTTTGCAAAATTGTCAAAAACAAACAATACCACTTGAAGGTACTGCTCAACAACTTTCATTTGAATGGTCACACACTGGGGTTTCATCCACAGACTCGAAAGATACAACCACATTTATCGAATCAAGGTTTGACTCTGGGAGTGAACGGGTAAAACTATACATAATATCCCTCTCGATGTCCACGCCTTTTTAAAACCTTTTTAACCCTATGATGCATGGACATTCCATACATCATGTCATTCATACGTTCCAACTGAATCCCACCACCAAACTTCAATACAAATATGAAATAATCTTTTATCTCATTTCAACTGAGCGTTGGCGTGTTTTATTACATTTCCTGTCTAAAACAATAACGGCGTTGGCCTACTGTTCCTCAGTTCCTCGTTTCCTATCGAAACAAAATGTCAGTTGTTGTGATCGGCTTGTTCCATGAGTTATACATTTGGGCGAACCTATTCTCCAGTGTACTTGTGGGCGACCCTCTAGGGACCCTATCTATCAACCCAATCGATCATCTCGATTTTGGTGTTGAAGTTTAACTGGAAACGTGAATGTCAGGCTGAGTACGTTTCTACATAATTAATTACGCTGAGAGCACTCGACGAGTTGTCACAGAAAAATAAGCGAAGAAATGGTTTTTCTGCCTTTTTGTACACTGGCGGCTTTTATACTCGCTTGGTTCACTACAATGTTCAGTGAAAACGTTGTTAATGGTCAAAATACCAGTGCTGAAAGGTAAGACATGTATTTAGCATATTTATACTTTAAATGAATACAGGATACAGACCAAAACAAGATAACAAGCACAAACGGCTTGGAAAGGAAACATTTATTCTGAAAATGTGTCGTTAGAAACTTTTGGCATGGCCATGTCCTCTACATGCCCCGTTCGTCCTAAAACAAGGCTGTCAGGGGGTTACTTGTTCAAAACATTGTTTTGCGCTCTCTGGGCATGAAGCCGTAATGAAAACAATGCATTCAAGTAAAAGTCCTCTCCAGGGCATGATAAATTAATGTTCATGCCCTGGAGCTTTAATTTTTATGACTGATAATATTTGGGCAATTTTCATGCCGGGCATGAAATCCTAGATTTGACCTATTTTCATGCCGGGCATGGAATACTGGATTTGACCTATTTTCATGCCGGGCATGGAATACTGGATTTGACCTATTTTCATGCCGGGCATGGAATACTGGATTTGATCCAGCTTAAGGTCAGCTATGAACTCGATGGGCTGAAAAAGGATAGCATACGAATGTTTGATTCAATCCCCAGTTGAAAAGAGCCTGGGGAGTAATCATTCACGACATTTAAAGGGGCACTATCATGAACATCACATCAAAAAGTCACTTCCAAAAGACAAATTTACGCCAATGGAAACCTAAAAATAATGGTCCAGTTTTGTTAAAAATTACTATATTAGCGTACTGAAGCTATAAAAGGAGTGCTGTCACGAGTTACCCTAGGCTCGATTACCAGCCGCTGTTCGGGAAAATGAGCCCACGCTCCGGACTCGAGAGAGCGGCGGAAATCGAGCCTAGAGTTACCCATGCAGGAGCTTTTGATCTCAATTGAAAAAGTCGGGCAGACCTTTTCAAACTCTGGGAAAAATCGCTAAACTGAACTCAGTGATGTTCTACTGGGCGTTTCGTTTATGAGCGAAGGTACCGAGTCATAATTTTAGCGCCTTTTTGACCAAAAATCAGCAAAATCCCCGTGATAGTGCCCCTTTAATCCGGCCAAACTCATAAATGAATCTTGTACAAAGTTTTATGTGAAGGAAATATTTATTAAATACACCTCACTCAGAGAACTTTCAAAATAACACTCGTACCTATTAGAATCACGAATTGTACGAGGAGGTCGAGGGATTGTTACTGTACATGACGTAATTCAACAGAATTTGTTGAGTGTACTACATACACTGAAACATGACACTTTTGATAGTTTCCGAGTGAAAAGCTGGGTTAAAGCTGCCTGTTTTAGGCAGTTATGAAGTTTCACGGTATTAAGAGAACTGAACTGAAACTATTATCGTGAAACAAGATGTTAACCATTTGATTTATACATCATGACAATGATTCCTTTTCTTCAGTTCTTTTGTTAATTGTCAGTCAGTCTGGGATTCCCCAATTCCGATTTGTTCGCATTGCGTGCACGAAGATAGTCGTGTCTTATAGACTGTCAAGTCTCCATCTGATGCCGTGACTTGTAACACTCCTTGCAGACAAGCTCCTGTGCGATGTCCACTGGGAAATGAATCAAAAATAAATAAAATGAGACGGAATGTACAATATAATAAAGGAAAGTGCCTATGATAGACAATATTCATTTTCTCGCGGTTGGACTGGAACAATAGAGAGATTAAGCGGCCACATTCAACGGAAAACGTCAGCTTGCAGCCCACGTTCACGACAAACGCGAAAATACTCACTTTGACGTAGAAACGGCAGACGGCAAGTATCATTTTTGCCCTCTGCCGTTTGCCGTGGGAAACACAAACGTGATGCTTAATCTCTCTAATTTTAGAATAATAATAAGAACCTTCCCATCATTTACACCTGAAAAAATTTGGAAGACTAATAGAGGGTGATATGCTCCTGATATGGAAATAACATTTGGCATAACTCTAACTTAGTCTGGTGACGTCATTAGTCCCCAATGACACGTTTTTGCTCACTGTGTCACACAGTGTGAGAGCATGCCTTTATCTCTTGGAAAACTGACAAGTATTAAATGTATTCTGAAGGGTACTGAACAGCAAGTTATTCGTGCCAGGTTTTGGTAAAATATATGTAAATGAGCAAGAATTTTGTTTTAAATTAACCAGGCGAAAAATGTGTGGACTGCAAAGTTACGGATTTAGACCTGTTTATGGCATTTTCGCGAATAAATGTGGTGGGGTGGTGGCACCCCTAGATTCGTCACTGGATGGTATACGCATTTTTCGCCTGCTTATTTTCGATTGCCTCCTATTCAGCGACTTGTAAAAGTTTTTCAATGGCGGTATTTTTCGAAACCGTGAAGCCCTGGTAATGACAAGTGTATGTGGCGTGAAGGCTGGTGTGGAATGAGACGCTTTATTTATCATACACGGCGTGTGTACTCGACCGGAGCTCAAAGTCAACATGCGGCCGCTGTTGTCAGGTGAGTGATTTAGATAAATTATGAAGATTTCTTGGTGTTTTCAAACATGGTTTTGTCGATTAGCTCAACTATATAAAAATCCAGCTTTGTTGTTTAATAACCTGTATGTCAGCGAACTGACACTAGTTGTGCAAGGAAACGAATTCACCGTTGACTTGAAGCGAATCGAAAAGACTTAAGCTTACATGTAACTTACATGGCTTTCTCATTGTATTTTTATCTTTGCTGCTCAAAATGATCAATTGGATTTTACTTAAACAAAAGGCATATAAATTTCTGTGTTACTGTGTCAGTTGACGGGAACTTTGTAGTGAAACAACTAAACGATGTCGTGGGTGCAAGTTGGGACGTTCCATTTTTTATCCGCACCTCCCCCCCCCCCCCCCCCCCCCCCTCCCTAGGGATGGCGGGTTTTACTACAGGAGGGTTCGGATTTTTAAACTAGACTTCAGAATACCAAGGCGCTACTCCCACTAGTGCAATTTTGAGAACTTTCAAAGCATCACTCATGTCCATAAATCACTTTTTTCACTCGTATTGATACAGTGTCCTATATAATTATTTAAAATCAATATAATTTCTTATATCCTGATCTGAACCATAACAGCAATAATTATTATTATGTCGGTCTTACCATCTAATGTAGTGTCGACCACTGTGTCAGACGGGAAAATGCAAACTTGCAATAGGTCCTGCAGACTTTCGAAACAGTTGCTTATATGACCATTAATTGGCATGTTGTACATTTGCAGCACTGAGCTGCTAACTTTCTTCAGTATTACTACTGGCCGCACTGATTCTGGAAAGGTTGTGTCTAGAAAATAAAAAAATAAGGACAGTCGACCGTAACGTCAGTAAAGCAATAATGAAATACATATTCCATAGTTATTTACTCCAATGTAAATAACAATATTATTATGTCTCATTTACACCTAAATGCCCCTTTTAATGTCTTCTCTATATAACAACCCCCGAAGCAAGTGAATGCCATTGTGGCATAATGTACAAATTATGTACTAAAATTTAAAGTTTGGTAATTGAAATTCAATGATCTTATGGTGGTCTGCACATTTAATATTGTTTTTGTTGTTGTTGCTCTAATGGTTAGAAGTGTTACATTTCCAGGGTTACAAGTCATGGCATTTTCAAAGTCAAAATTAACACCCATAAATCAAGTAAACACCCCAAGTGATATTCCTCCGTTTTCAAAATTTTTGTTGAAACTGAACTGAATGTTTTGACAGAATTTTTAACAACTGCAAATTAATTTATTCATGAAATTTGAAAACTTGGCTGATATCTCCGAAACCAGAGATGCCTAGTGTGAAAATATTTGTGGAATATATAACAAGCACAATAGCCTCCATTTGGCTTCAATGTAATATACATTTAGATATCTGTTCCTTAAAGCTCACAGTTTTCCTTGAGCTTCATTCCCTGAAAATTTGTTTCTCTGAACTAATCAGAACATTAAATATTATTATTAATTTGCTCCTTTTCACCATGGATCAGTTTGACATACTGTACATGTACCATAAAATCATTACTGTCCCTCTAATGTACATACAGTGCTTCTTCAGATGAAATGCCTGTGGACATTACAGTCTATCAGTACCTGTCAATTTGTGTTTCCTACACTCGGATTCTCTTACAACCACAACTTCTGGCTCCAACTTGAGCTCGTCTGCCAGGTTGAGGACGTCTGGTATTATACTGAATGCCGTAAACACTATGAATAGCTGTTGTTGGCTTCTGTTCCTGTTTTTCTGTATGATGAGTCTGATTTCATCCTTTCCATAGCTCTATCACAAGAAGATCAAAACAGAATCCACTTAAACATGTAGTGGATCTCAAAGTTTTCACTTTACCTGACCTTGTACAAATTTAACTATTCACTGTTTTTAAAGTGGTACTATGACTAAAATTAATCATTTTATGTCAATTGGTTTTTTTTGGGGGGGATTTTATTGTTTGAGTCATTATAAATACAAATAACACTAAAAATCTTACCAGAAAGTTCCAACATGGCAGAAAGACAGCCCGTGAAAATCTTAGTAGCACTTTAATAATGTTATTAAGCTTTTTGTATGCAGAATTATTAAATTAAGGTGGCCATGTACATAGTTTACCTAAATTTGGAGTACCTAATTGATTTACCATAATTTTAATACTATTTTGCTGGGTAACAAGTCTGACAGTCAAATAGATTGATGATGTGTTTTAATGTCTTCTAAATCATATGTCATCAGACTGGATTTGTAACTATATGATCCATATGTCTAAACTTACATCACCATCATCTGTCATTTCCATGAAAACGACATTTGCATTGCTTTGAGAGGGGCTCAATGGGGTCCCCTGCTGCAATGATATGCTCAACTGCTCATCACCACGCTTCCACAGCGACTCGTAGTTGCCCATTCTCTTCCCAGGATCTCTTAAGTCCTCAATGAATTCATTGAGGACTATGGGCACAAGCTCCACATTGTCAAGCCTAATACATGATATGTAAGAACAGACAAAAAATGTTAGTTAACCAACTGTTTTGATTATATGAAGTATTGCACCATTTGTATAAATGACAGTCATGATGTGGCTATTTCTTTTCAAACAGTTACATTTCTTAACTTTCTGATCGTGCTTACATATATGACTCTTCATTTATTAGATCAAGGAAGCAAAATAAAAAACAGACTTGTTACAGTATTATAGCCAAAATAAACAACATACAACTATATACATATATACATGTACAGTGTACAACAATCTCTGCCATATTTCTACCAAGCTTACAATGTCCATCAATTCTTTAGCTCTACAAGTATCCTATAGCTCAGTGGCAGAGCATCCAACCGGTGGAAGGTCATAGGTTTGAATCCTGATGGGGGAACTTGGAATTGTTTTTTCCGAGTAGCTTGTGTCACTGACAGAATAATATATTTTTCAAATTTCTAACAAGCTTAAATTGTTACTCATTGGCAAATCTAATTTTAGCAGCATGCAGTATGCTGGATTTTTGTCACACTTGAACCTAGTTATATTGCCATAATAATATTTCTTGACTTCAGCTCTACTTTTTCCGAGTAGCTTGTGTAACTTTCTCAATTTCTGTGTTGTTTATAATGTTACCTTGCATAAGGCAGCAGAACTTCACTGGAAACTCTGCTGCCATACTTTTCCTCAATTTCCAACCATTCCATATCCAGCTGTTCTGCAATGGTGTCCCTTACTCTATCCAGACATTGTCTGTTTTGTGCATCCTATTAATGGCATGTTATATTATTATTATTATCATTATTATGATTTGTCAACAATGATGATAAGAGTGAAATAATGTTGAAACATGTAACTATAGTACTAGTAAATAAATTTGAAGTTACGTACTACATCATGACAATAAACGCCATGCATGTTTTTCTTTCCTAGCTTTAATATTGCTAAAAATGAATGAATTAGTGTAGGGAAATTGAAAAAGGCTGACAAAATCAATGGAACTTTTAAAAGGATTTCTTTGTGCACAGTGGAAATATAAATTGCAGGATGTCAGGACATGTTCATTGACAGCTTGTTTGTAGAGACCTAAGTAGTAAAGGGAGTTTGACCTTGTCCGAGAATAGTTTGAAGGATGAAAACATGACAGCATGCTTAATTTAACTTAAACAAAATACACAGATATCAGTTTGTGCTTGGGTAGATCATATTCTGTCTATTTATGTCTATGGTCAAATTATTTAATATGTATGTTTTTGAAACAGGTGGTGGACATAAAAGTTTAGCTTTTTTTAAATCAAATAGTAAGTAATTTGTACCACCTGTAGATTGAATATGATTTTATTGCTACCTGTATGGCATCTCCAATACTAAATCTTTTGTCAACAATGTCTTTCAAGATCTTGTCTTTCGACTGTACATCCAACTTTAACAGTTCCCTCCACAACCTGTGTGATTCCAGGGTTGTGCCCACTTTCTTCATTCCTAAAAGGAATATAATTTATTCTGAACTTAATTCCAATGGTAATGTTAATCAAAGGCACAGCTACATGTAGCTCAAGTACCCTCCCTCATACCTTCAATTACTACTACACATATTTAATTTCTCGTATTGAACTGTTGCAAAATATATCATTCGGCCAAGTTTATTTCTCACTTGTACAAATACCTAGATCATATTTGCCTCTATTCGATTAACCTAATACCATGGTATTATTTATTACAAGTGTTGTAATACTTACCTAATATTTACTTGCAGTTTACCATCAGTAACATTTTAATGTCAATTAATTGTAGCATGCATACCTGTGACTTCCCCTTTCTCGTACATTTCAAACACTTTCTCCAGTAGTTTCCACGTGGATAGCGGGCACCTGCACATTCCCAGCCAAGGGCTATATGAATTAATTGATGTTCTATATAAAAGTGATAAAAATGTTGTTTAATGTTTTATTATCAACCCAGGATTTGCAATTTTTCTTCATTAGATTTAAATCCTCAAGTAATCCTGATTTACCATAAACATGTACATGTAGTTATGTGTAGCTGATGCGTATTACATGGTAAGGGGGTGAGGGAAGTTCCTTTGTCAACATTGTAAATGTCAAAAGGTGTACTGTAAGCAAGCAAGGAAAGTGAGGTATTTTTCAAAGGTACATGTACATGTACAGACATTGACTATTGGAACTGGAAAACCAAGTTTGAGTTGTACATAGCATACATGATGCTGATGAACCCCTTCCAGCCAAGGGGGCCCTGCTTAACCCACACCCCCTGCCAATAATATGTAGTAAGACAATAACATTGGTAGATCTAGGAAAGCCCCCCACCCCCTTTTTTGGGGCCTGGAAATCTTTTGGGCCCCCACCTTATATAAATCAAGTCTGGATCTGCCTCTGAATAGAATATCCTTAAAAAAATGAACATTTGTAGGACCATCACCTTTCCTTCAGGCAGAAGGCCTTGACATTTCAAGCGCCAATCTTTGGGTGGATTTTGAGGAGGCTCTTTATGTAAATCTGCACCTTCTAGCAGAAGGCGGCGGAAGTTAGTCATCTGAAAGACAGTTAATTTCGGGCTTAAACAAATACTGTAACTTCACATACAGTTACATGTACTTGTATAATAGACCACCTCAATTATGAAAACACAGTACATTAGTATATGAAGCTAAAATTTCTCAATTGAGTTTGAAAAAGTCAATGACTACTCGATTGCATTACATTAAATTTCAAGCTCTGAAAACTGTCCCCTGTATAATGTCCATCTTTTTACAACAGGACAATAGGTTCTAATCTTGTCTACAGCCAATCAAGACACATGATTTTTGTAATCTTATATACTGTTATTACATCCTGTACATATCACAGCCTCTCAATTCTGACACTAGGATTATTTATTGGTCAGAATCTTTTTGAACACATTCTATGATAATACATGTGTACCATGTTCATATTTCATGTTGAAAATATGACACTGCATGAGGATTGATGAACACATGAAATTACGATGTGATAAATCATGATAATTTATTTAGAAAAATAAGCTAGAAATAGATTTATCAACTTACATATTCTTTTGCACTGATTCTTCTGCACATGTGTTGGCTTAGGTTATGTTGTGTGCCTAACCAAAGAGTTTCCTCGTCACTAAGGTCTTTGAAAATCACAGCATTTATTTCCACCATCTGCTTCTCCTCATTGATCTTCTTTAGGGCTGCTCTGTGTAAAGTCAAAAAAATACACAGAGTAGTTTGAGGCTTTAACATACCTCTTTCATGGGGATGTTATAGCCTCATGACCATTATCGCATCTCTTGCAATTAACTGGTTAGTTTATCATAAATATTCCTGTTGGTAGTAACGTTTAACAGTTTAAAATTAGCACTTTATTACCCCAAGGGGGTGACTTTACTTACAAGTAATGGGTTCCACCCAACACGTACAAGTTTTTATCCAAAAGTTTCCCATTTTCATCGAGTGGATTTCCCTCAGAGACGAGATATGCAATGCTGTCCATTTTTATCTCACTATGCATGGACTTTTTTATTGTCTCTACAAACACTTCACTTTTCTCTCTTGTGCTGTAGGTAACACTCTCTACAATATTTTCCAGAGGAACTTTGAACACATCTGAAAGTGAAAACAAATGATGATAAATTATTTGCCCACCCTGGCCCCTCTAAGATTTTTTCCACCAGTGGGGGGTTCACTCCCTTATGTGGCCTTTTGAGGGGCGTGTCACTGGACAGGGTATGGTTTTTGGCCACTCTGCCCTGAACAGGTTGTACAATTTTATGTGCATTTGTCCTAGACAGGATCTGAAGCTGTCATAAACAGCGTATGTTTGCACGATTGTCGTCGTTAAATATGGTTTATACAGTATTTTGGCAATCCAAGATTGAAAACATTTGCCGGTCTTAAATAGCAGCTCATCAGTCAATATCTGATTTTCAGGACAAGATAGTAATGCTGAATGTAAAACAAGAGTGTGTGTATTTTGTTGTTAGCCCTAAACAGGGTGACCCTAGGCCTATAGGACCACACCCTCTGAGATATATCCTACACAGGGTATGTATTTAATGTTTTTTTGTCCTAAACAGGGTCAGGGTATCAAACCCCCAGCAGCACCTCAAAACCCAAACATGGGTCGAGTAGCAAACTCCCATCCCACCAAAATCCGGATTTTCTGCGCATGGCTCGAATTCCTTTTCACTTTTAGACGTGCACATTTTCAAGATTCGAAACTGATGCACAAATTTTCTTTTCATTTGACTCCGAAAAGATACCCAGGACATTTTGATACACGAATGGCTTCTAAGGTGTTGAAACTTCCTTGTATAGGCCTATAACTTTTTGAAATATAATTTTCACCTGGCTAGCTCATCACTTTGAAATGTTATTAACTGTGGCAATTTCTGTTTGTTCTGCAATGTTTTGAAGTGTTGAATTTGAAAAATGCAGATATCAGATACGCCCTGTTTATAACCCCACCCAAGTCCCCCTTATGAACATAATGCCTGGGCTCATAAGCCGCAGTTTACGGTATAGTTTACTAATGACCATCCCCCCCGGCACCAGTAAAAGCTACCTTTCTTGCCATGCAAGACCCGTTTTCCAGCCACTGCTGCAGACATTGTTTGTTGGTATGTAGTTGATTTTGTGTCCCATTTTTGCTTCCCATTTGTTGGTCGGGGTGGACTTTGAGCTCGTTTCCTTTCTCTGAAAATATTTGCATAATATATACAAAAATTAAATACAAGATAAAATTTGTTACACTTGTCTACACATTACTGTTCGGCTTTGGTGTTTTAATTTTGTTCTGGCCTTTTAATAAGTTTGTTCAGTCATTATTATACCATCACAACTGTATTCAGGGGCAGATCAAGGATTTTTTGATGGGGGTCCCACGGTTTTCCCGAAAGTGTGAAGCAGATTGAAGGATAATTTTTTGGAAGTAGACGACAGTAGTCAAAGGCGTGGAGGGGGGGGGGGGGGGGTGGTATTTGGGTGCCTCCCCCAGAAAAAAAATTGAGGTTTGAGGCTCAGGAAAGTGCATTTTGGTGGACCCTTGGGATGGTTTTTCTATGGATAATGAAGAAAGCAAAAAAATCCAAGGTCCGACCCTCCACCTGGATCCGCCACTGGTATTCCTGTCACATTTCATTTTTTAACCATTTTTTTTACTATAATCCCTATAATCAGTGGAAACTGCTGGAAGATTTCAGATTATGCGAGGGTGCTTTGCACCTGCCAGAAGCATAAGTGGAATTATATTAAGACAGAGACGAGTTATAATTTTCCCTATTCCTCTCTGCTGCGACATCCCCCCTTCCCCTCCCCACAGGGGAACGGGCTGGAGCGAACTTAACTGCGACTGCGCAGTTTCTCTGCGCGCCAAAAATGTAGTGGTTAGGACACGTTCGTCGATTTCCTTCAAGAAAACAAGTCAACTCTTTCAACTTACACGTATTGAGAAGGTTTAAACAAGGCTCAGCTTATACTTTGGTGTTAGCCCTATAGCAATGACGTTGTAGTGATTCAGTCTTCTCGTGCACGTCAAATATTCAAGCAAAAGCCACCATCAAAAGCTACATCACCTCGGCATTGCAGTAGTAAGTTGAGTGAATATTGTTTTTTAGCTCAAATCAAAATGTGGCGTTCCCTGCTAACAGATTTTCTTTTTCCGCTAGCATGGAAAATGCAAGTTATGGATGGTTCGACTAGGAGAAAACCTTTCGGAAAATATTGGCATAGTGACTAACCGGCAAAGTTCGGCTATTTCATTCTATGTCAACCACAGTGCGCGACCCTCCAAAATCGTTACAAATCTTGCTAGAATAAGGACAATAAGCATTTAGAAAATACCTGCACTTCTAGTAGGTTCCTTGTTGTTCTCTTTGAAGGTCTCAATAAGCCGCTCCACACTACCACCGTCCAATTTATTTTCTCTGTTGGTTTGATCATACAGGTTGTGGTCCAGGATGATGACTGACCCTCTTTTCTCAAAAAATATCAAAATGTCACCTTGCTTCTGCCGTCTCCCGCTACAATAATATTTCTTGACTTCAGCTCCAGGTAGGCTTTGTGGAATCTACGGTACAGTAAGTAAAAACCAGTCGGGTAAGTGAAATTGTCGTTTTAGCTTTTGCCTTTTTCATTGCCTCCCTAATTCAATATTATTACCTTGACTTCTTTGACAGGTCCCGGTTGAATTTCTTTGTCTGTCTGTTTGATGTTTAACAGCCTTTCTCCAGTCCAAACGTAGATCATGTCATTCTGTTGCTTTTTAAAGTACCAAGTCTTTGGAGAGGAGGACTCCTGAAAAGTCAATAAAAGTTTCGGTCGTTTCGTGTCATCCGGAATTGGAAACCAACAAATTGCAGTACAAGTGTTACAAATTGAATATCTTCTTCTCCACTCACCATTGTCATGTTGATGATAATGATGGCTTTCGTTATAAACTTTTTGTAGTGGTCTGAAAAACGATTATTGCGCCAAAAACAGATGAAAAGGGCGGTACAACTGACCGACTTGTTCCGCCACGAAAAAAAAATTTCTCCCCGTCATTGCGTGAACAATTGCGCGAGCCATAAGCAACGTGAGTGCACTTTGCGTCAGCCGAAGGACATCGTATAAACGCGATCATTCTAGCGACGAAGGGTTTTGTTTGGAATGGAAATAATCGGTGTTGTCACGAATCGGCCGAAGTTTGTTCGGAACAGGACGAAGTTTTATGGCGTGTTATTTGTGGCGTCAATACTTATCGCGCAATTCCTAGGTTTTCATGACAAATTTCTTTGCAAATTTCCATCACGTCCTTTTTGCCAAGGATATTTTGTTGTGCGAGTGTTTGTCTGCGAAAAAATGGAGGCTCCTGTTGCCGTTTATTACCACAGTAAGTACACGATGATATTTGTTTTTTCTCTAACAATGTCTGTAGCGTCAAAAGTCATGAACAAAAATGTTCGTGGAACATGTTTGAGCGTATAAGCTTATAGGTAGAAATATTTTGTTAATTGGGCTGTTTTCTATCTTTAATTTCGTTAGAGCGACCGTACAAAAGGCAACATTCGAAGGTTGACGGTGAAGCATGTTGCTTAGGGAAATTTTCAGAGTAAGTACATATAACTTATATTAATTGTGTTTATTCAATAAATAAAGCATTTACTTACTAATGCATACATTTTGTTTAGGCTGCTCAACTGCAATTTGCCCCTTATAATGTCTTATTCACGAGGGGGATTTTGGAAGGGCCACTTCTTCAATGTTTTGTACTCTAACGGTCTACTCTTGATTTTACATTATCATAAGGTCTGACATGGAAGAATGCCGGCAGGACTTTCCTACAGAAGTGGTGAAACAAAATCAATTTGTATTGAACTTCCTTCACCAGTTTGGCAATGGTAATGCAGCTACCGAAAATGAACTGGAAGATGTCACTTTCACAATCATGGGCAGATCCCTCTGCGAGGACTGCCTGTGCATTCTCTTTGATGTCAGTGACTCGAGATATCAAAGGATAAAAATTTTTTATCGGGTAAGTATTTTTAATTATTTATCTTTTTCCAAAGGAGTCAGTCTTTTCAGTGGTGAGAGTATTAACATTGCGGACAGTCTATTATATATACATGTAACAATTATGTCATATATATTTCCTCTATTGAATTATTATTGAAATTAGGTTGAGTGGGGAGTTACATGTTATACAGAGAGGGCTTATTAATTTTTTATCCCTGAAAATGAGGTGTATAAATTAGAAGGGTGGTTTAAAAGAGAAAGGGGCTAATCAGAAGAATTTGACGCAGAAGTAAAATGAAATTGATTATTTTAATTTAATTACGACATGCTATATGCAACAATAATTGGTGGTGTTCCCCATTTACCAACAAGGCATTCTGTTGTGACTGTTGGTGCATTCAAGTAAAATTGCTGGATTTACTAGGAACAGACAATTCCTCAATTGCTAAATGCAAAATAATAGAGTGTAGTAACTTTACGTTCTGTTTTGTGAAATCTTGTAGGTTGGATCCAAAGTTATATATCATGGAAATAATTTCCATCACCCATGCAAAACAGAGCAATCTTACAAGGCCGGGGCATGGCTTGATCATTATTTGGACACGTATAGTGAGCCCATGCCCCATGCCGACATTTTTCATCTTCATGTTCCATCAAAAAAAGCAGTTTTCAATGATAAACCTACAGAAGTTGAGATATCAGAATCCTTGTTATATAAATTATGGAACAACAAAGTAAAGATTCCAACTAAGGTTTGTTTAATTTGTAACTTTCTAGAGCATTCTTTATTACTGTACCCTGATGGAATTGATTACCATGACATATTAATTTTGTCCATCTTGATCATGTTTAACAAAAATACATGATATCTATGGAAATGTTATTGTACAATTCATACGGTGGTGATTTATTCACAAAATTTAGTCTCATACATTCATATTAATAGTCATATGCATGTACATACATTTATTTTCAAACTTTTTTGGATGTGTTGATGTATCTAGCACTGATGTGTTAATCGTGGATACTGTAATTTAACAAACCAAATTTAGTGCCCTGCAGCAATAATTATTGATATCACATTAATTTATATTGCAGAAAGAGTTATTCAAATTGTCATTGATATTCGTTTTATCATTCAATATTAATTTCAGAACCACATATTTGCCAGATGCCCTCAATGTCAAGGGTTAAGGAAACGATGCTTTGAAGCAGGGAAGTGTGCAGCAGCAATAGAGGCCCTTAAAGAAGAGAGAAGGCAACATAAAGATTTATACATGTTAGTGAAAATTAATTGTTGTTAGCACAGAGTTTTCCTTTTCTGCAGGCGATTTTCGCCACCTGTGAACATGTCCTTCGCCTGTAACTTTAATTTCCACTGCATAACAATCCTTTCTTCGTCATT
Organism: Desmophyllum pertusum; assembly: GCA_029204205.1. NCBI lineage: Eukaryota > Metazoa > Cnidaria > Anthozoa > Scleractinia > Caryophylliidae > Desmophyllum > Desmophyllum pertusum. The sequence goes on along the minus strand of MU826836.1, from coordinate 2,014,523 downwards.
CAATGATGGCAGATCAAGTCCTATGTTTGATGTGTATTAATAATTATTTTGTTACCATGCAATAATTTATTTGCTTACAGTAGCTAATGACTACAGCTTTAGACACAGTTGGTGTTATAGTCATGAATGATTGACAATCCTGTTATATGTAGTAGATCAAAATTGCGTGATAGCTCAATGTGTGGTTCCCAGAAATATACATACCCCCCACAGATATTTTTTTGGTTTGAAACCTCTTCACCCCTGGATTTTCAAATTTAAATTCATACTTTCCTGTAAAACATTTGGCTTTTGAGACCCCCTTCCCCCCCTGGAATTTCCAATGACCTTCCTTGGGGTGGGTATTGATATTTTCTGGAACCGCACAATCCATAAAACAGAACCCTCATCCAGTTAATGAAAATTTGAGTTATTGTGTATTAAATAATTATTTTTGCAATGAGTGAAGCATGGAAAACTGCTATCAGTTTGTGTTACATGTAGCAAGATGTTGAAGTTATTAGAGTTATACAGATGCTGCTGTATAATATCATTCATTAATAAAAGGTGTGGCGGCAGGTACAAACATGCCATAATAAAGCAAAATAATAAACATCGCACATACTCCTATTTTTCGAAAATGTTTAATTTGCAATCAAATGTACTGTGTCTTTGTCATGTTTCAGGGCAGAGAAGCAGGACTACTACAACAGAAGTACAAGGAGTGTGAATCATCCCGATGATGTGATGTGCATAATTTATGACGGTATGCACAAGGAGAAAACTAAACTTCCAAGGTTTTCGAAAAATCCATCGAAAGATCTCGAATCGGTACCGAGAGTTCCATGCAACTTGCTTGGCTTCATATGTCATCGCCAAGGTACACTTGATTATATAAAATTAAAATAGGGCCAGGTGAATGGGTCTGTGTGTGGCTTACGAATATTATACACAGTAAGTCACATTAAAATAGAACTTCATAGCCACAATGTTGTCCCCTCCAACCTCAGGAATACCCCCGGGACAAAAAAGTGTAACCTTATCGAATAACGCAATACGCTGCGCACGTTATACAGTACTGTAGATCGAAACTCACAAAGGTCAAATTTGGCTCCCCTGCTCCCTGTGATGTTAGGTGTTATTTCATTGTAAAGTACACTATTTACGATACCAAATAACAACAATATCGAAGGTGCATGTTCACCTGACTACGAAGACCAGTACACATGTATGTTGATTGGCTTATGTGAAACATGTTTTCTTGAAGGATTCAACAATTGCAATAAACAAGGCATGGCAATACTCAACATTGGTTATCAAGACAACGCAAATTTCATTTTAAGCTCGTTGCTGCATTTGTTAGATAATTATGACGGAGCCCGGACCATTCGCAAGGAATTTGAGTTTGCAGTTCGATAATGCTTCCAACAACAAGTGTAACGTGGCAATTGGATTATTTAGCTACCTTATCTTGGAAGAAATTTTTTATAATGTAAGTCATTTTTTGAGTTGCATGTTGTACTTAGCTTATCTCTCTCGTATTTCTACCAAGCTTAAAATATACCATAATTTCTTTCCACAAATTCTCATTCATCGACAAATCTAGTCCTAGCAGTATGCGGGATGTTTGTGACACTTGGACCTAGTTATATGACCTTTATAGCTACCATGAGTCTCCTGTAGCTCAGTGGTAGAGCGTCCGACCGGTGCACGCGGAAGGTCATAAATTCGACTCCTGTTGGGGGAACTTGGAATTGTTTTTTTCCGAGTAGCATGTGTCACTGACAGAATAATATCTCTCTCAGCTTTTGAAATTCCCAGCTCATGTCTCTCATCGAAAGTAACATGATTGTATAATCAATTACTGTCAGTCTCACTAAAAATGTTATATACTGTATCTTTATTTTTTCTAAAATTCTTGCAGGTGTATGGCAACACTCTTTTAGTCCATCACACCCATGAGGATGTTGACAGGCAAGTACACTTCGTTTCTTTTTTTAATAGTTTCAATTCTTTATTAGTATTGAAAGAACCTACTGTAGTTAATAGACAACTGACAATAACTCATATTATGTTGAATAGGAAAATTTACCCAAATAATTATTGTTATGTGAAAACCTGATAAGATATTGTAGTAGTTGCTATAATTATTACTGCACCTTTCTATAACATATGAACAAACACAAACCCTGCTCAATCAATGGTTTTTTTTGGTGCTGTCAGTCATTTAGTAATATCCATTCATACGTTCATGTCTGTGGGTTGTGATTGGTAGATTTTGATTCATTTTGTTTGTTTCTTTTTTTCATGGTCCGTTGGTTTGAGTTGGTTGTTGTCGTAATTTTATGCATTGATGGCAGCGAAAAACGCAATAAGAAGTTGGGTTTTGAACAACAGTTTGTGTGTTATTGAAAGGCGCAGTAACATAACCAATAATTAATGTTATTAATGTCCTATTTCTGAAAAGTGGATGGGGAGGAGGGTAATGGACATGGCTGTAAAGGGACCTTTATAATAACAATATTTTGTCACCTATAGGATGTTTGAAAATGGAAATGAACATTTTAGAAAAGCAGACATGGTAACTCCAAATGGTAAGCTTAATGTTTTAGTTCTCTACAGGCAGATTTTTACATTGAGAGTGCAATTTATTGTGTTGATAGAGCCCCTGTAGTGCCAGCATTTTTTTTAAATTTATTATCCCAGTTATCTTGAAAATGGGACACAAGTCCTGTTTCACTCCCTGCCACGCCTACGGTCAAAATTGTGTGCAAAGGGGGTACTATAACCAGAATTTTCGCTTCATTTAAAAATATTACTAGATAAATGAAAATAGAAATAAAAAGGCACTCAGTTCCATCTCAATCCTGTTTGACAGAACTGTCAATTCAGATGAAAAAAGTGCCTTTTGTGTGCGGAGCCAAACCTGTGCCATGTGTGTGGGACATCAGTAGTTTTATAACACCATTTCTGAGGATGGTACACGACTTTGGAAATGTACACCACTTTTGGCTGCACAAAAGTGTTGAAGGTTCGTTATTCTTAAATCTTTAATATTACATAGATGTTATTGAAGTAGTGTGGGCCAAAAAGAACAATACGGACCAAACAATACGGACCAAACAAGCTAGTTCAATGAAGTTTTTATTATAATGGATTTTTTCAGTCTGACTACTGTAACCAGGGCCACCCAGACAAAGTTAGGGAGCATCTCCAAATTAATATCGGAAATTTTGGCTTCCGATGTCAATATCGGCTTGTTCCGATTCCGATATCCTTAAGTGTGCAACTCAAGAATTTCCGATGTCAAGTTTCTGAATTCCGATCAAATCGGAGATCAATCGGAACGTTCAAATCGGTCAATCGGATAATTGAAAGAACGTGATGTTCCAGTGATTGACAGAAATATTTCAAACGTGCAACAAATTATATCTTCGTTATCAGAAGTACAGAACGCGACTGTTTTTATATTAATTAAAGTCCATGTCTCCACTTCAACATCTACATAGCCTACATCTATACACAACAATTAATTGTGTTAAGTTTACATGGCCCTTCTTAGGCAAGAAACTACCGTAACTATCTTTCCCATTATCAGACATAAATTTTGCGGACTCACAGGTGGATGAAATTGATTACGTTGGTTGCCGATGGAGACCATGCAATCTTTGAACGTTTCATTCTTCGTTAGTTGTTACTGAAATTAAGCGGCCAAAAACACTACAATCTTCATCAAGTCTACAGCACAGCAACACATTTTAATACAATAAATTGTAGTCTGCATGTTCAATTTTTGACTAAGTAAGGCGATGACAGGCAGACTGCGGCGCCAAATGTTTATTTTGCGATGTCTCGATCATTACAAGACACTGAATGTTTACCTTTTATTTTTCATGGCGTTTCATTGGGATTTTTAGCAGAGCAAAGCTATTTTGGTCCAAGAATTGTAACTTTGTATATTACTTACATCACTTTCTCTTTTTCAGAGTTTCGTGTATGATGCAAACCGACAGCGGCTTGTTGTTTATTCTTGCGGTTTCATCTCGCCTCTGATTGGTAGACATTGAAACAAGCGTTCACGGCTTGTTAGTGCTATTTTGTTCGGCAAAACATCGGATTGAACCCTTAGCTTGGACTATTAGAAATTATAAGTGTCTTTCATTTTATAGGCTCGATTTTAGCCGCTCTCACGACTTTCATTTGCATGCCGTGCGAATCCGGTGAAAATCAAACTCTGTGTGAGTCTTGTGATTGAATTACACTTTGCACTGACCATTTGAAATTATATGGTAAGTGTAAATAAATAAATGAATGAAAAGAAATCGCGAACGAATGATAGCTGAATTTCCACGAAATCCCTTTTTTCCTATTTTCACGCAACATTGAACACACAAATAGCATGATGGCGTGATAGCAAATCCTAGGCGTTACTTTTATGTTTCACCATGAATTTCCCACCATCAGAATGATTCACTCACGTCAATTTCACGGCGTGAAATATACATTTGTACTTTGAACTCTTTCTTGTATTTCACGGAAGCACATTCAAGCAAAGGTTGAAAGCAGATGCATGAAGCGATAAGGTATTATTAAAGTTGAATTTCTTTTTATGTACAGTACTTACGTCAATTGCTGGGCACAAAATTTTATGACCGAACGGTATTTGTTTATTAAATTGAAACAAATTCAGAGAAAGGTTGCTTTCGTGAGATCATTTGTTTTCTGTCTCTTATCAGTTGTGGTAGATGCAGTTTAAAACAAGGTGTCAGCTTTCCATTTTAATGCATCGGATCGGATGCTTCCGATAGTATCGGAAGACTATCGGAAGTCGGTCACTTCAATTTCCGATATCGCCAAAGAAACATCCGATTTTAATCGGCATTATCTCACAAATATTCCGATATCATTTCCGAAGCATCGGCAATTCTGTCTTCCGATATTTGGAGATGCTCCCTTAACCAATCACATTAACAGGATCAATACATGTACATGTACTGTACATTACTTACTTTCAGGGGGGAGGGGGCATTACTTTCGGGGTTTCATTGAACACTAACAGAACTTCAACACTTCATTGAACGCTAACATAACTTCCCTATTACATACATGTATCATTAAATTGTATGTTATTAACTTATTATAAAGGTCGCGCAGGACCCTTGCTTCATTATTTATGTATTTATTTAAAGAGTACAGTATGCACAAACCTTGACAATTAACTGATGCCGACAATACGCAAAATATTCACGAGAATATGTTTTTATAATGTTCTTTATAATAAATCCAAAACATTTTTGAAATTGCCAAATCTGCTTCTGTTACATCGCAAAAGAGGTTATGATTTACCACTTGATGATTCAATCATTTAATTTAGGGCGCTTCTCAAGCTGAAAACTTGGACACAAATATTGCTTGTCCGTAATTCTAACTGAAGTAGCTTAAATATCACCTGTAAATTGCGATGTGCCAGTAAAACGACAATCATGATGTGATTCCATCATCCGACAATATCTCTATTAAGTTTCAGTGGAATCGACTTTCAAAATTCTAATGTGTGCCATACTTTTGAAATTGTACTAACTTGGGTCGTCTAACTGCTTTTTGTAGCCAGAACAAGGCAAGAATCCTGAAAAAGTAGTTTTTAAACTCCAAACCGCCATTTTCGCGGCACCCGAAAATGGCCGCCGTAAGAATATTGGCGCGCAAAGCACACTGGTTGAGAGGGACCCTTTAAGTACCCAACATTGTTACCAATTCAGATTCTAATGGTCACTGTCTAAATAATTAATTACATCATGTATCAATAATTATTATTATTATTCTCCTGCTTCACTCTTCGTGTATGTTGATTACTCTTGTCACTAATGCTTGGACCGTATGTTTCTTTATCGAAAGGAAACGTAGTGCTGCATTTCAAAAGGTACACCAAAGACAGATGGTTGCCTGATAGTGCCGATCCTACGACATACCTGTCTGATGAGGACAAATATGGCATTTTGGTGTTTAAGGCAAGTGATAAAAAACCTGACATTGTATCTCTGTTAATACATGTAACTATGTTGTGAAAAACAACATACTTTTCAGAAAAACCAATCTCTAGAGGTTAGCTCTTATAAAATAAATTATTTACTTTAAGTTAGACTCATTAATTCTTGATATCTTGTTTGCCTTTACCATATCACAACAAGCGGGTTAAGGTGGCTGAACACAGTTTTACTACCAAATCTTCATTATGACATTATTTTTTAAAGTTAATAGTTTGTGAGCCCAAACTTGGCACACTTGAAAAGCAGTCACAGGTCTCCGATTTTCTGGCTAATCAATACTATAACAAAATTCTCTAATCTGATTGGTTATCAGCAGGCCTTATTTGAGCACTAATAGGACAGTGTACGTGTCATGCTTGTAATTGGACGATGTAATAGCAACGATGAAAAACCTGCAAAATGCCTGGGTTCTTTGAGTCCTGACTTTCTCTGACATACTGGTCTAACAGAACTTTTAACAGGCAACAGACTGTGTAATTTTTTAGCACTTTGTAATCCACAAAAACCAGCAGGGAATAAATAAAACGATCGCTGTATCGGCGCCATGTTTGTTTTTCTCAACCATCGTGCACGCGCTACATCGCGTCATGCAATGAAAATTGCAGAGCGCGCGCAAACTGTGTTTGGCCACCTTAAACTGAGGTGTGGACTAGTTCTTGGATTACTTTGCTTCTACATTGTATAATATAATATGATGGCAGTAATATTATGTACTAATAATACATTAAAAACTGTAAACAACAGGAAAAACCACATGGGAGGCCAAAGTTAGTGCAGCCAATGTTGCCACTAGCAGATGAGGAACTAGAGAAATTAAAGACCAGTGTAACAAAGTATGTATGCATTATTATTTTTTTGAATTAACCAATGGGTTATGTGACCAGATATCTCACTGAATAACATGTGCACATAACACTATTTATCTTACCTGCTTTCATATCCCTGTTTGGGTGCCTTATACGTCAGTAATGTTGAGTGTAAGTTTGCACATAAAATTAATTAGGGGCACAGTGACAGACCTTGGTAGAGGGTTCACATCATGCCTATTCATGAAAAACTCTACATGTATATTTACATGTAAATGAAATGCATGATTGGTGTGACTATTATGCTGTTTGCAACTATCTTGCAGGATGTTCAAACACCCTCTGCTGCAGGATGAGAAATTGGAAGAAAGGAAACTATGGTGGGAGGAATATCTGGCAGGTAAAGAGAAACCAAATTTGTGCATTACCACATGAATTATATAATTCTAGAAATGTGGACCGTAAAACGTGCCTACTCATAATATAAAACTGTATTTTTAAGGCAATGCTTTCAAGCCTCAAAATACTATGTGGCCAGTAGGGGTGTTACGGCAGAAAAGGGTGGCACAGAACTCTGCTGATGTGTCAATGGCGAGGGAAGCAACGGACGGTCTCGAACATGCAGAAGTAGAAATGCCAATGGTAAGTGAGGAAAGACAACAGTTTCTAAGACTGTGTTGCTCTGAAATCCTTCCAACAGGAAAGAAAAACGACGTAACATTGACTAGTTTCCAGGCTCACTTCTCATACTCTGTCATATTTTTGATGTTCTTGAAGCTTTTAACATTTCTTTTTTGGGTGAAAATCACTTACGTTAGATAAAGAGATAAACAACTCTAAATAAAACCATTTTATTAAAGAGAAAAATAAGGTGATATTTCAACCTCAAAACCGTAGAAAGCCACCTTAAACAAGAAGTTCCATTCTCACACCAAGTTGTCAATCAACCATCGAAGCGTAAACAGCTAAAAAAACAACCTGCGCTTTTTGGACGACCGTTACTAATAAACATTTGCTGCATATTTTTGGAGAATGTTCTGTCAAAACATTAGCAAGTTACAGTGTATATCTTGTTTTTGTGAATGATGTATTTTCGTTTCATGATATTTTGAAGCATGTTTAGTTTGCAGGACACTTGACTCCACAACGTGCCATGACTGCAAGAGTACAAATTTGCATTTTGCACCCGAACGGTGTGAAATGTGGGAGGTGCCATCCCTTTTATAGCGGAACTTCTTGTTTAAGTAATTAAAAAAAAGCATAATTTGTATATTCGACACATAATTATATACCTTGAAATGTTTCTTTTAAAATTACTTTAATACAGCCCAACTCAAATCAGTCAGTTGCTCAAGGTTTATTATTTCAACAATAATAGTGAACATGAAATTGTACTACATACACTATGCATAGTTTGATTGACTTGTAACAACTTATTTAATATTTGTTTTTTAAATTCAGGTTTATTCAGGTCATTATCTAGACCCAAACAGAAAAGAGAAGATAATTCATGAAAACAGATCAATGAATAACGGTGAATGGCCAGTAAAAAAAGTAGTAAAAGAACGGATAAACCCGAGAACAGTAAGTTTCGGTATTAATAAACAACTACTAATATTTATATCACATTACCTGAACTCTGATTGGTTGCATATTGGCAATCAAATGTAGGACTCTTGGAGATTTATACATAACCTGTTGCAATCACTCAAGAGAGTTTGGGATAATTCAAAAGTACTTGAGTAGAAATAGAATAGATGCTTGCCTACGGTTTATGCATTTTGTATTATCCCAAACTCCCTCTCATATATGTTTGCTACAGGTTAGTCTATGTATTAAGGTGACTGAACACAGTTTGCGCATGCTCTGCGTTTTCATCGCATGACGCGAAGCAGGGTGCGCACAATGGTTGGAAAAAAAAAAACATGGCGCCGATATAGCGATCGTTTTATTTGTTCACTGCTGTTTTTTGTGGATTACAAAGTGCTTAAAAATTACAGTCTGTTGCACTTGCCTGTTAAACGTTTTGTTAGAACATGCAGTATCTCAAAAAAAAGTCAGGACTCAAAGAACCTAACCATTTTGCAGTTTATATATCGTTGCCACAAGAGGCCATTAAAATGCAGCGCATGCACACTTCGTCAAAAGCTCGGTTGCTATGGTAACGGAACATAGACTTTGAGCAATGTACAAAATTAAAACTCCAAACGCTCATCTTGAATCCTGCCAACTTTGAGCTCGTTAGCAGCAATGGTTTGGACATGAAAGCAAAATAAAGCATAGGTACTCCAAAGTTTGTAAAACTGTGTTCTGCCACCTTAAGTATGTGTGCCATTTCCTATTTAGTAAATATTTTTTGTGCACTTAGAAACAGTGAATAGGTTAACAAGAGCTCCAACCCTTGGTCAAAAATGGTTGATTTAAGTCTGTCTATGAGCCTGTGGCTTATCAGGTCGGCCTTACATGTAACACTGGTTTCCATAGCGTGAAGTGTCTAGGAGTATCTATTCCCCTGCATGGGATGATCGTCCATCGCTGGTAATACACCGGCAGGTTTTGTCTAGGTTGCCGTAATAATTTGATTACAGTATTACTCCTAGGCGGAGAGAGGCACTGTGACAGAAGAGTGTTTTGCCCATTACGCCTCACGCATACCACTGCTCGAGTAAAGTTTCATTGTATACTTGATTTTAAATCAACTTATTTCGCATTTTCAGCACAAGAAGCAGTATTTGGTGGAGTGGAAGCCGTCCTGGGTTGAGGCTGAAGAGATGTCTGACAAGTGTATGCAAGCATGGGAAGCTAAAAAGAAGAAAATATAATCATGAGTCACAAGTATAATAAACATAGGCCTCAAATGTCACTACTAGCCAACAAGGGAATTGTAAACAGTTGACCTCAAATGTAATGACTTGCCCCAAAGGTAATAACAATAATTGATCTCAAATGTAATAACTATTTTTGGGGGCAAAATGGAACAATATACATACATTATTTACGTGACCATGGGAAAATAATATTTCTGAAGTTTAGTCTTGATATATCCATTTATTCTAGAAATAAAAGTGATTTCCCCACGGTCACGTGACTAATGACATCATTACAAGATAAATGGTTTACCTTTGTTTGTCTACTGTATGAGAGTTTATTTTGTTGCACTTTGCCTGAAAACATATAGTTATTACATTTCAGGCCAACTGAGTTATTAAAAGTGTAGATTGGTATATATAGTCTTCACAAGCCTAGTGGCCTACAACTGCCGGAGCTTAACCCGGTTTCAGTAGCACGATGCGACTAGGAGTATTGCTACTCCCCTGGACGGGATGCTAGTCCATCGCAGTTTACCCCCCAGCATTTTGTCACCAGTACCCATTTATACTCCTGGGCCCGGTTGTTCAAAGCACGATTAAGCTAATCCTGGATTAGCCTGAATTCTGATTTCAGTTGTGTAAATTTTCATTGAGATTTTCTGTTTATATTTTTTTGTCCTAGTCAGTTTTGACTTTGACTAATGTCAAACTCCACAAAATATTGTCATGGAAAACCACATTTATATATAATTTGAAACCTCGATTATTTGTTAATCCTGCTGGATTAGCGTTAATCGGCTTTCGAACAACTGGGCCCTGGATGGAGAGAGGCACTGCGAGTGTCTTGCCCAAGAAAACAACACAGTCCAGGGCTCGAACCCATACTGCTCAGTTTGGAGTCCACCACGCTAACCATTAGGCAACCGCGCGCACCTCCTACATTAACAGTCTGACCACTTAATAAATGTGCATTCTTTTGTGCCCGCAGACTATCCGTCCCTTGGCTTACATTAAGTTAAAGATGCACGCGGAAGGTTGCTAAGCACGAAAAAAGCACAAGTGTCACTTCATTCACTTTAGGCGATTGCTGAGTGCGACTCTGGCTTCTTGAGTGCTTAGCAACCTTCCGCGTCCATCTTTAACTTAATGTACGCACGCTGCACGTTGACGATTTTTTAAGCCAAGGGATGGATAGTCTGCGCGCACGAAAGAATACACATTAATTTTATTAAAATTGGTCACAAAGTGGGCTCCTTGCTGTAAATTTGAGGTCAACTATCATTACATTTGGGACCAGTTATTTCACTTGTTGATAGTTTAATTTCATTGACTGCCTGTAATTTGCTCTTAGACTATTAACCCATTGACACCTAGGCGTTTTCCAAAAAACAGCCATCTAAAATCCCAGATGCCTATTTCTGGCCGTTATCTCGACAGTGTATTACCCGATAGTTTAAAACTTAGTTTGCAACAGTCATGGCACTAACATTCCCTTCTGCTTCGAGGCCATGATTTCGATGTTTTCTTTGGGCGTGTGCACAAATCAAAATTTGGACAATTCAACGTGACGTGCTTTGTTAGAGGTTTTCCTACTCTATCAGATGAATATCAGACATCTTCTGGCGTGAAAAGCGATGACGTCACAATTGGTTTAGGTCTGTGGTCTCCTAGGCGTCAATGGGCTAACAGGTAGTCTAGTCGAGAGTAGATTGAAGATCAAGCTAGGACTATTTGGCTTTCGGTCATGTAATTTTGAAGAGTATGATTAAGGTAACTTGCCCTCAGATTTTCCCTCCCTATGTGCTGTTCCTTATCGTGGTGGGGAGGTTTGTGTGCCTTAATGATGCTGAAAGCTATACCAGCTGGGGCTTTTGCCCCTGGTAGGTTCGACCTTGCTGGGCAGGTTTCAGGTGAGGGGCCAGACTAATACAGCACCTGTTCCTCCAGGCTTTTCAGGTTAAGGGCCTTATGTGCAACAGAGCACGAAGACGGGAGGCGAAGTGAGGTGATTTCGAAAGTAAGAGTTTCCCTCACCTTGTTTTGTGTTCTGAGGTCATACGCGTTTTTAGCAAGGCCTGCTCGGCGCACTAATGCAGCCTTTACCTGGGCGTGACCAGCATACCGGTCACATCATAAAATTTACTAGGTAGTTTTGGGCATAAGTCCCAGGTAGAAGGATAGGTTGCGTATTGTTCAGAGGGTTTCAAACACTTTATCTATATCCTCAGTTGCTTTCCCGAGTGTGTCCGCTTAAGGGAGCTTCTAAAGGGAGCTTCTATATGTGTAAGTAGCCTATGGCTGAACATTAAATTTTCTTGTGGTATCGGGTTACGGTAAAAAGGCGAACTGCGCTTGTACTTCGATACAGTTGTGTTAAAATGAAGGACAAAAATCGGAATTGTTATTAATGAGTCTATCAAAAATTGATAAAAGTGTAAAACGTTAGTGATTTAACATTTAAAAGATGTCCGTTGGATTTGAATAAAGGATTTCTCAGCCCATGCACGTTTCGTTCTTTGGATCTACGGACAAACGTTTCGAGCTTGGCCCTTCTTCAGTGTGATATTAGAGCGAATTTGAGAGTAAAATACCAATGTTCACAACACTTTGAATGGCCAAACCCTAAACGTTTCTTCAGTTAATTTTATTTTAGACTTTTGCCGTGCTTGCAATGTATCGTATTTCCAGGCTATATTTCCTTCAATTTTTAGTTTCTGATGTTGCTGTTAGTCCAGCATGAAAAATAGCCCAGATACGAAACTTTTCGTTTTTCGTCGCATGCCCGGCATGAAACTGACTTGACATGCCCAAGTCAGTTTTCATGCCGGGCATGACAAAGAAATGTTCATGCCCGGCATGTAAATCTCTTAGTCATGCCCGGCATGTCAAGTCAGTTTTCATGCCGGGCATGACAAAAGGAAATTTTCATGCCCGGCATGTAAATCTCTTAGTCATGCCCGGCATGTCAAGTCAGTTTTCATGCCGGGCATGACAAAAAGAAATTTTCATGCCCGGCATGTAAATTTATTTGTCATGCCCGACATGTCAAGTCAGTTTTCATGCCGGGCATGACAAAAAGAAATTTTCATGCCCGGCATGTAACTTTCTCATGGACCCCCGAGAATCGTACCCAGGCTTTCCTCGGTCGCCTCACTAGACCGCCCCACAAAAAAAAATTACAAGGAAGGCATGAAATTCGCCAGCATGCTCTATGACATGTTTTACCCAGTGATCCTTCCTAAGAACTACGTCTGAGCAGTTTGTTCAACAACAAGCATGATCCAAAACGTCCAATGCCCAGCTACAGGGAATCCCGGTTATAAGTGCTGCATTCCTACTGAAATGCCTCGAGACCCCAGAAAGGAACTTCACTTTTTAAAGTTCGGCGGAAAATAGTTCCCAATGGGCATTGGTCATGCCTTAGACACCCAATAAGAGCGTTATGTCCGTTGCTAGCTGTATCTCATCAAGGTGTGGCATTAAATCGGACGAAACTAATGCCGATACCATTACAATTGTTAAAAAGAGAATAAATGTTTCCTTTCCAAGCCGTTTGAATGAGTAAACACTTGTTTCAACGAAAATTTCCATATTATGGCCTCTCCTGAATTTTTAGAAAGTTTCTTAGAGTTTGACAAATCTATTTTCAACTTTGCCGGTCGTAATTTTGTCGGCTTCTTTCCAAGATTTCTGCAGATTAACCATTGACATGACGTTCAAAAACAAACAAATGTGCTGCTATTTCGCTTATATGTAAAACGATAGTGTTGTGGTGTCTTTTATGAATAAGGGAACAATTTTTTCTTACCTCTAAACGTTTTCTCAGGTCCAAGTTGTTTTGCGAAATCACTTTGATCGCTGTTGTTGACTGCCGCCGGTCGGTTCAAGACCGTGCCACTCTCCGAGAGCGAAATTGTTTTCTTTCTGCATGATCCGTCGCCTTCGATGATACTGTTTCACTTCGTTTTCAATACAGGTAAAGCATTACTGGTCAAACTCGTAATATATTCAACTTAATTAGTCGGATAAAAGAGTCAAGAAAAGCGACAGGTTCAACTTTATAAACTGAGCGACGTGAGCGCGGGTGAACATCCGGGACATGCGTGCTTTATAGTTTTTAGCCGTGCTTTATAAGAAAATAATGCACGGCTAGACTCTATGCCGTTTATATGACAGCTATTTTCTAAACTCTGATAAAACATGGTTTTTAACCAATCAGAGCGCGCGAAATTTTCAGTCTATATTTTAAACTCTGATAAAGATCATAGCCACGTCATTTCGCTCCCGAGATGGCGTAGAGAGAACCCGAGCCGCAGGCGAGGGTTCTCTCAGCCATCGAGGGAGCGAAATGACGTGGCTATGATCTTTATCAGAGTATAAAGACATAGAAAAGGAGGTTTTATTCCTTTTATGAAATTGCTACAGAATAAAAATGCAAAGGAGCTATGTTACGACAAGTTTTATACGCGGCTCAAAATTCTCAATAGCGAAATTCTCCTTACTGAATCGAATGTGATTGCGAGTACAATTGCGAGTGCGAGGGAAGTTTTCCAAACTTTTCTAATGTCAAACTGCTAAGAAACTGCTACGTTTTCGAAACTAAAGTACAAACTAACGCTCAAATATACAATTTACCTTTCTCTACATTTTATTGAAGACATTTTCCATACAGGAAGCCAGGCGAAAATTGCTGAATGAATCAAATCGTCTGCCACGGCTGCCGGCTCTCCTCGCGCTTGCCGGTCAACCGCGGAAATCAAAATTCTCGACTTGGAAAATATTTAGCCTCAAAATCACTCAAACATTAAAGCCACAATAAGCCTATACCTTTCTACAATAGCTTACATTGTTCGGTCGGTCGAAGTCTGCTCGTAAATGCGTGTAAAAGCTGAATTTATTTTTATTTTTATTTTTTTTATTTTATTTTATTTACATCACATCACATTACAATACATTACATGACATTACTTACAACAGCTTAGTTGCTTAATTACTTTACATTCCCGCATTTTCTAAATCAATATAATATTGTAAACTTACAGTGTTAATTACAGAGAGCAGAAAAAATAATTATACAATACTTACAATACAATACAATACAATACAATACAATACAATACAATACATCTCACCTACATTAACATACATGTATTCAGTAAGCAACGTACAAGTAAATAGCTCATTAGCACGAATATAATTAACTGTCTGCCTGTTTCCCTTCAGAAGGTCGTAATGATTACTTTGTTTCGTTATTTTTATTTTTATTTTATTTTTTATTTCGAGGTATGGGGTTTTTCTTTATTTCTTTATTGAAGAAACCGCTAAAAGCAGATAGAAAACCTGGAAACCTTTCTATTTTGGGGAGAGTTTCTTGTGTTTTGCAGGTCCATATAAAATATCTAGCAACCAGAAAATAAAAGTATTGTTTTGTGTGGTATAGGGTATCCGAGCTCAGGCCTAGAATTATAGCCGGGGTGAAAATGTTAGTTTTTAATATTATTTGATTTTTGGCCAGCCAATCCTTAAAACCCTGCCAAAAGCAAGAAGTCTCGCTACATGACCAGAATAAATGAATAAGAGACTCTTTCTCGACTCTACAAAAGGTACAGATATCATTTTGCTGAATTTCTTGCAAACAAGCCGAGTTTGGCCGACTGTGAATGCAACCTCGATTCCAGGCTCTCTCTCCTTTTCCTCCCTTGTCGTTGAGTAGAGAGACCCTGGTTGCGGCTGGTCACGTGACTATGCGGTTACAACAATACCGCAGGGAGGGTGGGTTTTTGAGGCCGTTTTGTCAAGGTGAACAATAATTACTAACCAAGGGATCGAAGGGGCAAATCGAGTTTGGTTCAAAATGGAACAGCATTTGATACGGCAAGATTGTGTTAAAAGTGAAACAGGCTATTTGTATGGAACGTTTGTTTTTATTCTTTACAACTTCATGACATGAACATGTATACGTGACGGATATTTTCGAGCCACAAAAGCAGCGGCGCGAAAATTACGAGAATGGAAAATTCGCCTTGCGAACATATAAAGCTACCGGCTCATTTAATATAACGATGAACCATCGACTTCATTCACTTTTACACTAAGTAGACAGGTTCATGATCGTAAAGCTAAACGAGGTTGTAGACCAGACACCTTGGTCTCAAACCAACTTTGAAAACAACAATAAGCTTGGCGAGCTCGTTCACAGCTGACCCTACGAACTCACTAAATTAAAACACAACGGCATTTATTTACAAATTCATTTGGAGCGAAATAGTCAAAATTTTAGGATAAAAGAGTAGCTTACTATTTTCTCTAACTGATTCTGTGTTAGTTTGACCATAATATAGTTTTCTTGTGTCAAAAAATCTACAACAACAACCGCTCGAAGCGGTTCCTTGAAAATCAACAACCTTGTACGGCACGAAATATGTTAAACGTATAAAACAGACTGTACGAAGGAATTTTTTTCCATCGGCAGTTTTTGCAGTGAATACAATTTAACGATCACTTAAACTCGTTACCTTAAAGCTGTTCACATACCAAGCTTACATGTAAACTTAATTCTTGAAATGATCGGCTTTCTTCCGTGGACAAAATTCCGTTGTAAAACGTCCGATCGATCGTCGTAGTTGTGCAGTTCTGAGAATTACGCAAGCAGTTTCCGAGAAAAGATCATCGCAGTGATCTTCGCAAACGGCCTGGCAAAGCCTGTAGAAGCTTGAATAACCACATGTAAGCATATGTACAAACTTTTTTGGTGCTTTCTTTTCTTGCGAGTTGTTTGAAGACCTGCTGCGTCTGCGAGTTGCGACTCAGAGTCAACGCTCTCACCCTCCCATGGTAGATTTGTCACAGCAACAACTCTAACACTCTACCACCCCTCCCTCCAAATATATTTTTTTACCACTCAGAATTTGGGTGGTCACGTGACCAGCCGCAACCAGGGTCTCTCTACTCAACGACAAGGGAGGAAAAGGAGAGAGAGCCTGGAATCGAGGTTGCTGTGAATGATCCGCTTGAGTGAGCGTAAGCGTGATCTGACGTCATCTATTCTTTATACTCTGGTAAAGACAGATTTTCAGTGAGAAACATACGCGCGAGAATCTCAGCTATTCTATAATTAACAAATAAAGAAGCCAAAACCATGTATTATACTGTCATAAAACACGACGGGAATTTGAGAACACGAGAGAAATTTAGAAAACACGAGCCGCAGGCGAGTGTTTTCTAAATTTCTCAAGTGTTCTCAAATTCCCGGAGTGTTTTATGACAGTATAATACATGGTTTTGGCTTCTTTGTGTGCTTTAAAATATAGATTTACGCGCGCGAAACGATAAAACACGCTTTTCTATGTTATATGTATAGGTAATCGCATGGGGCCGAGTAAAATTAAGGATTAATATCACTTGTGTTTTCAGAAGTTGCAGAAATTGCCCGAGTCGCGCAGCGACAAGGACAATTTCTGCAACTTCTGAAAACACAAGTGATATTAATCCTTAATTAGACGAGGAAACATGCGATTACTTGTTTATGACATAGAGGGCAAAATTTTCGGAAAACCTTCAAAGCGCCGCGAAGCTAAATTCAGCCGCGGCGGAACGAACTGATATTCCTTCCAAAAATACACAGAATCATAGAAAGATCAAGCAAACCCTTACGTTCAGAACAGGGTAACGTTGACTGTTATGTAAATCTTAAGAGAAAATTGTAAGTCGTGAAAATAAAAAAAATAACAAGCTTGCAATCAAGCCAAGTAAAACGTAATTTTATTCACCTGTTTGCATGTTTTGAAGCCGGCTTTCCGCTGCGAGCTGCTTGACATGTCAATCCTACATCGATAAAACCGTGAGCAAACGACGAGTCCAAACAAACTTGTAGAGGTAATTTATCCGGTTTAAATTGACCTTCTTCTTTCTTTGAACAAACTCTGTGATCTTTTATACTCTGGGTTACACGTGATGAAGCCCGTATTTAACAGAGGTGAAGCGAAGAAGTCAGTTGGCAGCCATGAATGAATTTCGTCGCAAACTCGCCAAGTGTCTAGCTGATGCAAGTTTTCTAGTTTTCAACTGAAATAATCTTCTGTTGCTTCGAGTGAAACACTGAGATTCAGCTTTAGGAATTTCGTTTCAAGCTATCACACGGTTTCCGCTCCTTTTTCATCAAATAACTCGGGAAACTGAAGTCAAACTCCGATGCGACGTACAGGCGAGCGCTGTGTTTGAAAATTCTGCTAAAAATCCCGCCGTCAAGAAGCCAACTGAGTGCAGCGCGCTCAGCCAATTAGGAGCGAGGAATTTTTCCGCTCGACCAATCAGGATCAAGTAATTTTGCCCCGGGCAAACCAAAATTAATGAAAAATGCCCTCTGTCTCAGCCAATCAGCATTCAGTAATTTTGCCCTCTATGTTATAAACTCTGATAAAACATGGTTTTTAACCAATCAGAGCGCGCGTAGTTTTCAGTCTATATTTTAAAATGTCATAAACTTCTAAAGCGGCTTCGAATATTACAGATGTTGGTCCGTTGGGAGGGAACTCCCATGTAAAACGGGCGGGGAAGCTCGTTGTTTCTTTTAGGGATGTACATTACAGATTTTGGTATCACTTTATAGGGTGTTCAGGACGGAACGCCAATATTTTTAGCCATCAAGGTATCGTTTAGGGTTGCACACGAAGAAATAAAAGCGCCGTCATACTATGTTGGTGGTCTTCAAAATCATTCGATAACAACGCCTTTATCGTCATTAAAATCAATATATCTCTTATTTGACTTTCTGTTTTAAAATTGTATCTTTTAGGGGTCAAATAAGGCTTTAGCCACTGATTGGACTCCTTTAATTTAGAGGTTGAATTCACATTTTCCGACAAGCAACCCCGCCCCTTTCACCCCGCCCCTCCCCACCTCCCCCCCGGGATTTTGGTGTCACCGTTCTTGGCAAAGCTAAAGCATATGGGTCAAGAAATAACTAACGATAAAAACCGTATACCCTAAAGGAAACAGTACTCTAGCTATCCTGTCTATCCAGACTCCCAAGCTTGTCTTGTTTTCTAGCAATCCCGTGATAACTTGCAGTCGCGCTAGCTTGCGCAGCATCGAAATCCTCTCTTGAGCTGCCGTTCCTTTTGCACCATTTGCGCATGCGCTGTCATCTTGACTCACCTCGTAGCTTTGAACGGTGGGCTCATCTTCCTGCAAGGTTATTTAAAACAAACGCGATGATGTCATTAAGGGCTTCTAGTCTTGTCATCGTTCGCGAAATTGACCCTCGCTATGCTGATCTGTGACTAACCTTTTAATTTATGAGAGCTTTGCAAGATTATTGTGTTTCTTTACAATATTCAAATCCACTATGAATCTTACAATTTTACAATTTTTCTCTTTTGTCCTTAGTAAGTTGAATATTACCGTGTGAATTAGAAAAGCGTGAACACTTTGATTTAAGCTTGGGTTTTCCTTTGACAAAAATTGGTCTATTTTTTTCTGTATTTATTTTATTATTTTTGCAAAGCTTTTCTGCAAAAACAAAGGGTAAATTCGAGTTTCCTGACTATTCTTCTTGTGGTTTGATCATGTCAAACTGAAGTTATCACAATTTTTTATTCGCACAGTAAAACTTTTAGAAAAGATAACTGATGAAGAAATTATGTACTTCAAGTATGAACTTTGAATGAGTTTGAATTTCGCGGGCTTTGATCTGCGAAAACACGCGCGCTCATTACATTGCTAGTTACATACCGGAAAAGCATTGGTCTATAAATATACTAGCTATAGACCTCTGGTAAAAGCTCTATTAAGCCTCCCCCGGGGGGGGGGGGGGGGGAAGGGGGTTATTCAATTTCAGGCCCCAAGAAGGAAGGTGGCTTATTAGAGAGGGGGGCTTATTTCAAATCATAAATTTTCGAGAAATTTCATATTAATAATTCAAACTTTACTAGGCACTAACTAAAACAGAACAAGAAATGGGTTATGTATCACCGCCTTACAAATGGAATATCATTTATACCCTAACTAAAAGATACTTCTGGAAATTAACCTGACCTCTAGCGGGGGTGAGGTGAGGAGGGGGACTTAATCTTAATAGAGCGAGGGGGGAGGCTTATTACAAAATCTGACTTCCAAATGGGGGCTTATTATAAAGGGGGCTTAATAGAGAGAGGTGGGGGGGGGGGGGGGGCTAAATAGAGCTTTTCCATATTATAAACCTGTTTACCTTTTCTTTCTGGGACAAGTTCCGTACGTTTCTTCTTCCAGAAGTAGCTGCTCTATAAACGAGAACACTTTCCAGAAGCGCGAAAAAAGTAAACGCAAAGGACACAATTAAGAACTGGTCAGCGGCCTTCACGTAGCTAACACGTGGCATAGCCTCGTTGATGCTTCCAACCAGAAACAGCTGCGTCAGTAGAGACGTGATCCCGACAGTGCCGCGGTCTCCGATGCTTAATTTGTCCATCCAGAACGCCATCCATGATACAACCGTACAAAGAGTACAAGGAAAGTAGATTCTGATCACGTAAAATCCAACTCTTCTTTTTGCGGTCAACCTGAGTGTTAACACGTCAAAACAGCCTGTAAGAAAAGAGGGAACCAGCGTAACCGTCAAATTACAAAAGAAGCTTTTGTAAATCGCCAATGCGTCAAAGCTTTATAACGAAGTGATGGGTATTGCTTATCGAGAGTGTTCTTTCAAAATCGCAAGTGGTATCATACACCGACGACATGACAACAATTTTACATTTAAAAAAATAAACAGTAAAATTATAGTTTAATATTTAACAATTATTCTACGAAATCGAGTCGTACATTAACTCAACTCATAGCCAACGAGGCGCAGCCGAGCTGGCTATGAGTTAATGTACGACGAGATTGAGTGGAATAATTGTTTTATAATATACTCACCACAGGATATTGTTACCGGGGAAAGAACGAAGGAGCAAATGGAGGGAAAATGGGATATTCGTGCTTTTAACTTGTAACTTCTATATTTTAGTTTTTATTTCTTAATATTTAGCTACTACATTGTTTGTAAATTTTGTATATATTATCATTTTTAATTTTTATCATTTTATCCATGTAAAGCGCATTTGATCATGATATGAAATTTGCGCTATATAAATTTTAATTATTATTATTATTATATTTATTATTTTGAAAAACAACTTTGCATGTGTGCACGTGCCCCAAACTCGTAATTAGCGGGCTTCCCAAATAAGGTAGTAATGGTACATTGCCTCATATTCCTCGAGTAGGGAACCAATCAGATTGTCAAAAATTGCAATATCCTGCGATGAGTATATTATAATTAAAAATAACTATGATTTTAACTTTTTATTTAACTTTTACGTTTTATGAAGCGACTACAATGGCGACGAATATTATTTTTTATAAACGCTCCACTCGTAAGATACTGGCAGGATTCCTTATGTTGTTGCTGCTGTTGTTGTTGTTGTTTACCTTTGGTCCCAATAATATAATAGGTAGTTGAAGAAAACCACAACGGTAACGGCAACAAGAACGTCGCTACACAAAAGGTTTAACTGGCAATACAATTGATCTGCACGTGCGTTTTCTTCCTGGTACATTTCTTAACAACGTGAAATGATCGAATTCTGCGTTTTCTGGAGAACGAGAACGGCAACGGTGAATTTGTCAAGCGAGTTTCTATTTGGAATTGATCGCAGTCTTAACGCATTCAGCTGAGGATAGCTTTGACACCGATAGACAAACTGAATGGGTCTGGATTCCCGCGGGGGGGGGGGGGGGGGGGGGAGGTACTCCCTTATATAAGCTATATAGGTATGTGCGGCGCCAAAGGGTATGGTTTTCGGCCGTTTTGGTCTGAAATAGCGTATAGATTTTGACCATTTTGGTCTGAAATAGGGTATGTTTTGTGGCCTGGAATTTGGCTTGGCTTTTAGACGAAACTATTTTTTGCCATTAACATCGGGGAATTTGAAACTTGACTTTCTCAAATGTTTACGTAAACGGAACCCATTCCTGGGTAGCTGAAGTCATGTATTAGACACGTGTACTAATTTTATAGGTCTGAAATAGGGTATCGAGTTTTGGATCAGGTCTGAAATAGGGTATGGAAAATCACATATTTTGTCTGAAATAAGGTAAGGGTTTCAAGAAGCAGGCCGCACACCCCCACCAAAAATGTCAGGGAGTACCTCCCTCGGTCTGGATTATCCCGAGATTTTTAATTAAAATATAAACTAGTTTTTTTAAGCAACGTTGTCCTCGGCGTACTGTCCTAAACCTAATTAACTAGCTACACAAAACATTATGCATACCCATAAAAAGCGGTTTTGCAGTAACCTCTAGACTTTGATTGGTTATTACGAATTCCGACATCTCTTTGTTCAAGAGTTGAACACTTGCCCATCTGTAGTGTATCTGCTTGTTATCTCTTCCATCTGATATAAGGAGAGAAATTCAAATATTAATGTCAATTAACTTATTTACTATTACAATTCATTTATTTTTCAGTAGTTATTTGCATAACTAGCTCGCATGTACTTATCCCGGTTTCCGTAGTTTCCGTAGCATGAAGCGATTATTTTACCTAATCGTACCTTTTTGGTACGCTTCGGCGGCATACTCAGGCGAGTTTGGTTGAGCCATGGTCAGTTGTATTTTGGCGAGACGCAGTCGAGCCAAAATACCCATGGCGAGACCAAACGAGACTGATATGCCGCCGAAGCGTACCTAAAGGGTACGATTAGGTATTTACCGTACCCAAAATCGGTTTATTCTTTACGCGAAGAGACGCAAAGACGACTTTCATCTAGTCTGAAGTGTCAGCCGTCTCCTCGCTCTAACTGTTTACGGTCAGAATTTCCATCATCTTACCTTAAATGGCCTCTTTCCTTTCTCCTGTGGCGAATTTGACGAAAAAATCGTCGAATGTTATGGTTTTTGGCGAGTTTTTGGCGCGAAATTTAGCTTAGTTTTTCTTCGTAAATTTCGCTCGAATTACTCCCTTTGTCAACATTTTCCTGTTTTAAGTTTGACTGTAATTTGGCAAAATTTTGCTGAGGAAAGTTCAGCTCTAATCTGTAGAATTTTATTACTTGACATGAAAGTGACCTTGTTATTGGTGGATATCAGGTCAGTGACTTGATATCGTAGGATATCGGGTCAGTAGATAGAGCTTCTGATTGGCTAATTCCGAATTTGGGTATGGTAAGGAGTATTACTACTCCCCTGAATGAGATGTTACAACCCCCGTCACATTTAGTTGAAATACACGAAAGCCTTGAAATAATAAGCATAACAACTGCTAAATACTTTCTACACCCCCTTCTCCCCTTTCAATGTTGGAAAATGGCAAAAGTACTCGTGTGTCCGTTCTAAGTGTTTTGTCAACATTTTACAGGGGTGGGGAGGGGCAAAATGTGTGAAAAACTTTATACTCACAGCTCAGAATGTCTAATCTGAAAACTTGCTTGTCCATTGGATAGGCGTGGAAATTCATCAAAGTTGTAGCTGTTATGGTTACCCTAAAAACGAGCATTGTTAGCAAATGACGGTTTGGTTCCAAAAGAGAATTCAAGCAATATATAGGCTATATACTATTGGAACTTTGAGTTGGGGGAGGTACTGTGGGGGCTATCTTTGGACATGTTCCTTGGGTACTTTAGATTAGCACGCTTGCACGATGTCGTCTTTTGACTACAACTACCAGAATTCATTTCGTTTTTCCTTTATTATTTAAATTTTTAAATCCCATTGGGGTTTAAATAACAATGGTTCTAATTAGCACGAAAAAAATAAAACTGAAGGATTCTGGTAGTTGTAGTCAAATGACGCCATCATGCAAATCTCCTTTTGTTTGAAAATCACTTACAATGAAGAACGCCCTATCGTTGTCAAAAATTAATGGTAATGATAGGGAACTCTAGCACACTGTAAAACAATAGAATGCCCTATATATTAAGCATGTTTTCAATTCTAAAACGTTAACCCCGACCGAGAAAAAACCCCAGAAGGATCCATATAGATCTGACATGGTGTACATCAGGCTCGATTTCCGCCGAGTCCGGTTTTTGTTCCTTTCCAAGAGCGTGGGCTCATTTTCCCGAACAGCGGCTAATAATCGAGTCTAGGAGTACATAACCCGGGAACACCCAGTTAGCTTTTAAAATGGAAATTGGATCTAACATGAGGTATGTCTACCCAGGAACGTCGAACAACAAACTAGCTTTTAGGATGAAAGTAAAGTTTAAGTAGCAGCATATACAGTACAGATGATAGCCAATTAAACCTAACAAGGACTGCGCCCTTCCAGAAAAAAACTAACATAATAATAATAACATTTTGACAGGGAGCACGGTTTGTTACTATGTTGCACACGAAGAAATAAAAAGCGCCACCATAGTCAGTGTTGGTATCTACACTGATCAGGCATGAAATCTGGTATCTTTTAAGGGTCAAATAAAGCTTGAGCCACACCCAGATTGGTCTCCTTTAGGGATTTAATTCAAATTTTCCGACGAGCATCCCCGCCCCTTTCACATGGGAGATTCCCCCCCCCGGGCATTGTGTATACCAGTGCTCAGGATATGCATCTGTGTATGGTTATTTGTATAATTTACCTCTGAGATAAAACTATTAATCCGTCTCCATAGAGAACCACTGTCCGAGTTTCCTGCTGCACAAATGTTTTCACGGCGTTTTCGAAGTAAGTATCTGGTAGCCACATGTTTTTGAGTGCCTCGTGTTGTAGTATCAGGGCATTGTCTCTATTGCCAGCAAATGCCAGTCTGGCGTCATTCCAAACCTGTCTCATGTACACATCAACTGTGAATTCCTGACAAGCAATGGAAAGACATGGCTTAAAATATCGTGACATAGCTCCTTTAATAGAGCGATTTTCAATTGACTGTCGAAAGTAATCCGGAATTGTTTTGGTTTTGCATTACTACGCTCTGTGATTGGTTTAAGAAACTCGCGCCAACTTCTCAACCAATCAGAAATCACAAAGCTGCTCAGGGGGCAGGGTAACCCTGGGTGGAGGTGGAGGTTACTCGCTTTGAAGGTAGGGTGACCCTGGGGGGCGGGCCAACTTTTTCCCATATAAACGCTTTGGCTATTGTTATTTCACCTACCAGGGACAAGTCGGGACATATAGAGCATGCGCGAACCCGAGAGGGCCAAGTTATGGCTCGGTCAAAAGGGACAACGTTTTTCATATAAACGCACGGTAAAAGATGGCTCGGGGGGGGGAGGGTAACCCTCCTACCAGGGACAACTTCTCTCCATGTAAATAGGCCCTAAAACTTGTCATGACAAATCTAGAAAAGAGAAATTTAAACTAGAATAAAAACCAGTTGAGAAATTCCGCACCATGTTTTCTTCCTTAATGTTTCTAAAGGACAGAAACCCAAGTGATACTGTAATTTTAAGTGGTTTTCCTGAAATTAAAAAAAAAATTACTAGACTTTGAAAACATACCCTAAAAGCAGGAGCATATCACCCCGGAGCCTCTATCTGTACTGATTAATGACAACAGCGTAGTTACACCTCGGGCTATTTTTAGAATCATTCTCCCGCGAAAAGATTTCCGTGTACATCCGCGGACAATAGTGATAATTCGTAGTAACGACATTCCGCCGTTCTAGTTTTATTCCACGCTCCTCTCGTCCATTCTTGGTTTTATTTTTAATCCGAAACATGAATGACAACCTCGTCCTCGTGCTCGCAATGGGTGATTTTCGCGGCAAAAGTAATTCTAAAAATAGCTCAAGGTGTAACTACGCTGTGTCATAGGCCCAATAAGGGAGATGGAGGCTCCAGGGTGATATGCTCCTGCCTAAAAGGTATCATGATACCATAAACTGCCGCTTATAAGCCCTGGGCTTGAACAACTTTGTAATAAGGGGTTTTGGGTGGGCTAACAAACGGAGGGCTTATATCCGAGGGGGCTTACAAGCGGAATAAAAAAACGTTCGAAAAGAGCTAATAAGAAACAAGTTGATGCCGCAATATCAAGATACGTTTTCCATTTACTGGTCTTTAAGTCAGTCAATATATTGGGAACAAAAACAAATTTTAAGTACTGAGAACATTAAGCGCAACTAGAACATAATGAAACGGAAGAAAGAAAATTAATATGGTCTAAAGTTCAAGGACATTTAAAGTAAGGAAATAAGGAAAAGTAGGGAGGCTTATAACCGGAAGTATCTTTTTTGTTGTTAGAGGGAAGATGGGCCTATAACCGGGGGGCTTATAAGTGGCAGTTTACGATATATGGCAAGTGTGTAAATTTGAAATGGAACACCCCAAGTGCAGCGGTATCAAAACACGTTTTTAAACCCGTACGACGAGTATGCCCGTCAGCGCCAAATATAGAGTCCCCCCCTGGACATGAGTACATTGGCGAAACGAAATAACGGTCCGTTTGGCACAACTGGTCTCCTGCGCAGCCGTTATTTAGGTCATCACGCAACGCTTCTCTCCACTAGTGGGGAGGTTGTGTGACGACCCAAATAACGGCTGCGAAGGAGACAAATAAAGTAAGCAAGGCTGATACTACGTAGAACACTTAACGCGACAACGACATGATAGAGTCCAACTGAAAACCAAAACGAAACCGTGGACAGCTGTTTCGACCTGGTTAGGTCTCGTCAGCACAGCCGGTAGCAGCAAAAAAATAGAACAACCAACACCTGAAGGCCATTGCGAAGGAGAACTGCCCTGCAACCCAAGTACACATGCAATTTTTCAAACCACGAATGATGCTCACCTGTATGCTCCGGTCTCAGTCTTTTGTCGTAGTTTTGAAAAAGCTTCCCTAAAATGTCCGTGGCATTATGAGGTTCATTCACTGGAGGGATGGTTTCGTTTCCCAGCAACGGCCCCGTTCCGCTGACACTACGTTTTGAAAATAATTCTCAAAATTAGTACAGTGGAACCTCTCGTAGGCGACCACCCAAAATGTCAAGCCTAGGTGGTCGTTTAAGGGAGTTCAGACCACAGGGGGTCGAAATCAGTTTTGAATCATAGCCTGTAGTAGTTTCATAGGCTTGATGCATGCATAAATGCATCCGTAAACCCAGAATGCTGTATTCAAGGAGAAATCTGGTAGTTTGAAGAGATTTCAGTGTGTGAAACTTTCAAGTTACAACACTGACAGTGTCATGGTGAACCAACAGTGACTTTTGTAAATAGCATATCAGATTCTGAAGTACATGTATGGGAACAAATTTAATCGTCATATCAGGGTTGTACGGCGTCTCATTATCCAATTTGCACCCGGTGTGAGATCGGATCGTGTAAAGTGGTCGCTTACCGGAGGTTACAAACAATGGAAATATCAAAACATCAGGCTCAAAAGAGGTCGCGGTCGCTTACGACGAGAGGTTCCTTTTGTAGTGATTGGCGAAATTTTGGTATTTTGGAAAAGTGGTCGCTTACGAGAGGTGGTCACTAATCAGGTCACTTGGAATTTGTAGACAAAGAACCAATACGTAAGTGCGTAAAATAGGTCCTTTGCAGAACCCTGTTTGCATAAATTATGCCAGTTAATTAACGTTGTACAGAGTTAAAGAAGCTACGTCACGGATGGCGCATCTTGACAAATTTAGCCTAACATTTTCAAGTTTGTTGTTGTTTTTCCACCTTAATGAATTATTATTATTTCGAGGTTTCTTTTAGTCTGAAGTGTCAGACGTCTCCTCGCCCCACCCCCCCCCCCCCCCTCCACGTGGGGCCTCGGGGGGTTGGGGTGAGGAGACGGCTGACACTTCAGACTAGGTTTCTTTCGATTTTGAAGGAAATTTTGTAATGACTTCATGTAACGTGACATAGCTCCTTCGATGTGTTTTAATTTATATCAACCGACTGGACGATTGTTATCTTCAAACCTGAAAAAAAAACTTAACTCTCGGAGGTCTGCCAAAACAGGTGTTTTTATTTTGGGTGAAGCCATTTCAGTTGTTTTGCAATTTGACAACTCTGCATTGGTCATACTCATGTTGACAGTTCATAACTATTCTCGTCCTGTGCGCTCACCAATGTTATCAGTTTTTAAGGAAAACCAGCATTCCAATTTACTGTTTTGCAACTTTACAATTAACTCTGCATTAACTCTGCATCTCTACCGTGTTTACTTAAACAGACTGCACCTGCTGTGTGCTCATTTCGAACCACCAGCATTCAGACTATAAGGATTATTCAATTTAACATGATAAAAAAGAAATATGCTAAATGTAATGACCCTTTCAAATATCTCCAAGGAGGTTTGCTAAATATCAACTACAGAAAAAAATTCTTTAAAACTACTAGTTTGCAAATTTTTACTTGTCATTAATGTCCGGTTCTCGAACTGAATGACCCGTTAATAAATATTTCCAGCAGTTCGCTAACTGGTTTCATTGTACAACGATGCTACACACGAAAATAACCTAAGATGTATTATCAGTTACAGTAAAATCATTTCTTACCTATAATATTATGGTAATACCCCATTGATACCTAAAACTTGTAACTAATCAATTATTTACGTCCTTTTCTATGGACGTGTGGATGGCTTAATTAAGTTTTTTCTAGAAAACGAAGAAGGGCATAAACCTGATATTAATATAGTTGATATTCAGGGTTGTTTTGATCGTTACTTTCTTATACTAGTCTTGCGTAAGGAATATTAAAATCTCAGTTAGTTTCTGCGATTTTCCACTGTGATAAAATAAAATGAAATAAATAAATAAATAAATAAATAAATAAATAAATAAATAAAATTCATAGCACAGTAAAGTAAAATGTAATTTCTACAGGGCGGCCCATTCAGCATCCAGAGGGGCCTTGCATCTAAAAAACTATATTACATTAAAAATCCATGTACAATAT
This sequence comes from Desmophyllum pertusum, assembly GCA_029204205.1. NCBI lineage: Eukaryota > Metazoa > Cnidaria > Anthozoa > Scleractinia > Caryophylliidae > Desmophyllum > Desmophyllum pertusum. The sequence continues at coordinate 1,986,035 of MU826836.1, read as the reverse complement.
TTAAGAATGTAAAAAAAAAACGTCATGATAAATATAGAAATTATTTGCTAGGCGGGATAACGTCTGTGCATTGTCAGCGTTTTCTAAGTTAACAGGAAGCTCATTTGCATGGCGCCATTAAAAATAAACTCGTGTTTATCCCAAATTTGTGCTTATTATTTGCTGTGCCTGGTAAAACTGAGCTATAATAACTATATGTGCATTGCTAAATCTACTTCATTGTGGTCTCGCTAGGAGAAGCCAATGATTGTTCATCCAATATTGTGTGATTAGAAAAGTTAAAATTTAATTGATGTTGCGAGGTAAAATGCATGTGAATGCGGTTTTGAGAGGACAGGTAAATTCATTTCAAACTGAAACAAAAGGTTGCTGGTAGTTCTTCTCGAATCAGGATATATTTTTAAAACATCTTTTCTCAGGTTAAGATCAACAATTTTCAACGAGTATTCAAGTCATTCAGAAATTTCGTGTCCCCCAAAAGCTTTTGTGACTACCCAGTCAAGCCGAGTTAAGCTCGATAGTCTGCTGACACTCAAGTCGTTCATGCCTTGATAAAGATATTTGTACGCCTGATTGTTTTTCGTAGAAATCTGCTCTGTTGAACCAAAGTTGATAAAGGCAAATGGTTATGAAGCCCAACAAAGTTCTTTGTTCCATGTTTTTGTTCGCTTTTTTGGCCTTGACCGTGCACAAAACACAACAGGTTTTCAGAGTTATGTCCGAGTAAGTAACCAATATCAAAGTTTCAGATAAAAGTGCAACTAACCCCAAAATGTTTTTATTCGTTTAAATAAATTGAGTTATGTCCGAGTAAGTAACCAATATCAATGTTTCGGTTAAAGTGCAACTAACCCCAACACCTATTGTTATTAATGTGCCAACCAGAGAACTATTGGCTGTTGAAACAAAAGAGTTATTTTGTTTAATGGTTGAAGAATTTGAATAACAAAACAAATTTGAAGTAATGTTGATAAACAGTGAACACTCCTGTATTAATTTAATTTCTATTTTGTTTACTTAGACAGACTGCACCTGCTGTGTGCTCATTTCGAACCACCAGCATTCAGACTATAAGTATAATTCAATTAACATGATAATAAAGAAATATGGTATGCTACATTTAATGACCCTTTCAATATCTCCAAGGAGGTTTGCTAATATCAACTACAGAAAAAATTTATTTAAAACTACTAGTTTGCAAATTTTGAATTTTTACTTGTCATTAATGTCCGGTTCTCGAACTGAATGACCCGTTAATAAATACTTCCAGCAGTTCGCTAACTGGTTAAATTGTACAACGATACTACACACGAAAATAACCTAAGATGTATTATCTGTTACCGTAAAATCATTTCTTACCTATAATATTATGGTAATACCCCATCGTAACTCGTAACTAATCAATTATTTACGTCCTTTTCTATGGACGTCTGGGATGGCTTAATAAAGTTTTTCTAGAAACGAAGGAGAGCATAATTCATAACAATTGTTTATATTCAGGGTTGTTTTAATCTTTACTTTCTTACACTAGTTTTGCTTATGAGGAATATTAAAATCCCGGTTAGTTTCTGCAATTTCTACTTTGATAAAATTCATAGCATAGTGAATTTGTGAAAAATTCATAGCATTGTTAAGTAAATCGGTTTATTTATCTGAGTACAGGGTGGTCCATTCAGCTCGAAGACAAGTATCCATTTCCAAAAACTACATTACATTACCAATTGTAGAAGCTAAAATAATTAAAAATCGATGTACAATCAGTATTTACTAATAAGTATGGAAAAAATTCAAAAACGTTATGATAAAAATAAATTATTTGCTGGGCGGGAGAAAGTCTGTAGTATAGAAATTTGCTAACTCAGTACTAAATATCCTTCATTATGGTCTCGAGGTAACGCTGAGAAAACGCGAGAAGACGCTGGCCAATGACTGCTCTTCCAAAAATATTTGTGTGGTTAGAAAAGTTAGAAATTAATTTAATTGATGTTGCAAAGAGAGGACAGTTATAAATTCACTTCAAACTGAAACAAATTCGCTGTGACGTACTTCTTCTCGGATCAGGAAAGATTTCCAAAACATCCTCGAGGCGCGGATCCAGGAAAAAACTTGACCGGCTTACTTAAAGTCTGAGCGCCGAATCTATGGAAGTTCGGAGGCAAACGTTTTTAGATTTTCACTCTCTAAAATTGACCGATTTCCGTAAAACGGTGTGGGCCGGTCTAGATCCGCGCCTGTCCTCGCTTTTCTCAGGTTAAAGATGAACAATTTTCAGCGATTACTCAAGCCATTGAGGCATTTCGTGTCCTCCTCCCCCACCAAATTGTTTGACTACCGATTCGTTAAGCTCGATTTCTGCTGCTTTCTCCGATCAAGTCTGTTCATGCCTTGATACATTTTATTTTGTAATAATTTACATTTGATAATGGTGACATGTCGTCGCCGAAACGTCATGTTTTATAATATCGCTCATTTTTATTCTAAAATTTTATTTAGGGACCTTAATTACGCAACCACTGGCCGAGGTGAACATCGATGAAAAAATTAATTTATATTTTACTTAAATATATCGTGATAATCTAGATGCATTCAGTTTGTCTATCGGTGCCAAAGCTAGCGCTCGGCTGAATATGTAAAGATCGCGCTCAATTCTAAACCCTTAGAAACTTGAAAAGTTTGCCGTGTGCATGTGGTTCACGTTCTCCATAAAACGCAAACTGAGATCATTTCACGTTGTTGTTTTGCAGAGGACGGCTAAGAAATGAACAAAGAATTATAACGCACGTGCAGAGCTATTGTACTTCTCATAAAACCTTTCATTTATCGATTGCCGTCGTGGTTTGTGGAAGGTCCCTAAATATATTTCTTGTAGGCCGACAGTTTTTCGTATAAATCTGCTCTGTTGAACGATGTAGTTTTAAACCACTGCCAAAGTTATGAATAGTTATTTACCTGTTCATTTTGTGGTCGCATGAAGCTTCAGAATGCTGGAAAAATATCCTCGCAGACGTTAAAATTACAACGAAGGAGACAAACGCTTCCATAACTGACACGGTTGGGGTGATTAGTGTTAATGAAGTTCTAAAATTTTTGATAATTCATGACGTTACAACAAGGGAAATCATTATCGTGACGGAGGTTTGGATCCTGGTCTTAATTAGAATATAATTTTATGATTTTATTTCTCCGCTTACTTCTTAGTTTTTGTTTCGATTAAGGAGATATATCAAACACTCGAGACAGTGTTTCATCCGATTTCCAAACACCTCGAATTTTGTCAAAAATACTCCGCTGCGCGTCGTATTTTCAACTCTCTTCTCGGTGTTTGGATATCCCAATGAAACACGCACTGTCTCTCGTGTTTGATATATTACCAATGACCTACATTACTAGTAATTCACGCAGCCACTGCACCAACAGTACCGCAGCAGATTAATAGTTAACAATGATTTGTCACACGTAATTTAACGTTTTCAAAATAACTAAATAACTAAATTCAGAAATAACTAAATATTCAACATATCCTCGCCGAAAAAAAATTTCAAAATATATTTTTTTAATTTATTTATTTTCAAGTTTTACTGGTGATTTGTCAGCGTGAAGCTAAGCCAAACATTGCGAACCAACAGTGTCTTGTTTACAAATTTGAATGTGACCTGTGTGATGCGGGTTATGTTGGATTCACAAGCCGGCATCAGTGCATCAACGTGTCGAGGAACATAAATATTCTTCTTCCTCCATTGGCAAGCATTTTCGTGACATGCATTGTTTGATTCCTAAAGATCTCAGCAAGAATTTCAGCGTGTTGAAAAAGTGTAAAAACAAGTTTGACTGCCTCGTTACTGAAATGTTTTTTATTAAGGAACTGAGACCTAGTCTCAATGTACAGTCTGACTCAATTCGTGCTAAGGTTTTTGTTTAATTTAAATAATTTTTTGCATGCTGTGTCCCTTTTATTGTCGTTTTGCACATTTTATACATTTTTATACATTTTTTAGCTAACATTTTTTACAGTTCTTACGTCATTGTTTATACCTGTACATATATGCCTGGATTTTTAGAAACGTTATCGAAGGCGGGGCAAAAAGTTGGCGCTGACTTTTCGGTTGAGTTTCAAACTCTACCTTCCGCGGCCGACAAAACTTGGAGGGGGCATCTGTCCAGCTACATGCCTGGAGGTAGCCCAGGCTTCGGGCTGACAGGCGGTGGTTTGACTTTCGACTAGGGGTCGTAACCGGGGGAGGTGGGGAGGGCGGTGCTCTGGGCACTTTGTAGCTGTCAGACTTGAATTCTGTTTGTTGAATTTCTTTCAAGTTTGAATGGTGTGCAAGTGTTGGTTAGATTGCTTCAAAACATTGACTTTGTTGAAGTTTAACAGCTGGGCACACTGGCTTGTCACTCGGACAGGGCTGCCTGTGTTTTTTATTGCTGGACAAAAGCCAGGGTGGGTTACCTCTGGGAGATACGGTTTCAGTGATAAATCCAGGTATATATGCTAATTATTTATTCTAACCTTGAACTTGATAATGACCGAAGCGTGGTTTGAAACGTCGTTCGCTTTTACCCGTATTTTTTATTCTTAATTGTCTTAATAAGGGTTTACTGGTGATCCATAAAATATTTAACTAGAACTTTTTGCCTCGTAATGTTGTGAAGGCAGGTTTTCATTGCGTGTGGTTTTACCGCTTTTCTTCAGACGTATAAACCATATATCGTTGACTAATAATTAACAAATAAAAAAGCCTCAACAGTGCTTTGTTATTATAAAGCACGCAGAAAGCGGCGAGAGCTACTTCTCGAGGACCCTCAGCCTCCTGAGTGTTTTATAACAGAGCAGAGCACAGTTGAGGCTTTTTTATTTGTGTTATGATAAAAAAAAATGAATGATTTTCCTCACAAATTTGCCTTTATTTTCAAAAAATCTCGGCGAATGGCGTGAGCATTCGTGCATTTGTGAGCTACGTGCTTTGTACTCTCATAAAGCACGCTGTTAGAGGGTCCTGAAATAATAGCTGGGAATTGGCCAAAATTTTAACTGTTTAGCTGAGAAATGACCAACATTTTAACTGATAGCTGAGAATGAGATCTGTCAAAATTAACTGATATGAAATGGCTAAAATTTTAACTGATAACTGAGAATCCAGCAACCCCATCAGGAAGCTCTTATAACAGAGCAGAGCACAGTTGAGGCTTTTTTATTCAGTTTTATATATTTATCATAAAAAAAGAATGATTTTCCTCACAAATTTGCCTTTATTTTCAAAAAATCTCGGCGAATGGCGTGAGCATTCGTGCATTTGTGAGCTACGTGCTTTGTACTCTCATAAAGCACGCTGTTTAGAGGGTCCTGAACTAACAGCTGGGAATTGGGCAAAATTTTAACTGTTAGCTGAGAAAATGACCAAAATTTTAACTGATAGCTGAGAGTGTCAAAATTAACTGATATGAAATGGCTAAAATTTTAACTGATAACTGAGAATCCAGCAACCCCATCAAGAACCTCTTATAATAGAGCACAGTTGAGGTTTTTTTATTGTTTTATCATAAAAATGAATGATTTTCCTCACAAATTTGCCTTTATTTTCAAAACAATCTCGGCGAATGGCGTGAGCATTCGTGCATTCGTGAGCTACGTGCTTGTACTCTCATAAAGCATGCTGTTTAAGCCAATCAGAACGCGTGTTACATAAAACACGTTGCGTGTTACGTTATTAATAAATAATTAACTAGAGAAAAGCTTCTGCCTTCATGATCACGACATTACAAGGTAAAGGGTTCCAGTCGGTTGTTATAAAGCGACTAAAACATGAAAGCTTCCAATAATTGGTCCAAGAAGCTCTGGTTAATTTTTTTAATCGCAAAATTATTCAACATGACAAAGCTACTTTAAACCTTTCACACCCAGAGTCAAACCTTGAGTCAATAAATATGGTTGTATCTTTTGAGTCTGTGGATAAAACCCTTGTGTGTGACCATTCAAATGAAAGCTATTGAGCAGTATTTTCATGTAGTATTGTTTGTTTATGGCAATTTTGCAAAATGAAATTCACGATTTTTTTCTCAGTCAGTTTTCAACACAACGCGTTGTCAGTCAAATTATTTTAATCTGACACTGACCTGTCATCTGCACTTGTCTGTAAATTACATGCTGGCGTCAAAGCCACTGTATTCACTACCAGTAAGAAGACATAACAAGTGCCAAGAAACATCACAAAGGACCCGTCAAAACGGAACAGCCATTGCACTCTGTGGAATAAAATAAACACGAAACATTATTTAGTGAATTTTATAACTTCAGACTGCTACAAACTGTGTCTCAAACCAAATTTCAAAAACTCATTATAAATTAACATATTCATTAAAAAAATACGAAAGAAATGAATGTTTAATGAGTGTTTTTATATTTAATAAAGGTACGGCTGAACTTTTAGTTCAATTTCCTCGTCTAAAACAAACTAAAATTTCAAGATTGGGATCAGATTGAATAAATTTAGAGGGAATTTTTGAAGCCGTTTAAAAACTTCGCAGCAGTGTTTTATCAAGTATAAAGACACTCGTCTTCGCCTCGTTTCTTAACCCTTTTACTCCCAAGAGTGCCTAGTTCCAAACCGACGGGAAAAGCTTGAATTTCATTTTGCAAAATTGTCAAAAACAAACAATACCACTTGAAGGTACTGCTCAACAACTTTCATTTGAATGGTCACACACTGGGGTTTCATCCACAGACTCGAAAGATACAACCACATTATCGAATCAAGGTTTGACTCTGGGAGTGAACGGGTAAAACTATACATAATATCCCTCTCGATGTCCACGCCTTTTTAAAACCTTTTAACCCTATGATGCATGGACATTCCATACATCATGTCATTCATACGTTCCAACTGAATCCCACCACCAAACTTCAATACAAATATGAAATAATCTTTTATCTCATTTCAACTGAGCGTTGGCGTGTTTTATTACATTTCCTGTCTAAAACAATAACGGCGTTTGGCCTACTGTTCCTCAGTTCCTCGTTTCCTATCGGAAACAAAATGTCAGTTGTTGTGATCGGCTTGTTCCATGAGTTATACATTTGGGCGAACCTATTCTCCAGTGTACTTGTGGGCGACCCTCTAGGGACCCTATCTATCAACCCAATCGATCATCTCGATTTTGGTGTTGAAGTTTAACTGGAAACGTGAATGTCAGGCTGAGTACGTTTCTACATAATTAATTACGCTGAGAGCACTCGACGAGTTGTCACAGAAAAATAAGCGAAGAAATGGTTTTTCTGCCTTTTTGTACACTGGCGGCTTTTATACTCGCTTGGTTCACTACAATGTTCAGTGGAAAACGTTGTTAATGGTCAAAATACCAGTGCTGAAAGGTAAGACATGTATTTAGCATATTTATACTTTAAATGAATACAGGATACAGGACCAAAACAAGATAACAAGCACAAACGGCTTGGAAAGGAAACATTTATTCTGAAAATGTGTCGTTAGAAACTTTGGCATGGCCATGTCCTCTACATGCCCCGTTCGTCCTACAACAAGGCTGTCAGGGGGTTACTTGTTCAAAACATTGTTTTGCGCTCTCTGGGCATGAAGCCGTAATGAAAACAATGCATTCAAGTAAAAAGTCCTCTCCAGGGCATGATAAATTAATGTTCATGCCCTGGAGCTTTAATTTTTATGACTGATAATATTTGGGCAATTTCATGCCGGGCATGAAATCCTAGATTTGACCTATTTCATGCCGGCATGGAATACTGGATTTGACCTATTTTCATGCCGGGCATGGAATACTGGATTTGACCTATTTTCATGCCGGGCATGGAATACTGGATTTGATCCAGCTTAAGGTCAGCTATGAACTCGATGGGCTGAAAAAGGATAGCATACGAATGTTTGATTCAATCCCCAGTTGAAAAGAGCCTGGGGAGTAATCATTCACGACATTTAAAGGGGCACTATCATGAACATCACATCAAAAAGTCACTTCCAAAAGACAAATTTACGCCAATGCGAAACCTAAAAATAATGGTCCAGTTTTGTTAAAAATTACTATATTAGCGTACTGAAGCTATAAAAGGAGTGCTGTCACGAGTTACCCTAGGCTCGATTACCAGCCGCTGTTCGGGAAAATGAGCCCACGCTCCGGACTCGAGAGAGCGGCGGAAATCGAGCCTAGAGTTACCCATGCAGGAGCTTTTGATCTCAATTGAAAAAGTCGGGCAGACCTTTTCAAACTCTGGGAAAAATCGCTAAACTGAACTCAGTGATGTTCTACTGGGCGTTTCGTTTATGAGCGAAGGTACCGAGTCATAATTTTAGCGCCTTTTTGACCAAAAATCAGCAAAATCCCCGTGATAGTGCCCCTTTAATCCGGCCAAACTCATAAATGAATCTTGTACAAAGTTTTATGTGAAGGAAATATTTATTAAATACACCTCACTCAGAGAACTTTCAAAATAACACTCGTACCTATGTAAGAATCACGAATTGTACGAGGAGGTCGAGGGATTGTTACTGTACATGACGTAATTCAACAGAATTTTGTTGAGTGTACTACATACACTGAAACATGACACTTTTGATAGTTTCCGAGTGAAAAGCTGGGTTAAAGCTGCCTGTTTTAGGCAGTTATGAAGTTTCACGGTATTAAGAGAACTGAAACTGAAACTATTATCGTGAAACAAGATGTTAACCATTTGATTTATACATCATGACAATGATTCCTTTTCTTCAGTTCTTTTGTTAATTGTCAGTCAGTCTGGGATTCCCCAATTCCGATTTGTTCGCATTGCGTGCACGAAGATAGTCGTGTCTTATAGACTGTCAAGTCTCCATCTGATGCCGTGACTTGTAACACTCCTTGCAGACAAGCTCCTGTGCGATGTCCACTGGGAAATGAATCAAAAATAAATAAAATGAGACGGAATGTACAATATAATAAGGAAAGTGCCTATGATAGACAATATTCATTTTCTCGCGGTTGGACTGGAACAAATAGAGAGATTAAGCGGCCACATTCAACGGAAAACGTCAGCTTGCAGCCCACGTTCACGACAAACGCGAAAATACTCACTTTGACGTAGAAACGGCAGACGGCAAGTATCATTTTTGCCCTCTGCCGTTTGCCGTGGGAAACACAAACGTGATGCTTAATCTCTCTAATTTTAGAATAATAATAAGAACCTTCCCATCATTACACCTGAAAAAATTTGGAAGACTAATAGAGGGTGATATGCTCCTGATATGGAATAACATTTGGCCATAACTCTAACTTAGTCTGGTGACGTCATTAGTCCCCAATGACACGTTTTGCTCACTGTGTCACACAGTGTGAGAGCATGCCTTTATCTCTTGGAAAACTGACAAGTATTAAATGTATTCTGAAGGGTACTGAACAGCAAGTTATTCGTGCCAGGTTTTGGTAAAATATATGTAAATGAGCAAGAATTTGTTTTAAATTAACCAGGCGAAAAATGTGTGGACTGCAAAGTTACGGATTTAGACCTGTTTATGGCATTTTCGCGAATAAATGTGGTGGGGGTGGTGCCACCCCTAGATTCGTCACTGGATGGTATACGCATTTTTCGCCTGCTTATTTTCGATTGCCTCCTATTCAGCGACTTGTAAAAGTTTTTCAATGGCGGTATTTTTCGAAACCGTGAAGCCCTGGTAATGACAAGTGTATGTGGCGTGAAGGCTGGTGTGGAATGAGACGCTTTATTTATCATACACGGCGTGTGTACTCGACCGGAGCTCAAAGTCAACATGCGGCCGCTGTTGTCAGGTGAGTGATTTAGATAAATTATGAAGATTTCTTGGTGTTTTCAAACATGGTTTTGTCGATTAGCTCAACTATATAAAAATCCAGCTTTGTTGTTTAATAACCTGTATGTCAGCGAACTGACACTAGTGGTGCAAGGAAACGAATTCACCGTTGACTTGAAGCGAATCGAAAAGACTTAAGCTTACATGTAACTTACATGGCTTTCTCATTGTATTTTTATCTTTGCTGCTCAAAATGATCAATTGGATTTTACTTAAACAAAAGGCATATAAATTTCTGTGTTACTGTGTCAGTTGACGGGAACTTTGCTAGTGAAACAACTAAACGATGTCGTGGGTGCAAGTTGGGACGTTCCATTTTTTATCCGCACCTCCACCCCCCCCCCCCCCCCCCCCCCTCCCTAGGGATGCGGGTTTTACTACAGGAGGGTTCGGATTTTTAAACTAGACTTCAGAATACCAAGGCGCTACTCCCACTAGTGCAATTTTGAGAACTTTCAAAGCATCACTCATGTCCATAAATCACTTTTTCACTCGTATTGATACAGTGTCCTATATAAATTATTTAAAATCAATATAATTTCTTATATCCTGATCTGAACCATAACAGCAATAATTATTATTATGTCGGTCTTACCATCTAATGTAGTGTCGACCACTGTGTCAGACTGGAAAATGCAAACTTGCAATAGGTCCTGCAGACTTTCGAAACAGTTGCTTATATGACCATTAATTGGCATGTTGTACATTTGCAGCACTGAGCTGCTAACTTTCTTCAGTATTACTACTGGCCGCACTGATTCTGGAAAGGTTGTGTCTAGAAAATAAAAAATAAGGACAGTCGACCGTAACGTCAGTAAAGCAATAATGAAATACATATTCCATAGTTATTTACTCCAATGTAAATAACAATATTATTATGTCTCATTTACACCTAAATGCCCCTTTTAATGTCTTCTCTATATAACAACCCCGAAGCAAGTGAATGCCATTGTGGCATAATGTACAAATTATGTACTAAAATTAAAGTTTGGTAATTGAAATTCAATGATCTTATGGTGGTCTGCACATTTAATATTGTTTTTGTTGTTGTTGCTCTAATGGTTAGAAGTGTTACATTTCCAGGGTTACAAGTCATGGCATTTTCAAAGTCAAAATTAACACCATAAATCAAGTAAACACCCCAAGTGATATTCCTCCGTTTTCAAAATTTTTGTTGAAACTGAACTGAATGTTTTGACAGAATTTTTAACAACTGCAAATTAATTTATTCATGAAATTTGAAAACTTGGCTGATATCTCCGAAACCAGAGATGCCTAGTGTGAAAATATTTGTGGAATATATAAACAAGCACAATAGCCTCCATTTGGCTTCAATGTAATATACATTTAGATATCTGTTCCTTAAAGCTCACAGTTTTCCTTGAGCTTCATTCCCTGAAAATTTGTTTCTCTGAACTAATCAGAACATTAAATATTATTATTAATTTGCTCCTTTTCACCATGGATCAGTTTGACATACTGTACATGTACCATAAAATCATTACTGTCCCTCTAATGTACATACAGTGCTTCTTCAGATGCAATGCCTGTGGACATTACAGTCTATCAGTACCTGACAATTTGTGTTCCTACACTCGGATTCTCTTACAACCACAACTTCTGGCTCCAACTTGAGCTCGTCTGCCAGGTTGAGGACGTCTGGTATTATACTGAATGCCGTAAACACTATGAATAGCTGTTGTTGGCTTCTGTTCCTGTTTTTCTGTATGATGAGTCTGATTTCATCCTTTCCATAGCTCCATCACAAGAAGATCACAAACAGAATCCACTTAAACATGTAGTGGATCTCAAAGTTTTCACTTTACCTGACCTTGTACAAATTTAAATATTCACTGTTTTTAAAGTGGTACTATGACTAAAATTAATCATTTTATGTCAATTCGGTTTTTTGGGGGGGATTTTATTGTTTGAGTCATTATAAATACAAAAACACTAAAAATCTTACCAGAAAGTTCCAAACATGGCAGAAAGACAGCCCGTGAAAATCTTAGTAGCACTTTAATAATGTTATTAAGCTTTTTGTATGCAGAATTATTAAATTAAGGTGGCCATGTACATAGTTTACCTAAATTTGGAGTACCTAATTGATTTACCATAATTTTAATACTATTTTGCTGGGGGTAACAAGTCTGACAGTCAAATAGATTGATGATGTGTTTTAATTGTCTTCTAAATCATATGTCATCAGACTGGATTTGTAACTATATGATCCATATGTCTAAACTTACATCACCATCATCTGTCATTTCCATGAAAACGACATTTGCATTGCTTTGAGAGGGGCTCAATGGGGTCCCCTGCTGCAATGATATGCTCAACTGCTCATCACCACGCTTCCACAGCGACTCGTAGTTGCCCATTCTCTTCCCAGGATCTCTTAAGTCCTCAATGAATTCATTGAGGACTATGGGCACAAGCTCCACATTGTCAAGCCTAATACATGATATGTAAGAACAGACAAAAAATGTTAGTTAACCAACTGTTTTGATTATATGAAAGTATTGCACCATTTGTATAAATGACAGTCATGATGTGGCTATTTCTTTTCAAACAGTTACATTTCTTAACTTTCTGATCGTGCTTACATATATGACTCTTCATTTATTAGATCAAGGAAGCAAAATAAAAAACAGACTTGTTACAGTATTATAGCCAAAATAAACAACATACAACTATATACATATATACATGTACAGTGTACAACAATCTCTGCCATATTTCTACCAAGCTTACAATGTCATCAATTCTTTAGCTCTACAAGTATCCTATAGCTCAGTGGCAGAGGCATCCAACCGGTGGAAGGTCATAGGTTTGAATCCTGATGGGGGAACTTGGAATTGTTTTTTCCGAGTAGCTTGTGTCACTGACAGAATAATATATTTTTCAAATTTCTAACAAGCTTAAATTGTTACTCATTGGCAATCTAATTTTAGCAGCATGCAGTATGCTGGATTTTGTCACACTTGAACCTAGTTTATATTGCCATAATAATATTTCTTGACTTCAGCTCTACTTTTTCCGAGTAGCTTGTGTAACTTTCTCAATTTCTGTGTTGTTTATAATGTTACCTTGCATAAGGCAGCAGAACTTCACTGGAAACTCTGCTGCCATACTTTTTCCTCAATTTCCAACCATTCCATATCCAGCTGTTCTGCAATGGTGTCCCTTACTCTATCCAGACATTGTCTGTTTGTGCATCCTAATTAATGGCATGTTATATTATATTATTATCATTATTATGATTTGTCAACAATGATGATAAGAGTGAAATAATGTTGAAACATGTAACTATAGTACTAGTAAATAAATTTGAAGTTACGTACTACATCATGACAATAAACGCCATGCATGTTTTTCTTCCTAGCTTTAATATTGCTAAAAATGAATGAATTAGTGTAGGGAAATTGAAAAAGGCTGACAAAATCAATGGAACTTTTAAAAGGATTTCTTTGTGCACAGTGGAAATATAAATTGCAGGATGTCAGGACATGTTCATTGACAGCTTGTTTGTAGAGACCTAAGTAGTAAAGGGAGTTTGACCTTGTCCGAGAATAGTTTGAAGGATGAAAACATGACAGCATGCTAATTTAACTTAAACAAAATACCAGATATCAGTTTGTGCTTGGTAGATCATATTCTGTCTATTTATGTCTATGGTCAAATTATTTAATATGTATGTTTTTGAAACAGGTGGTGGACATAAAAGTTTAGCTTTTTTCAATCAAATAGTAAGTAATTTGTACCACCTGTAGATTGAATATGATTTTATTGCTACCTGTATGGCATCTCCAATACTAAATCTTTTGTCAACAATGTCTTTCAAGATCTTGTCTTTCGACTGTACATCCAACTTTAACAGTTCCCTCCAACAAACCTGTGTGATTCCAGGGTTGTGCCCACTTTCTTCATTCCTAAAAGGAATAATAATTTATTCTGAACTTAATTCCAATGGTAATGTTAATCAAAGGCACAGCTACATGTAGCTCAAGTACCCTCCCTCATACCTTCAATTACTACTACACATATTTAATTTCTCGTATTGAACTGTTGCAAAATATATCATTCGGCCAAGTTTATTTCTCACTTGTACAAATACCTAGATCATATTTGCCTCTATTCGATTAACCTAATACCATGGTATTATTTATTACAAGTGTTGTAATACTTACCTAATATTTACTTGCAGTTTACCATCAGTAACATTTTAATGTCAATTAATTGTAGCATGCATACCTGTGACTTCCCTTTCTCGTACATTTCAAACACTTTCTCCGTAGTTTCCACGTGGATAGCGGGCACCTGCACATTCCCAGCCAAGGGCTATATGAATTAATTGATGTTCTATATAAAAGTGATAAAAATGTTGTTTAATGTTTTATTATCAACCCAGGATTTGCAATTTTTCTTCATTAATTTAAATCCTCAAGTAATCCTGATTTACCATAAACATGTACATGTAGTTATGTGTAGTGATGCGTATTACATGGTAAGGGGGTGAGGAAGTTCCTTTGTCACATTGTAAATGTCAAAAGGTGTACTGTAAGCAAGCAAGGAAAGTGAGGTATTTTTCAAAGGTACATGTACATGTACAGACATTGACTATTGGAACTGGAAAACCAAGTTTGAGTTGTACATACATGATGCTGATGAACCCCTTCCAGCCAAGGGGGCCCTGCTTAACCCACACCCCCTGCCAATAATATGTAGTAAGACAATAACATTGGTAGATCTGAGGAAAGCCCCCCCCCCCCCCCCCCCCCCCCCCCCCCCCCCCCCCCCCCCCACCCCTTTTTTTGGGCCTGGAAATCTTTTGGGCCCCCACCTTATATAAATCAAGTCTGGATCTGCCTCTGAATAGGAATATCCTTAAAAAATGAACATTGTAGACCATCACCTTTCCTTCAGGCGAAGGCCTTGACATTTCAAGCGCCAATCTTTGGGTGGATTTTGAGGAGGCTCTTTATGTAAATCTGCACCTTCTAGCAGAAGGCGGCGGAAGTTAGTCATCTGAAAGACAGTTAATTCGGGCTTAAACAAATACTGTAACTTCACATACAGTTACATGTACTTGTATAATAGACCACCTCAATTATGAAAACACAGTACATTAGTATATGAAGCTAAAATTTCTCAATTGAGTTTGAAAAAGTCAATGACTACTCGATTGCATTACATTAAATTTCAAGGCTCTGAAAACTGTTCCCCTGTATAATGGTCCATCTTTTTACAACAGGACAATAGGTTCTAATCTTGTCTACAGCCAATCAAGACACATGATTTTTGTAATCTTATATACTGTTATTACATCCTGTACATATCACAGCCTCTCAATTCTGACACTAGGATTATTTATTGGTCAGAATCTTTTTGAACACATTCTATGATAATACATGTGTACCATGTTCATATTTCATGTTGAAAATATGACACTGCATGAGATTGATGAACACATGAAATTACGATGTGATAAATCATGATAATTTATTTAGAAAAATAAGCTAGAAATAGATTTATCAACTTACATATTCTTTTGGCACTGATTCTTCTGCACATGTGTTGGCTTAGGTTATGTTGTGTGCCTACCCAAGAGTTTCCTCGTCACTAAGGTCTTTGAAAATCACAGCATTTATTTCCACCATCTGCTTCTCCTCATTGATCTTCTTTAGGGCTGCTCTGTGTAAAGTCAAAAAAATACACAGAGTAGTTTGAGGCTTTAACATACCTCTTTCATGGGGATGTTATAGCCTCATGACCATTATCGCATCTCTTGCAATTAACTGGTTAGTTTATCATAAATATTCCTGTTGGTAGTAACGTTTAACAGTTTAAAATTAGCACTTTATTACCCCAAGGGGGTGACTTTACTTACAAGTAATGGGTTCCACCCAACACGTACAAGTTTTTAATCCAAAGTTTCCCATTTTCATCGAGTGGATTTCCCTCAGAGACGAGATATGCAATGCTGTCCATTTTTATCTCACTATGCATGGACTTTTTTATTGTCTCTACAAACACTTCACTTTTCTCTCTTGTGCTGTAGGTAACACTCTCTACAATATTTTCCAGAGGAACTTTGAACACATCTGAAAGTGAAAACAAATGATGATAAATTATTTGGCCACCCTGGCCCCTCTAAGATTTTTTCCACCAGTGGGGGTTCACTCCCTTATGTGGCCTTTTGAGGGGCGTGTCACTGGACAGGGTATGGTTTTTGGCCACTCTGCCCCTGAACAGGTTGTACAATTTTATGTGCATTTGTCCTAGACAGGATCTGAAAGCTGTCATAAACAGCGTATGTTTGCACGATTGTCGTCGTTAAATATGGTTTATACAGTATTTTGGCAATCCAAGATTGAAAACATTTGCCGGTCTTAAATAGCAGCTCATCAGTCAATATCTGATTTTCAGGACAAGATAGTAATGCTGAATGTAAAACAAGAGTGTGTGTATTTTGTTGTTAGCCCTAAACAGGGTGACCCTAGGCCTATAGGACCACACCCTCTGAGATATATCCTACACAGGGTATGTATTTAATGTTTTTTTGTCCTAAACAGGGTCAGGGTATCAAACCCCCAGCAGCACCTCAAAACCCAACATGGGTCGGAGTAGCCAACTCCCATCCCACCAAAATCCGGATTTTCTGCGCATCGGCTCGAATTCCTTTTCACTTTTAGACGTGCACATTTTCAAGATTCGAAACTGATGCACAATTTTCTTTTCATTGACTCCGAAAAGATACCCAGGACATTTTGATACACGAATGGCTTCTAAGGTGTTGAAACTTCCTTGTATAGGCCTATAACTTTTTGAAATATAATTTTCACCTGGCTAGCTCATCACTTTGAAATGTTATTAACTGTGGCAATTTCTGTTTGTTCTGCAATGTTTTGAAGTGTTGAATTTGAAAAATGCAGATATCAGATACGCCTGTTTATAACCCCACCCAAGTCCCCCTTATGAACATAATGCCTGGGCTCATAAGCCGCAGTTTACGGTATAGTTTACTAATGACCATCCCCCCGGCACCAGTAAAAGCTACCTTTCTTGCCATGCAAGACGCCGTTTTCCAGCCACTGCTGCAGACATTGTTTGTTGGTATGTAGTTTGATTTTGTGTCCCATTTTTGCTTTCCCATTTGTTGGTCGGGTGGACTTTGAGCTCGTTTCCTTTTCTCTGAAAATATTTGCATAATATATACAAAAATTAAAATACAAGATAAATTTGTTACACTTGTCTACACATTACTGTTCGGCTTTGGTGTTTTAATTTTGTTCTGGCCTTTTAATAAGTTTGTTCAGTCATTATTATACCATCACAACTGTATTCAGGGGCAGATCAAGGATTTTTTGATGGGGGTCCCACGGTTTTCCCGAAAGTGTGAAGCAGATTGAAGGATAATTTTTTGGAAGTAGACGACAGTAGTCAAAGGCGTGGAGGGGGGGGGGTCGGGGGGGTGGTATTTGGGTGCCTCCCCCAGAAAAAAAATTGAGGTTTGAGGCTCAGGAAGTGCATTTGGTGGACCCTTGGGATGGTTTTTCTATGGATAATGAAGAAAGCAAAAAAAATCCAAGGTCCGACCCCTCCACCTGGATCCGCCACTGGTATTCCTGTCACATTTCATTTTTTAACCATTTTTTTACTATAATCCCTATAATCAGTGGAAACTGCTGGAAGATTTCAGATTATGCGAGGGTGCTTTGCACCTGCCAGAAGCATAAGTGGAATTATATTAAGACAGAGACGAGTTATAATTTTCCCTATTCCTACTCTGCTGCGACATCCCCCCTTCCCCTCCCCACAGGGGAACGGGCTGGAGCGAACTTAACTGCGACTGCGCAGTTTCTCTGCGCGCCAAAAATGTAGTGGTTTAGGACACGTTCGTCGATTTCCTTCAAAGAAAACAAGTCAACTCTTTCACTTACACGTATTGAGAAGGTTTAAACAAGGCTCAGCTTATACTTTGGTGTTAGCCCTATAGCAATGACGTTGTAGTGATTCAGTCTTCTCGTGCACGTCAAATATTCAAGCAAAAGCCACCATCAAAGCTACAATCACCTCGGCATTGCAGTAGTAAGTTGAGTGAATATTGTTTTTTAGCTCAAATCAAAATGTGGCGTTCCCTGCTAACAGATTTTTCTTTTTCCGCTAGCATGGAAAATGCAAGTTATGGATGGTTCGACTAGGAGAAAACCTTTCGCGAAAATATTGGCATAGTGACTAACCGGCAAAGTTCGGCTATTTCATTCTATGTCAACCACAGTGCGCGACCCTCCAAATCGTTACAAATCTTGCTAGAATAAGGGACAATAAGCATTTAGAAAATACCTGCACTTCTAGTAGGTTCCTTGTTGTTCCTCTTTGAAGGTCTCAATAAGCCGCTCCACACTACCACCGTCCAATTTATTTTCTCTGTTGGTTTGATCATACAGGTTGTGGTCCAGGATGATGACTGACCCTCTTTTCTCAAAAAATATCAAAATGTCACCTTGCTTCTGCCGTCTCCGCTACAATAATATTTCTTGACTTCAGCTCCAGGTAGGCTTTGTGGAATCTACGGTACAGTAAGTAAAAACCAGTCGGGTAAGTGAAATTGTCGTTTTAGCTTTTGCCTTTTTCATTGCCTCCCTAATTCAATATTATTACCTTGACTTCTTTGACAGGTCCCGGTTGAATTTCTTTGTCTGTCTGTTTGATGTTTAACAGCCTTTCTCCAGTCCAAACGTAGATCATGTCATTCTGTTGCTTTTTAAAGTACCAAGTCTTTGGAGAGGAGGACTCCTGAAAAGTCAATAAAAGTTTCGGTCGTTTCGTGTCATCCGGAATTGGAAACCAACAAATTGCAGTACAAGTGTTACAAATTGAATATCTTCTTCTCCACTCACCATTGTCATGTTGATGATAATGATGGCTTTCGTTATAAACTTTTTGTAGTGGTCTGAAAAACGATTATTGCGCCAAAAACAGATGAAAAGGGCGGTACAAAACTGACCGACTTGTTCCGCCACGAAAAAAAAATTTCTCCCCGTCATTGCGTGAACAATTGCGCGAGCCATAAGCAACGTGAGTGCACTTTGCGTCAGCCGAAGGACATCGTATAAAACGCGATCATTCTAGCGACGAAGGGTTTTGTTTGGAATGGAAATAATCGGTGTTGTCACGAATCGGCCGAAGTTTGTTCGGAACAGGACGAAGTTTTATGGCGTGTTATTTGTGGCGTCAATACTTATCGCGCAATTCCTAGGTTTTCATGACAAATTTCTTTGCAAATTTCCATCACGTCCTTTTTGCCAAGGATATTTTGTTGTGCGAGTGTTTGTCTGCGAAAAAATGGAGGCTCCTGTTGCCGTTTATTACCACCAGGGGGGGCAGGCAGCGCCCTTTGATCTTGCCGCTTTTCCGCAATACATGATCGCACAAGTAAAGAAATCTGTCAATCATTCGAGAAAACGTACCTCTACGGGAGTTTGCTGTGGAATTTTCATCCAAGGTGTCCCACAATGACCAAAGTTCAGTTAAACAGCGACCGAATCGTTCCCATAGATGTTTGACGTGGAATCGCCAAAATATTTCTGAACGAACACAAACGCACGTTATGTCAGCCATCGTCCGCCATGTTTATTTTAAACAAACCAGTACTTAGTCTCGCTCGGCCAAATTTCTTAAATGTGCAATCATATATACTAGGTCCCAGGCCTCGCTGCTAGCCCCCCCTGATTACCACAGTAAGTACACGATGATATTTGTTTTTTCTCTAACAATGTCTGTAGCGTCAAAAGTCATGAACAAAAATGTTCGTGGAACATGTTTGAGCGTATAAGCTTATAGGTAGAAATATTTTGTTAATTGGGCTGTTTTCTATCTTTAATTTCGTTAGAGCGACCGTACAAAAGGCAACATTCGAAGGTTGACGGTGAAGCATGTTGCTTAGGGAAATTTTCAGAGTAAGTACATATAACTTATATTAATTGTGTTTATTCAATAAATAAAGCATTTACTTACTAATGCATACATTTTGTTTAGGCTGCTCAACTGCAATTTGCCCCTTATAATGTCTTATTCACGAGGGGATTTTGGAAGGGCCACTTCTTCAATGTTTTGTACTCTAACGGTCTACTCTTGATTTTACATTATCATAAGGTCTGACATGGAAGAATGCCGGCAGGACTTTCCTACAGAAGTGGTGAAACAAAATCAATTTGTATTGAACTTCCTTCACCAGTTTGGCAATGGTAATGCAGCTACCGAAAATGAACTGGAAGATGTTCACTTTCACAATCATGGGCAGATCCCTCTGCGAGGACTGCCTGTGCATTCTCTTTGATGTCAGTGACTCGAGATATCAAAGGATAAAAATTTTTTATCGGGTAAGTATTTTTAATTATTTATCTTTTTCCAAAGGAGTCAGTCTTTTCAGTGGTGAGAGTATTAACATTGCGGACAGTCTATTATATATACATGTAACAATTATGTCATATATATTTCCTCTATTGAATTATTATTGAAATTAGGTTGAGTGGGGAGTTACATGTTATACAGAGAGGGCTTATTAATTTTTTATCCCTGAAAATGAGGTGTATAAATTAGAAGGGTGGTTTAAAAGAGAAAGGGGCTAATCAGAAGAATTTGACGCAGAAGTAAAATGAAATTGATTATTTTAATTTAATTACGACATGCTATATGCAACAATAATTGGTGGTGTTCCCCATTTACCAACAAGGCATTCTGTTTGTGACTGTTGGTGCATTCAAGTAAAATTGCTGGATTTACTAGGAACAGACAATTCCTCAATTGCTAAATGCAAAATAATAGAGTGTAGTAACTTTACGTTCTGTTTTGTGAAATCTTGTAGGTTGGATCCAAAGTTAGGGAGCATTTCCAAATTAATATCGGAAATTTTGGCTTCCGATGTCAATATCGGCTTGTTCCGATTCCGATATCCTTAAGTGTGCAACTCAAGAATTTCCGATGTCAAGTTTCTGAATTCCGATCAAATCGGAGATCAATCGGAACGTTCAAATCGGTCAATCGGATAATTGAAAGAACGTGATGTTCCAGTGATTGACAGAAATATTTCAAACGTGCAACAAATTATATCTTCGTTATCAGAAGTACAGAACGCGACTGTTTTTATATTAATTAAAGTCCATGTCTCCACTTCAACATCTACATAGCCTACATCTATACACAACAATTAATTGTGTTAAGTTTACATGGCCCTTCTTAGGCAAGAAACTACCGTAACTATCTTTCCCATTATCAGACATAAATTTTGCGGACTCACAGGTGGATGAAATTGATTACGTTGGTTGCCGATGGAGACCATGCAATCTTTGAACGTTTCATTCTTCGTTAGTTGTTACTGAAAATTAAGCGGCCAAAAACACTACAATCTTCATCAAGTCTACAGCACAGCAACACATTTTAATACAATAAATTGTAGTCTGCATGTTCAATTTTTGACTAAGTAAGGCGATGACAGGCAGACTGCGGCGCCAAATGTTTATTTTGCGATGTCTCGATCATTACAAGACACTGAATGTTTACCTTTTATTTTTCATGGCGTTTCATTGGGATTTTTAGCAGAGCAAAGCTATTTTGGTCCAAGAATTGTTAACTTTGTATATTACTTACATCACTTTCTCTTTTCAGAGTTTCGTGTATGATGCAAAACCGACAGCGGCTTGTTGTTTATTCTTGCGGTTTCATCTCGCCTCTGATTGGTAGACATTGAAACAAGCGTTCACGGCTTGTTAGTGCTATTTTGTTCGGCAAAACATCGGATTGAACCCTTAGCTTGGACTATTAGAAATTATAAGTGTCTTTCATTTTATAGGCTCGATTTTAGCCGCTCTCACGACTTTCATTTGCATGCCGTGCGAATCCGGTGAAAATCAAACTCTGTGTGAGTCTTGTGATTGAATTACACTTTGCACTGACCATTTGAAATTATATGGTAAGTGTAAATAAATAAATGAATGAAAAGAAATCGCGAACGAATGATAGCTGAATTTCCACGAAATCCCTTTTTTCCTATTTTCACGCAACATTGAACACACAAATAGCATGATGGCGTGATAGCAAATCCTAGGCGTTACTTTTATGTTTCACCATGAATTTCCCACCATCAGAATGATTCACTCACGTCAATTTCACGGCGTGAAATATACATTTGTACTTTGAACTCTTTCTTGTATTTCACGGAAGCACATTCAAGCAAAGGTTGAAAGCAGATGCATGAAGCGATAAGGTATTATTAAAGTTGAATTTCTTTTTATGTACAGTACTTACGTCAATTGCTGGGCACAAAATTTTATGACCGAACGGTATTTGTTTATTAAATTGAAACAAATTCAGAGAAAGGTTGCTTTCGTGAGATCATTTGTTTTCTGTCTCTTATCAGTTGTGGTAGATGCAGTTTAAAACAAGGTGTCAGCTTTCCATTTTAATGCATCGGATCGGATGCTTCCGATAGTATCGGAAGACTATCGGAAGTCGGTCACTTCAATTTCCGATATCGCCAAAGAAACATCCGATTTTAATCGGCATTATCTCACAAATATTCCGATATCATTTCCGAAGCATCGGCAATTCTGTCTTCCGATATTTGGAGATGCTCCCTTATATATCATGGAAATAATTTCCATCACCCATGCAAAACAGAGCAATCTTACAAGGCCGGGGCATGGCTTGATCATTATTTGGACACGTATAGTGAGCCCATGCCCCATGCCGACATTTTTCATCTTCATGTTCCATCAAAAAAAGCAGTTTTCAATGATAAACCTACAGAAGTTGAGATATCAGAATCCTTGTTATATAAATTATGGAACAACAAAGTAAAGATTCCAACTAAGGTTTGTTTAATTTGTAACTTTCTAGAGCATTCTTTATTACTGTACCCTGATGGAATTGATTACCATGACATATTAATTTTGTCCATCTTGATCATGTTTAACAAAAATACATGATATCTATGGAAATGTTATTGTACAATTCATACGGTGGTGATTTATTCACAAAATTTAGTCTCATACATTCATATTAATAGTCATATGCATGTACATACATTTATTTTCAAACTTTTTTGGATGTGTTGATGTATCTAGCACTGATGTGTTAATCGTGGATACTGTAATTTAACAAACCAAATTTAGTGCCCTGCAGCAATAATTATTGATATCACATTAATTTATATTGCAGAAAGAGTTATTCAAATTGTCATTGATATTCGTTTTATCATTCAATATTAATTTCAGAACCACATATTTGCCAGATGCCCTCAATGTCAAGGGTTAAGGAAACGATGCTTTGAAGCAGGGAAGTGTGCAGCAGCAATAGAGGCCCTTAAAGAAGAGAGAAGGCAACATAAAGATTTATACATGTTAGTGAAAATTAATTGTTGTTAGCACAGAGTTTTCCTTTCTGCAGGCGATTTTCGCCACCTGTGAACATGTCCTTCGCCTGTAACTTTAATTTCCACTGCATAACAATCCTTTCTTCGTCATTCAATGATGGCAGATCAAGTCCTATGTTTGATGTGTATTAATAATTATTTTGTTACCATGCAATAATTTATTTGCTTACAGTAGCTAATGACTACAGCTTTAGACACAGTTGGTGTTATAGTCATGAATGATTGACAATCCTGTTATATGTAGTAGATCAAAATTGCGTGATAGCTCAATGTGTGGTTCCCAGAAATATACATACCCCCCACAGATATTTTTTGGTTTGAAACCTCTTCACCCCTGGATTTTCAAATTTAAATTCATACTTTCCTGTAAAACATTTGGCTTTTGAGACCCCCTTCCCCCCTGGAATTTCCAATGACCTTCCTTGGGGTGGGTATTGATATTTTCTGGAACCGCACAATCCATAAAACAGAACCCTCATCCAGTTAATGAAAATTTGAGTTATTGTGTATTAAATAATTATTTTTGCAATGAGTGAAGCATGGAAAACTGCTATCAGTTTGTGTTACATGTAGCAAGATGTTGAAGTTATTAGAGTTATACAGATGCTGCTGTATAATATCATTCATTAATAAAAGGTGTGGCGGCAGGTACAAACATGCCATAATAAAGCAAAATAATAAACATCGCACATACTCCTATTTTTTCGAAAATGTTTAATTTGCAATCAAATGTACTGTGTCTTTGTCATGTTTCAGGGCAGAGAAGCAGGACTACTACAACAGAAGTACAAGGAGTGTGAATCATCCCGATGATGTGATGTGCATAATTTATGACGGTATGCACAAGGAGAAAACTAAACTTCCAAGGTTTTCGAAAAATCCATCGAAAGATCTCGAATCGGTACCGAGAGTTCCATGCAACTTGCTTGGCTTCATATGTCATCGCCAAGGTACACTTGATTATATAAAATTAAAATAGGGCCAGGTGAATGGGTCTGTGTGTGGCTTACGAATATTATACACAGTAAGTCACATTAAAATAGAACTTCATAGCCACAATGTTGTCCCCTCCAACCTCAGGAATACCCCCGGGACAAAAAAGTGTAACCTTATCGAATAACGCAATACGCTGCGCACGTTTATACAGTACTGTAGATCGAAACTCACAAAGGTCAAATTTGGCTCCCCTGCTCCCTGTGATGTTAGGTGTTATTTCATTGTAAAGTACACTATTTACGATACCAAATAACAACAATATCGAAGGTGCATGTTCACCTGACTACGAAGACCAGTACACATGTATGTTGATTGGCTTTATGTGAAACATGTTTTCTTGAAGGATTCAACAATTGCAATAAACAAGGCATGGCAATACTCAACATTGGTTATCAAGACAACGCAAATTTCATTTAAGCTCGTTGCTGCATTTGTTAGATAATTATGACGGAGCCCGGACCATTCGCAAGGAATTTGAGTTTGCAGTTCGATAATGCTTCCAACAACAAGTGTAACGTGGCAATTGGATTATTTAGCTACCTTATCTTGGAAGAAATTTTTATAATGTAAGTCATTTTTGAGTTGCATGTTGTACTTAGCTTATCTCTCTCGTATTTCTACCAAGCTTAAAATATACCATAATTTCTTTCCACAAATTCTCATTCATCGACAAATCTAGTCCTAGCAGTATGCGGGATGTTTGTGACACTTGGACCTAGTTATATGACCTTTATAGCTACCATGAGTCTCCTGTAGCTCAGTGGTAGAGCGTCCGACCGGTGCACGCGGAAGGTCATAAATTCGACTCCTGTTGGGGGAACTTGGAATTGTTTTTTTTCCGAGTAGCATGTGTCACTGACAGAATAATATCTCTCTCAGCTTTTGAAATTCCCAGCTCATGTCTCTCATCGAAAGTAACATGATTGTATAATCAATTACTGTCAGTCTCACTAAAAATGTTATATACTGTATCTTTATTTTTTCTAAAATTCTTGCAGGTGTATGGCAACACTCTTTTAGTCCATCACACCCATGAGGATGTTGACAGGCAAGTACACTTCGTTTCTTTTTTTTAATAGTTTCAATTCTTTATTAGTATTGAAAGAAACCTACTGTAGTTAATAGACAAACTGACAATAACTCATATTATGTTGAATAGGAAAATTTACCCAAATAATTATTGTTATGTGAAAACCTGAAAGATATTGTAGTAGTTGCTATAATTATTACTGCACCTTTCTATAACATATGAACAAACACAAACCCTGCTCAATCAATGGTTTTTTTTGGTGCTGTCAGTCATTTAGTAATATCCATTCATACGTTCATGTCTGTGGGTTGTGATTGGTAGATTTTGATTCATTTTGTTTGTTTCTTTTTTTCATGGTCCGTTGGTTTGAGTTGGTTGTTGTCGTAATTTTATGCATTGATGGCAGCGAAAAACGCAATAAGAAGTTGGGTTTTGAACAACAGAGTTTGTGTGTTATTGAAAGGCGCAGTAACATAACCAATAATTAATGTTATTAATGTCCTATTTCTGAAAAGTGGATGGGGAGGAGGGTAATGGACATGGCTGTAAAGGGACCTTTATAATAACAATATTTTTGTCACCTATAGGATGTTTGAAAATGGAAATGAACATTTTAGAAAGCAGACATGGTAACTCCAAATGGTAAGCTTAATGTTTTAGTTCTCTACAGGCAGATTTTTACATTGAGAGTGCAATTTATTGTGTTGATAGAGCCCCTGTAGTGCCAGCATTTTTTTTAAATTTATTATCCCAGTTATCTTGAAAATGGGACACAAGTCCTGTTTCACTCCCTGCCACGCCTACGGTCAAAATTGTGTGCAAAGGGGGTACTATAACCAGAATTTTCGCTTCATTTAAAAATATTACTAGATAAATGAAAATAGAAATAAAAAGGCACTCAGTTCCATCTCAATCCTGTTTGACAGAAACTGTCAATTCAGATGAAAAAAGTGCCTTTTGTGTGCGGAGCCAAACCTGTGCCATGTGTGTGGGACATCAGTAGTTTTATAACACCATTTCTGAGGATGGTACACGACTTTGGAAATGTACACCACTTTTGGCTGCACAAAAGTGTTGAAGGTTCGTTATTCTTAAATCTTTAATATTACATAGATGTTATTGAAGTAGTGTGGGCCAAAAAAGAACAATACGGACCAAACAATACGGACCAAACAAGCTAGTTCAATGAAGTTTTTATTATAATGGATTTTTTCAGTCTGACTACTGTAACCAGGGCCACCAGACAAAGTTTATAACCAATCACATTAACAGGATCAATACATGTACATGTACTGTACATTACTTACTTTCAGGGGGGAGGGGGCATTACTTTCGGGGTTTCATTGAACACTAACAGAACTTCAACACTTCATTGAACGCTAACATAACTTCCCTATTACATACATGTATCATTAAATTGTATGTTATTAACTTATTATAAAGGTCGCGCAGGACCCTTGCTTCATTATTTATGTATTTATTTAAAGAGTACAGTATGCACAAACCTTGACAATTAACTGATGCCGACAATACGCAAAATATTCACGAGAATATGTTTTTATAATGTTCTTTATAATAATCCAAAACATTTTTGAAAATTGCCAAATCTGCTTCTGTTACATCGCAAAAGAGGTTATGATTTACCACTTGATGATTCAATCATTTAATTTAGGGCGCTTCTCAAGCTGAAAACTTGGACACAAATATTGCTTGTCCGTAATTCTAACTGAAGTAGCTTAAATATCACCTGTAAATTGCGATGTGCCAGTAAAACGACAATCATGATGTGATTCCATCATCCGACAATATCTCTATTAAGTTTCAGTGGAATCGACTTTCAAAATTCTAATGTGTGCCATACTTTTGAAATTGTACTAACTTGGGTCGTCTAACTGCTTTTTGTAGCCAGAACAAGGCAAGAATCCTGAAAAAGTAGTTTTTAAACTCCAAACCGCCATTTTCGCGGCACCCGAAAATGGCCGCCGTAAGAATATTGGCGCGCAAAGCACACTGGTTGAGAGGGACCCTTTAAGTACCCAACATTGTTACCAATTCAGATTCTAATGGTCACTGTCTAAATAATTAATTACATCATGTATCAATAATTATTATTATTATTCTCCTGCTTCACTCTTCGTGTATGTTGATTACTCTTGTCACTAATGCTTGGACCGTATGTTTCTTTATCGAAAGGAAACGTAGTGCTGCATTTCAAAAGGTACACCAAAGACAGATGGTTGCCTGATAGTGCCGATCCTACGACATACCTGTCTGATGAGGACAAATATGGCATTTTGGTGTTTAAGGCAAGTGATAAAAAACCTGACATTGTATCTCTGTTAATACATGTAACTATGTTGTGAAAAACAACATACTTTTCAGAAAAACCAATCTCTAGAGGTTAGCTCTTATAAAATAAATTATTTACTTTAAGTTAGACTCATTAATTCTTGATATCTTGTTTGCCTTTACCATATCACAACAAGCGGGTTAAGGTGGCTGAACACAGTTTTACTACCAAATCTCATTATGACATTATTTTTTAAAGTTAATAGTTTGTGAGCCCAAACTTGGCACACTTGAAAAGCAGTCACAGGTCTCCGATTTTCTGGCTAATCAATACTATAACAAAATTCTCTAATCTGATTGGTTATCAGCAGGCCTTATTTGAGCACTAATAGGACAGTGTACGTGTCATGCTTGTAATTGGGACGATGTAATAGCAACGATGAAAAACCTGCAAAATGCCTGGGTTCTTTGAGTCCTGACTTTCTCTGACATACTGGTCTAACAGAACTTTTAACAGGCAACAGACTGTGTAATTTTTTAGCACTTTGTAATCCACAAAAACCAGCAGGGAATAAATAAAACGATCGCTGTATCGGCGCCATGTTTGTTTTTCTCAACCATCGTGCACGCGCTACATCGCGTCATGCAATGAAAATTGCAGAGCGCGCGCAAACTGTGTTTGGCCACCTTAAACTGAGGTGTGGACTAGTTCTTGGATTACTTTGCTTCTACATTGTATAATATAATATGATGGCAGTAATATTATGTACTAATAATACATTAAAAACTGTAAACAACAGGAAAAACCACATGGGAGGCCAAAGTTAGTGCAGCCAATGTTGCCACTAGCAGATGAGGAACTAGAGAAATTAAAGACCAGTGTAACAAAGTATGTATGCATTATTATTTTTTTGAATTAACCAATGGGTTATGTGACCAGATATCTCACTGAATAACATGTGCACATAACACTATTTATCTTACCTGCTTTCATATCCCTGTTTGGGTGCCTTATACGTCAGTAATGTTGAGTGTAAGTTTGCACATAAAATTAATTAGGGGCACAGTGACAGACCTTGGTAGAGGGTTCACATCATGCCTATTCATGAAAAACTCTACATGTATATTTACATGTAAATGAAATGCATGATTGGTGTGACTATTATGCTGTTTGCAACTATCTTGCAGGATGTTCAAACACCCTCTGCTGCAGGATGAGAAATTGGAAGAAAGGAAACTATGGTGGGAGGAATATCTGGCAGGTAAAGAGAAACCAAATTTGTGCATTACCACATGAATTATATAATTCTAGAAATGTGGACCGTAAAACGTGCCTACTCATAATATAAAACTGTATTTTTAAGGCAATGCTTTCAAGCCTCAAAATACTATGTGGCCAGTAGGGGTGTTACGGCAGAAAAGGGTGGCACAGAACTCTGCTGATGTGTCAATGGCGAGGGAAGCAACGGACGGTCTCGAACATGCAGAAGTAGAAATGCCAATGGTAAGTGAGGAAAGACAACAGTTTCTAAGACTGTGTTGCTCTGAAATCCTTCCAACAGGAAAGAAAAACGACGTAAACATTGACTAGTTTCCAGGCTCACTTCTCATACTCTGTCATATTTTGATGTTCTTGAAGCTTTTAACATTTCTTTTTTGGGTGAAAATCACTTACGTTAGATAAAGAGATAAACAACTCTAAATAAAACCATTTTATTAAAGAGAAAAATAAGGTGATATTTCAACCTCAAAACCGTAGAAAGCCACCTTAAACAAGAAGTTCCATTCTCACACCAAGTTGTCAATCAACCATCGAAGCGTAAACAGCTAAAAAAACAACCTGCGCTTTTTGGACGACCGTTACTAATAAACATTTGCTGCATATTTTTGGAGAATGTTCTGTCAAAACATTAGCAAGTTACAGTGTATATCTTGTTTTTGTGAATGATGTATTTTCGTTTCATGATATTTTGAAGCATGTTTAGTTTGCAGGACACTTGACTCCACAACGTGCCATGACTGCAAGAGTACAAATTTGCATTTTGCACCCGAACGGTGTGAAATGTGGGAGGTGCCATCCCTTTTATAGCGGAACTTCTTGTTTAAGTAATTAAAAAAAAGCATAATTTGTATATTCGACACATAATTATATACCTTGAAATGTTTCTTTTAAAATTACTTTAATACAGCCCAACTCAAATCAGTCAGTTGCTCAAGGTTTATTATTTCAACAATAATAGTGAACATGAAATTGTACTACATACACTATGCATAGTTTGATTGACTTGTAACAACTTATTTAATATTTGTTTTTTAAATTCAGGTTTATTCAGGTCATTATCTAGACCCAAACAGAAAAGAGAAGATAATTCATGAAAACAGATCAATGAATAACGGTGAATGGCCAGTAAAAAAAGTAGTAAAAGAACGGATAAACCCGAGAACAGTAAGTTTCGGTATTAATAAACAACTACTAATATTTATATCACATTACCTGAACTCTGATTGGTTGCATATTGGCAATCAAATGTAGGACTCTTGGAGATTTATACATAACCTGTTGCAATCACTCAAGAGAGTTTGGGATAATTCAAAAGTACTTGAGTAGAAATAGAATAGATGCTTGCCTACGGTTTATGCATTTTGTATTATCCCAAACTCCCTCTCATATATGTTTGCTACAGGTTAGTCTATGTATTAAGGTGGCTGAACACAGTTTGCGCATGCTCTGCGTTTTCATCGCATGACGCGAAGCAGGGTGCGCACAATGGTTGGAAAAAAAAAAACATGGCGCCGATATAGCGATCGTTTTATTTGTTCACTGCTGTTTTTTGTGGATTACAAAGTGCTTAAAAATTACAGTCTGTTGCACTTGCCTGTTAAACGTTTTGTTAGAACATGCAGTATCTCAAAAAAAAAGTCAGGACTCAAAGAACCTAACCATTTTGCAGTTTATATATCGTTGCCACAAGAGGCCATTAAAATGCAGCGCATGCACACTTCGTCAAAAGCTCGGTTGCTATGGTAACGGAACATAGACTTTGAGCAATGTACAAAATTAAAACTCCAAACGCTCATCTTGAATCCTGCCAACTTTGAGCTCGTTAGCAGCAATGGTTTGGACATGAAAGCAAAATAAAGCATAGGTACTCCAAAGTTTGTAAAACTGTGTTCTGCCACCTTAAGTATGTGTGCCATTTCCTATTTAGTAAATATTTTTTGTGCACTTAGAAACAGTGAATAGGTTAACAAGAGCTCCAACCCTTGGTCAAAAATGGTTGATTTAAGTCTGTCTATGAGCCTGTGGCTTATCAGGTCGGCCTTACATGTAACACTGGTTTCCATAGCGTGAAGTGTCTAGGAGTATCTATTCCCCTGCATGGGATGATCGTCCATCGCTGGTAATACACCGGCAGGTTTTGTCTAGGTTGCCGTAATAATTTGATTACAGTATTACTCCTAGGCGGAGAGAGGCACTGTGACAGAAGAGTGTTTTGCCCATTACGCCTCACGCATACCACTGCTCGAGTAAAGTTTCATTGTATACTTGATTTTAAATCAACTTATTTCGCATTTTCAGCACAAGAAGCAGTATTTGGTGGAGTGGAAGCCGTCCTGGGTTGAGGCTGAAGAGATGTCTGACAAGTGTATGCAAGCATGGGAAGCTAAAAAGAAGAAAATATAATCATGAGTCACAAGTATAATAAACATAGGCCTCAAATGTCACTACTAGCCAACAAGGGAATTGTAACAGTTGACCTCAAATGTAATGACTTGCCCCAAAGGTAATAACAATAATTGATCTCAAATGTAATAACTGTATTTTTGGGGGCAAAATGGAACAATATACATACATTATTTACGTGACCATGGGAAAATAATATTTCTGAAGTTTAGTCTTGATATATCCATTTATTCTAGAAATAAAAGTGATTTTCCCCACGGTCACGTGACTAATGACATCATTACAAGATAAATGGTTTACCTTTGTTTGTCTACTGTATGAGAGTTTATTTTGTTGCACTTTGCCTGAAAACATATAGTTATTACATTTCAGGCCAACTGAGTTATTAAAAGTGTAGATTGGTATATATAGTCTTCACAAGCCTAGTGGCCTACAACTGCCGGAGCTTAACCCGGTTTCAGTAGCACGATGCGACTAGGAGTATTGCTACTCCCCTGGACGGGATGCTAGTCCATCGCAGTTTACCCCCCAGCATTTTGTCACCAGTACCCATTTATACTCCTGGGCCCGGTTGTTCAAAGCACGATTAAGCTAATCCTGGATTAGCCTGAATTCTGATTTCAGTTGTGTAAATTTTCATTGAGATTTTCTGTTATATTTTTTGTCCTAGTCAGTTTTTGACTTTGACTAATGTCAAACTCCACAAAATATTGTCATGGAAAACCACATTTATATATAATTTGAAACCTCGATTATTTGTTAATCCTGCTGATTAGCGTTAATCGGCTTTCGAACAACTGGGCCCTGGATGGAGAGAGGCACTGCGAGTGTCTTGCCCAAGAAAACAACACAGTCCAGGGCTCGAACCCATACTGCTCAGTTTGGAGTCCACCACGCTAACCATTAGGCAACCGCGCGCACCTCCTACATTAACAGTCTGACCACTTAATAAATGTGCATTCTTTTGTGCCCGCAGACTATCCGTCCCTTGGCTTACATTAAGTTAAAGATGCACGCGCGGAAGGTTGCTAAGCACGAAAAAAAGCACAAGTGTCACTTCATTCACTTTAGGCGATTGCTGAGTGCGACTCTGGCTTCTTGAGTGCTTAGCAACCTTCCGCGTCCATCTTTAACTTAATGTACGCACGCTGCACGTTGACGATTTTTAAGCCAAGGGATGGATAGTCTGCGCGCACGAAAGAATACACATTAATTTTATTAAAATTGGTCACAAAGTGGGCTCCTTGCTGTAAATTGAGGTCAACTATCATTACATTTGGGACCAGTTATTTCACTTGTTGATAGTTTAATTTCATTGACTGCCTGTAATTTGCTCTTAGACTATTAACCCATTGACACCTAGGCGTTTTCCAAAAAACAGCCATCTAAAATCCCAGATGCCTATTTCTGGCCGTTATCTCGACAGTGTATTACCCGATAGTTTAAAACTTAGTTTGCAACAGTCATGGCACTAACATTCCCTTCTGCTTCGAGGCCATGATTTCGATGTTTTCTTTGGGCGTGTGCACAAATCAAAATTTGGACAATTCAACGTGACGTGCTTTGTTAGAGGTTTTCCTACTCTATCAGATGAATATCAGACATCTTCTGGCGTGAAAAGCGATGACGTCACAATTGGTTTAGGTCTGTGGTCTCCTAGGCGTCAATGGGCTAACAGGTAGTCTAGTCGAGAGTAGATTGAAGATCAAGC
This sequence comes from Desmophyllum pertusum, assembly GCA_029204205.1. Classification (NCBI taxonomy): domain Eukaryota; kingdom Metazoa; phylum Cnidaria; class Anthozoa; order Scleractinia; family Caryophylliidae; genus Desmophyllum; species Desmophyllum pertusum. Next base: position 1,953,065 of record MU826836.1, on the reverse strand, counting down.
TAGGACTATTTGGCTTTCGGTCATGTAATTTTGAAGAGTATGATTAAGGTAACTTGCCCTCAGATTTTCCCTCCCTATGTGCTGTTCCTTATCGTGGTGGGGAGGTTTGTGTGCCTTAATGATGCTGAAAGCTATACCAGCTGGGCTTTTGCCCCTGGTAGGTTCGACCTTGCTGGGCAGGTTTCAGGTGAGGGGCCAGACTAATACAGCACCTGTTCCTCCAGGCTTTTCAGGTTAAGGGCCTTATGTGCAACAGAGCACGAAGACGGGAGGCGAAGTGAGTGATTTCGAAAGTAAGAGTTTCCCTCACCTTGTTTTGTGTTCTGAGGTCATACGCGTTTTTAGCAAGGCCTGCTCGGCGCACTAATGCAGCCTTTACCTGGGCGTGACCAGCATACCGGTCACATCATAAAATTTACTAGGTAGTTTTGGGCATAAGTCCCAGGTAGAAGGATAGGTTGCGTATTGTTCAGAGGGTTTCAAACACTTTATCTATATCCTCAGTTGCTTTCCCGAGTGTGTCCGCTTAAGGGAGCTTCTAAAGGGAGCTTCTATATGTGTAAGTAGCCTATGGCTGAACATTAAATTTTCTTGTGGTATCGGGTTACGGTAAAAAGGCGAACTGCGCTTGTACTTCGATACAGTTGTGTTAAAATGAAGGACAAAAATCGGAATTGTTATTAATGAGTCTATCAAAAATTGATAAAAGTGTAAAACGTTAGTGATTTAACATTTAAAAAGATGTCCGTTGGATTTGAATAAAGGATTTCTCAGCCCATGCACGTTTCGTTCTTTGGATCTACGGACAAACGTTTCGAGCTTGGCCCTTCTTCAGTGTGATATTAGAGCGAATTTGAGAGTAAAATACCAATGTTCACAACACTTTGAATGGCCAAACCCTAAACGTTTCTTCAGTTAATTTTATTTTAGACTTTTGCCGTGCTTGCAATGTATCGTATTTCCAGGCTATATTTCCTTCAATTTTTAGTTTCTGATGTTGCTGTTAGTCCAGCATGAAAAATAGCCCAGATACGAAACTTTTCGTTTTCGTCGCATGCCCGGCATGAAACTGACTTGACATGCCCAAGTCAGTTTTCATGCCGGGCATGACAAAGAAATGTTCATGCCCGGCATGTAAATCTCTTAGTCATGCCCGGCATGTCAAGTCAGTTTTCATGCCGGGCATGACAAAAGGAAATTTTCATGCCCGGCATGTAAATCTCTTAGTCATGCCCGGCATGTCAAGTCAGTTTTCATGCCGGGCATGACAAAAAGAAATTTTCATGCCCGGCATGTAAATTTATTTGTCATGCCCGACATGTCAAGTCAGTTTTCATGCCGGGCATGACAAAAAGAAATTTTCATGCCCGGCATGTAACTTTCTCATGGACCCCCGAGAATCGTACCCAGGCTTTCCTCGGTCGCCTCACTAGACCGCCCCACAAAAAAAATTACAAGGAAGGCATGAAATTCGCCAGCATGCTCTATGACATGTTTTACCCAGTGATCCTTCCTAAGAACTACGTCTGAGCAGTTTGTTCAACAACAAGCATGATCCAAAACGTCCAATGCCCAGCTACAGGGAATCCGGTTATAAGTGCTGCATTCCTACTGAAATGCCTCGAGACCCCAGAAAGGAACTTCACTTTTTAAAGTTCGGCGGAAAATAGTTCCCAATGGGCATTGGTCATGCCTTAGACACCCAATAGAGCGTTATGTCCGTTGCTAGCTGTATCTCATCAAGGTGTGGCATTAAATCGGACGAAACTAATGCCGATACCATTACAATTGTTAAAAAGAGAATAAATGTTTCCTTTCCAAGCCGTTTGAATGAGTAAACACTTGTTTCAACGAAAATTTCCATATTATGGCCTCTCCTGAATTTTTTAGAAAGTTTCTTAGAGTTTGACAAATCTATTTTCAACTTTGCCGGTCGTAATTTTGTCGGCTTCTTTCCAAGATTTCTGCAGATTAACCATTGACATGACGTTCAAAAACAAAACAAATGTGCTGCTATTTCGCTTATATGTAAAACGATAGTGTTGTGGTGTCTTTTATGAATAAGGGAACAATTTTTTCTTACCTCTAAACGTTTTCTCAGGTCCAAGTTGTTTTGCGAAATCACTTTGATCGCTGTTGTTGACTGCCGCCGGTCGGTTCAAGACCGTGCCACTCTCCGAGAGCGAAATTGTTTTCTTTCTGCATGATCCGTCGCCTTCGATGATACTGTTTCACTTCGTTTTCAATACAGGTAAAGCATTACTGGTCAAACTCGTAATATATTCAACTTAATTAGTCGGATAAAAGAGTCAAGAAAAGCGACAGGTTCAACTTTATAAACTGAGCGACGTGAGCGCGGGTGAACATCCGGGACATGCGTGCTTTATAGTTTTTAGCCGTGCTTTATAAGAAAATAATGCACGGCTAGACTCTATGCCGTTTATATGACAGCTATTTTCTAAACTCTGATAAAACATGGTTTTTAACCAATCAGAGCGCGCGAAATTTTCAGTCTATATTTTAAACTCTGATAAAGATCATAGCCACGTCATTTCGCTCCCGAGATGGCGTAGAGAGAACCCGAGCCGCAGGCGAGGGTTCTCTCAGCCATCGAGGGAGCGAAATGACGTGGCTATGATCTTTATCAGAGTATAAAGACATAGAAAAGGAGGTTTTATTCCTTTTATGAAATTGCTACAGAATAAAAATGCAAAGGAGCTATGTTACGACAAGTTTTATACGCGGCTCAAAATTCTCAATAGCGAAATTCTCCTTACTGAATCGAATGTGATTGCGAGTACAATTGCGAGTGCGAGGGAAGTTTTCCAAACTTTTCTAATGTCAAACTGCTAAGAAACTGCTACGTTTTCGAAACTAAAGTACAAACTAACGCTCAAATATACAATTTACCTTTCTCTACATTTTATTGAAGACATTTTCCATACAGGAAGCCAGGCGAAAATTGCTGAATGAATCAAATCGTCTGCCACGGCTGCCGGCTCTCCTCGCGCTTGCCGGTCAACCGCGGAAATCAAAATTCTCGACTTGGAAAATATTTAGCCTCAAAATCACTCAAACATTAAAGCCACAATAAGCCTATACCTTTCTACAATAGCTTACATTGTTCGGTCGGTCGAAGTCTGCTCGTAAATGCGTGTAAAAGCTGAATTTCTTTTATTTTTATTTTTTTTATTTTATTTTATTTACATCACATCACATTACAATACATTACATGACATTACTTACAACAGCTTAGTTGCTTAATTACTTTACATTCCCGCATTTTCTAAATCAATATAATATTGTAAACTTACAGTGTTAATTACAGAGAGCAGAAAAAATAATTATACAATACTTACAATACAATACAATACAATACAATACAATACATCTCACCTACATTAACATACATGTATTCAGTAAGCAACGTACAAGTAAATAGCTCATTAGCACGAATATAATTAACTGTCTGCCTGTTTCCCTTCAGAAGGTCGTAATGATTACTTTGTTTCGTTATTTTTATTTTTATTTTATTTTTATTTCGAGGTATGGGTTTTTCTTTATTTCTTTATTGAAGAAACCGCTAAAAGCAGATAGAAAACCTGGAAACCTTTCTATTTTGGGGAGAGTTTCTTGTGTTTTGCAGGTCCATATAAAATATCTAGCAACCAGAAAATAAAAGTATTGTTTTGTGTGGTATAGGTATCCGAGCTCAGGCCTAGAATTATAGCCGGGGTGAAAATGTTAGTTTTTAATATTATTTGATTTTTGGCCAGCCAATCCTTAAAACCCTGCCAAAAGCAAGAAGTCTCGCTACATGACCAGAATAAATGAATAAGAGACTCTTTCTCGACTCTACAAAAGGTACAGATATCATTTTGCTGAATTTCTTGCAAACAAGCCGAGTTTGGCCGACTGTGAATGCAACCTCGATTCCAGGCTCTCTCTCCTTTTCCTCCCTTGTCGTTGAGTAGAGAGACCCTGGTTGCGGCTGGTCACGTGACTATGCGGTTACAACAATACCGCAGGGAGGGTGGGTTTTGAGGCCGTTTTGTCAAGGTGAACAATAATTACTAACCAAGGGATCGAAGGGGCAAATCGAGTTTGGTTCAAAATGGAACAGCATTTGATACGGCAAGATTGTGTTAAAAGTGAAACAGGCTATTTGTATGGAACGTTTGTTTTTATTCTTTACAACTTCATGACATGAACATGTATACGTGACGGATATTTTCGAGCCACAAAAGCAGCGGCGCGAAAATTACGAGAATGGAAAATTCGCCTTGCGAACATATAAAGCTACCGGCTCATTTAATATAACGATGAACCATCGACTTCATTCACTTTTACACTAAGTAGACAGGTTCATGATCGTAAAGCTAAACGAGGTTGTAGACCAGACACCTTGGTCTCAAACCAACTTTGAAAACAACAATAAGCTTGGCGAGCTCGTTCACAGCTGACCCTACGAACTCACTAAATTAAAACACAACGGCATTTATTTACAAATTCATTTGGAGCGAAATAGTCAAAATTTTAGGATAAAAGAGTAGCTTACTATTTTCTCTAACTGATTCTGTGTTAGTTTTGACCATAATATAGTTTTCTTGTGTCAAAAAATCTACAACAACAACCGCTCGAAGCGGTTCCTTGAAAATCAACAACCTTGTACGGCACGAAATATGTTAAACGTATAAACAGACTGTACGAAGGAATTTTTTTCCATCGGCAGTTTTTGCAGTGAATACAATTTAACGATCACTTAAACTCGTTACCTTAAAGCTGTTCACATACCAAGCTTACATGTAAACTTAATTCTTGAAATGATCGGCTTTCTTCCGTGGACAAAATTCCGTTGTAAAACGTCCGATCGATCGTCGTAGTTGTGCAGTTCTGAGAATTACGCAAGCAGTTTCCGAGAAAAGATCATCGCAGTGATCTTCGCAAACGGCCTGGCAAAGCCTGTAGAAGCTTGAATAACCACATGTAAGCATATGTACAAACTTTTTTGGTGCTTTCTTTTCTTGCGAGTTGTTTGAAGACCTGCTGCGTCTGCGAGTTGCGACTCAGAGTCAACGCTCTCACCCTCCCATGGGTAGATTTGTCACAGCAACAACTCTAACACTCTACCACCCCTCCCTCCAAATATATTTTTTTACCACTCAGAATTTGGGTGGTCACGTGACCAGCCGCAACCAGGGTCTCTCTACTCAATGACAAGGGAGGAAAAGGAGAGAGAGCCTGGAATCGAGGTTGCTGTGAATGATCCGCTTGAGTGAGCGTAAGCGTGATCTGACGTCATCTATTCTTTATACTCTGGTAAAGACAGATTTTCAGTGAGAAAACATACGCGCGAGAATCTCAGCTATTCTATAATTAACAAATAAAGAAGCCAAAACCATGTATTATACTGTCATAAAACACGACGGGAATTTGAGAACACGAGAGAAATTTAGAAAACACGAGCCGCAGGCGAGTGTTTTCTAAATTTCTCAAGTGTTCTCAAATTCCCGGAGTGTTTTATGACAGTATAATACATGGTTTTGGCTTCTTTGTGTGCTTTAAAATATAGATTTACGCGCGCGAAACGATAAACACGCTTTTTCTATGTTATATGTATAGGTAATCGCATGGGGCCGAGTAAAATTAAGGATTAATATCACTTGTGTTTTCAGAAGTTGCAGAAATTGCCCGAGTCGCGCAGCGACAAGGACAATTTCTGCAACTTCTGAAAACACAAGTGATATTAATCCTTAATTAGACGAGGAAACATGCGATTACTTGTTTATGACATAGAGGGCAAAATTTTCGGAAAACCTTCAAAGCGCCGCGAAGCTAAATTCAGCCGCGGCGGAACGAACTGATATTCCTTCCAAAAATACACAGAATCATAGAAAGATCAAGCAAACCCTTACGTTCAGAACAGGGTAACGTTGACTGTTATGTAAATCTTAAGAGAAAATTGTAAGTCGTGAAAATAAAAAAATAACAAGCTTGCAATCAAGCCAAGTAAAACGTAATTTTATTCACCTGTTTGCATGTTTTGAAGCCGGCTTTCCGCTGCGAGCTGCTTGACATGTCAATCCTACATCGATAAAACCGTGAGCAAACGACGAGTCCAAACAAACTTGTAGAGGTAATTTATCCGGTTTAAATTGACCTTCTTCTTTCTTTGAACAAACTCTGTGATCTTTTATACTCTGGGTTACACGTGATGAAGCCCGTATTTAACAGAGGTGAAGCGAAGAAGTCAGTTGGCAGCCATGAATGAATTTCGTCGCAAACTCGCCAAGTGTCTAGCTGATGCAAGTTTTCTAGTTTTCAACTGAAATAATCTTCTGTTGCTTCGAGTGAAACACTGAGATTCAGCTTTAGGAATTTCGTTTCAAGCTATCACACGGTTTCCGCTCCTTTTTCATCAAATAACTCGGGAAACTGAAGTCAAACTCCGATGCGACGTACAGGCGAGCGCTGTGTTTGAAAATTCTGCTAAAAATCCCGCCGTCAAGAAGCCAACTGAGTGCAGCGCGCTCAGCCAATTAGGAGCGAGGAATTTTTCCGCTCGACCAATCAGGATCAAGTAATTTTGCCCCGGGCAAACCAAAATTAATGAAAAATGCCCTCTGTCTCAGCCAATCAGCATTCAGTAATTTTGCCCTCTATGTTATAAACTCTGATAAAACATGGTTTTTAACCAATCAGAGCGCGCGTAGTTTTCAGTCTATATTTTAAAATGTCATAAACTTCTAAAGCGGCTTCGAATATTACAGATGTTGGTCCGTTGGGAGGGAACTCCCATGTAAAACGGGGCGGGGAAGCTCGTTGTTTCTTTTAGGGATGTACATTACAGATTTTGGTATCACTTTATAGGGTGTTCAGGACGGAACGCCAATATTTTTAGCCATCAAGGTATCGTTTAGGGTTGCACACGAAGAAATAAAAAGCGCCGTCATACTATGTTGGTGGTCTTCAAAATCATTCGATAACAACGCCTTTATCGTCATTAAAATCAATATATCTCTTATTTGACTTTCTGTTTTAAAATTGTATCTTTTAGGGGTCAAATAAGGCTTTAGCCACTGATTGGACTCCTTTAATTTAGAGGTTGAATTCACATTTTCCGACAAGCAACCCCGCCCCTTTCACCCCGCCCCTCCCCACCTCCCCCCCCGGGATTTTGGTGTCACCGTTCTTGGCAAAGCTAAAGCATATGGGTCAAGAAATAACTAACGATAAAAACCGTATACCCTAAAGGAAACAGTAACTCTAGCTATCCTGTCTATCCAGACTCCCAAGCTTGTCTTGTTTTCTAGCAATCCCGTGATAACTTGCAGTCGCGCTAGCTTGCGCAGCATCGAAATCCTCTCTTGAGCTGCCGTTCCTTTTGCACCATTTGCGCATGCGCTGTCATCTTGACTCACCTCGTAGCTTTGAACGGTGGGCTCATCTTCCTGCAAGGTTATTTAAAACAAACGCGATGATGTCATTAAGGGCTTCTAGTCTTGTCATCGTTCGCGAAATTGACCCTCGCTATGCTGATCTGTGACTAACCTTTAATTTATGAGAGCTTTGCAAGATTATTGTGTTTCTTTACAATATTCAAATCCACTATGAATCTTACAATTTTACAATTTTTCTCTTTTGTCCTTAGTAAGTTGAATATTACCGTGTGAATTAGAAAAGCGTGAACACTTTGATTTAAGCTTGGGTTTTCCTTTGACAAAAATTGGTCTATTTTTTTCTGTATTTATTTTATTATTTTTGCAAAGCTTTTCTGCAAAAACAAAGGGTAAATTCGAGTTTCCTGACTATTCTTCTTGTGGTTTGATCATGTCAAACTGAAGTTATCACAATTTTTTATTCGCACAGTAAAACTTTTAGAAAAGATAACTGATGAAGAAATTATGTACTTCAAGTATGAACTTTGAATGAGTTTGAATTTCGCGGGCTTTGATCTGCGAAAACACGCGCGCTCATTACATTGCTAGTTACATACCGGAAAAGCATTGGTCTATAAATATACTAGCTATAGACCTCTGGTAAAAGCTCTATTAAGCCTCCCCCGGGGGGGGGGGGGGGGGGAAGGGGGTTATTCAATTTCAGGCCCCAAGAAGGAAGGTGGCTTATTAGAGAGGGGGGCTTATTTCAAATCATAAATTTTCGAGAAATTTCATATTAATAATTCAAACTTTACTAGGCACTAACTAAAACAGAACAAGAAATGGGTTATGTATCACCGCCTTACAAATGGAATATCATTTATACCCTAACTAAAAGATACTTCTGGAAATTAACCTGACCTCTAGCGGGGGTGAGGTGAGGAGGGGGACTTAATCTTAATAGAGCGAGGGGGGGAGGCTTATTACAAAATCTGACTTCCAAATGGGGGCTTATTATAAAGGGGGCTTAATAGAGAGAGGTGGGGGGGGGGGGGGGGGGCTAAATAGAGCTTTTCCATATTATAAACCTGTTTACCTTTTCTTTCTGGGACAAGTTCCGTACGTTTCTTCTTCCAGAAGTAGCTGCTCTATAAACGAGAACACTTTCCAGAAGCGCGAAAAAAGTAAACGCAAAGGACACAATTAAGAACTGGTCAGCGGCCTTCACGTAGCTAACACGTGGCATAGCCTCGTTGATGCTTCCAACCAGAAACAGCTGCGTCAGTAGAGACGTGATCCCGACAGTGCCGCGGTCTCCGATGCTTAATTTGTCCATCCAGAACGCCATCCATGATACAACCGTACAAAGAGTACAAGGAAAGTAGATTCTGATCACGTAAAATCCAACTCTTCTTTTTGCGGTCAACCTGAGTGTTAACACGTCAAAACAGCCTGTAAGAAAAGAGGGAACCAGCGTAACCGTCAAATTACAAAAGAAGCTTTTGTAAATCGCCAATGCGTCAAAGCTTTATAACGAAGTGATGGGTATTGCTTATCGAGAGTGTTCTTTCAAAATCGCAAGTGGTATCATACACCGACGACATGACAACAATTTTACATTTAAAAAAATAGACAGTAAAATTATAGTTTAATATTTAACAATTATTCTACGAAATCGAGTCGTACATTAACTCAACTCATAGCCAACGAGGCGCAGCCGAGCTGGCTATGAGTTAATGTACGACGAGATTGAGTGGAATAATTGTTTTATAATATACTCACCACAGGATATTGTTACCGGGGAAAGAACGAAGGAGCAAATGGAGGGAAAATGGGATATTCGTGCTTTTAACTTGTAACTTCTATATTTTAGTTTTTATTTCTTAATATTTAGCTACTACATTGTTTGTAAATTTTGTATATATTATCATTTTTAATTTTTATCATTTTATCCATGTAAAGCGCATTTGATCATGATATGAAATTTGCGCTATATAAATTTTAATTATTATTATTATTATATTTATTATTTTGAAAAACAACTTTGCATGTGTGCACGTGCCCCAAACTCGTAATTAGCGGGCTTCCCAAATAAGGTAGTAATGGTACATTGCCTCATATTCCTCGAGTAGGGAACCAATCAGATTGTCAAAAATTGCAATATCCTGCGATGAGTATATTATAATTAAAAATAACTATGATTTTAACTTTTTATTTAACTTTTACGTTTTATGAAGCGACTACAATGGCGACGAATATTATTTTTTATAAACGCTCCACTCGTAAGATACTGGCAGGATTCCTTATGTTGTTGCTGCTGTTGTTGTTGTTGTTTACCTTTGGTCCCAATAATATAATAGGTAGTTGAAGAAAACCACAACGGCAACGGCAACAAGAACGTCGCTACACAAAAGGTTTAACTGGCAATACAATTGATCTGCACGTGCGTTTTCTTCCTGGTACATTTCTTAACAACGTGAAATGATCGAATTCTGCGTTTTCTGGAGAACGAGAACGGCAACGGTGAATTTGTCAAGCGAGTTTCTATTTGGAATTGATCGCAGTCTTAACGCATTCAGCTGAGGATAGCTTTGACACCGATAGACAAACTGAATGGGTCTGGATTCCCGCGGGGGGGGGGGGGGGGGGGAGGTACTCCCTTATATAAGCTATATAGGTATGTGCGGCGCCAAAGGGTATGGTTTTTCGGCCGTTTTGGTCTGAAATAGCGTATAGATTTTGACCATTTTGGTCTGAAATAGGGTATGTTTTGTGGCCTGGAATTTGGCTTGGCTTTTAGACGAAACTATTTTTTGCCATTAACATCGGGGAATTGAAACTTGACTTTCTCAAATGTTTACGTAAACGGAACCCATTCCTGGGTAGCTGAAGTCATGTATTAGACACGTGTACTAATTTTATAGGTCTGAAATAGGGTATCGAGTTTTGGATCAGGTCTGAAATAGGGTATGGAAAATCACATATTTTGTCTGAAATAAGGTAAGGGTTTCAAGAAGCAGGCCGCACACCCCCACCAAAAATGTCAGGGAGTACCTCCCTCGGGTCTGGATTATCCCGAGATTTTTAATTAAAATATAAACTAGTTTTTTTAAGCAACGTTGTCCTCGGCGTACTGTCCTAAACCTAATTAACTAGCTACACAAAACATTATGCATACCCATAAAAAGCGGTTTTGCAGTAACCTCTAGACTTTGATTGGTTATTACGAATTCCGACATCTCTTTGTTCAAGAGTTGAACACTTGCCCATCTGTAGTGTATCTGCTTGTTATCTCCTTCCATCTGATATAAGGAGAGAAATTCAAATATTAATGTCAATTAACTTATTTACTATTACAATTCATTTATTTTTCAGTAGTTATTTGCATAACTAGCTCGCATGTACTTATCCCGGTTTCCGTAGTTTCCGTAGCATGAAGCGATTATTTTACCTAATCGTACCTTTTTGGTACGCTTCGGCGGCATACTCAGGCGAGTTTGGTTGAGCCATGGTCAGTTGTATTTTGGCGAGACGCAGTCGAGCCAAAATACCCATGGCGAGACCAAACGAGACTGATATGCCGCCGAAGCGTACCTAAAGGGTACGATTAGGTATTTACCGTACCCAAAATCGGTTTATTCTTTACGCGAAGAGGACGCAAAAGACGACTTTCATCTAGTCTGAAGTGTCAGCCGTCTCCTCGCTCTAACTGTTTACGGTCAGAATTTCCATCATCTTACCTTAAATGGCCTCTTTCCTTTCTCCTGTGGCGAATTTGACGAAAAAATCGTCGAATGTTATGGTTTTTGGCGAGTTTTTTGGCGCGAAATTTAGCTTAGTTTTTCTTCGTAAAATTTCGCTCGAATTACTCCCTTTGTCAACATTTTCCTGTTTTAAGTTTGACTGTAATTTGGCAAAATTTGCTGAGGAAAGTTCAGCTCTAATCTGTAGAATTTTATTACTTGACATGAAAGTGACCATGTTATTGGTGGATATCAGGTCAGTGACTTGATATCGTAGGATATCGGGTCAGTAGATAGAGCTTCTGATTGGCTAATTCCGAATTTGGGTATGGTAAGGAGTATTACTACTCCCCTGAATGAGATGCCACAACCCCCGTCACATTTAGTTAAAATACACGAAAGCCTTGAAATAATAAGCATAACAACTGCTAAATACTTTCTACACCCCCTTCTCCCCTTTCAATGTTGGAAAATGGCAAAAGTACTCGTGTGTCCGTTCTAAGTGTTTTGTCAACATTGTACAGGGTGGGGAGGGGCAAAATGTGTGAAAAACTTTATACTCACAGCTCAGAATGTCTAATCTGAAAACTTGCTTGTCCATTGGATAGGCGCGGAAATTCATCAAAGTTGTAGCTGTTATGGTTACCCTAAAAACGAGCATTGTTAGCAAATGACTGTTTGGTTCCAAAAGAGAATTCAAGCAATATATAGGCTATATACTATTGGAACTTTGAGTTGGGGGAGGTACTGTGGGGGCTATTTTTGGACATGTTCCTTGGGTACTTTAGATTAGCACGCTTGCACGATGTCGTCTTTTGACTACAACTACCAGAATTCATTTCGTTTTTCCTTTATTATTTAAATTTTTAAATTCCCATTGGGTTTAAATAACAATGGTTCTAATTAGCACGAGAAAAAAGAAAAACTGAAGGATTCTGGTAGTTGTAGTCAAATGACGCCATCATGCAAATCTCCTTTTGTTTGAAAATCACTTACAATGAAGAACGCCCTATCGTTGTCAAAAATTAATGGCAATGATAGGGAACTCTAGCACACTGTAAAACAATAGAATGCCCTATATATTAAGCATGTTCTCAATTCTAAAACGTTAACCCCGACCGAGAAAAAAACCCAGAAGGATCCATATAGATCTGACATGGTGTACATCAGGCTCGATTTTCGCCGAGTCCGGTTTTGTTCCTTTCCAAGAGCGTGGGCTCATTTTCCCGAACAGCGGCTAATAATCGAGTCTAGGAGTACATAACCCGGGAACACCCAGTTAGCTTTTAAAATGGAAATCTAACATGAGGTATGTCTACCCAGGAACGTCCGAACAACAAACTAGCTTTTTAGGATGAAGTAAAGTTTAAGTAGCAGCATATACAGTACAGATGATAGCCAATTAAGCCTAACAAGGACTGCGCCCTTCCAGAAAAATAAAACTAACATAATAATAACAACATTTTGACAGGGAGCCGGGTTTGTTACTATGTTGCACACGAAGAAATAAAAAGCGCCACCATAGTCAGTGTTGGTATCTACACTGATCAGGCATGAAATCTGGTATCTTTTAAGGGTCAAATAAAGCTTGAGCCACACCCAGATTGGTCTCCTTTAGGGATTTAATTCAAATTTTCCCGACGAGCATCCCCGCCCCTTTCACATGGGAGATCCCCCCCCCCCCCCGGGCATTGTGTATACCAGTGCTCAGGATATGCATCTGTGGTTATTTGTATAATTTACCTCTGAGATAAAACTATTAATCCGTCTCCATAGAGAACCACTGTCCGAGTTTCCTGCTGCACAAATGTTTTCACGGCGTTTTCGAAGTAAGTATCTGGTAGCCACATGTTTTTGAGTGCCTCGTGTTGTAGTATCAGGGCATTGTCTCTATTGCCAGCAAATGCCAGTCTGGCGTCATTCCAAACCTGTCTCATGTACACATCAACTGTGAATTCCTGACAAGCAATGGAAAGACATGGCTTAAAATATCGTGACATAGCTCCTTTAATAGAGCGATTTTCAATTGACTGTCGAAAGTAATCCGGAATTGTTTTGGTTTTGCATTACTACGCTCTGTGATTGGTTTAAGAAACTCGCGCCAACTTCTCAACCAATCAGAAATCACAAAGCTGCTCAGGGGGCAGGGTAACCCTGGGTGGAGGGTTACTCGCTTTGAAGGTAGGGTGACCCTGGGGGGCGGGCCAACTTTTTCCCATATAAACGCTTTGGCTATTGTTATTTCACCTACCAGGGACAAGTCGGGGACATATAGAGCATGCGCGAACCCGAGAGGGCCAAAGTATGGCTCGGCTCAAAAGGGACAACGTTTTTCATATAAACGCCACGGTAAAAGATGGCTCGGGGGGGAGGGTAACCCTCCTACCAGGGACAACTTCTCTCCATGTAAATAGGCCCTAAAACTTGTCATGACAATTCTAGAAAAAGAGAAATTTAAACTAGAATAAAAAACCAGTTGAGAAATTCCGCACCATGTTTTCTTCCTTGACGTTTCTAAAGGACAGAAACCCAAGTGATACTGTAATTTCAAGTGGTTTTCCTGAAATTAAAAAAAAAAATTACTAGACTTTGAAAACATACCCTAAAAGCAGGAGCATATCACCCCGGAGCCTCTATCTGTACTGATTAATGACAACAGCGTAGTTACACCTCGGGCTATTTTTAGAATCATTCTCCCGCGAAAAGATTTCCGTGTACATCCGCGGACAATAGTGATAATTCGTAGTAACGACATTCCGCCGTTCTAGTTTTATTCCACGCTCCTCTCGTCCATTCTTGGTTTTATTTTTAATCCGAAACATGAATGACAACCTCTTTCTCGTGCTCGCAATGGGTGATTTTCGCGGCAAAAGTAATTCTAAAAATAGCTCAAGGTGTAACTACGCTGTGTCATAGGCCCAATAAGGGAGATGGAGGCTCCAGGGTGATATGCTCCTGCCTAAAAGGTATCATGATACCATAAAACTGCCGCTTATAAAGCCCTGGGCTTGAACAACTTTGTAATAAGGGGTTTTGGGTGGGCTAATAAACGGAGGGCTTATATCCGAGGGGCTTACAAGCGGAATAAAAAAACGTTCGAAAAAGAGCTAATAAGAAACAAGTTGATGCCGCAATATCAAGATACGTTTTCCATTTACTGGTCTTTAAGTCAGTCAATATATTGGGAACAAAAACAAATTTTAAGTACTGAGAACATTAAGCGCAACTAGAACATAATGAAACGGAAGAAAGAAAATTAATATGGTCTAAAGTTCAAGGACATTTAAAGTAAGGAAATAAGGAAAAGTAGGGAGGCTTATAACCGGAAGTATCTTTTTTGTTGTTAGAGGGAAGATGGGCCTATAACCGGGGGGGCTTATAAGTGGCAGTTTACGATATATGGCAAGTGTGTAAATTTGAAATGGAACACCCCAAGTGCAGCGGCTACCAAAACACGTTTTTAAACCCGTACGACGAGTATGCCCGTCAGCGCCAAATATAGAGTCACCCCCTGGACATGAGTACATTGGCGAAACGAAATAACGGTCCGTTTGGCACAACTGGTCTCCTGCGCAGCGTTATTTAGGTCATCACGGCAACGCTTCTCTCCACTAGTGGGGAGGTTGTGTGACGACCCAAATAACGGCTGCGAAGGAGACAAATAAAGTAAGCAAGGCTGATACTACGTAGAAACACTTAACGCGACAACGACATGATAGAGTCCAACTGAAAACCAAAACGAAACCGTGGACAGCTGTTTCGACCTGGTTAGGTCTCGTCAGCACAGCCGGTAGCAGCAAAAAAATAGAACAACCAACACCTGAAGGCCATTGCGAAGGAGAACTGCCCTGCAACCCAAGTACACATGCAATTTTTTCAAACCACGAATGATGCCTCACCTGTATGCTCCGGTCTCAGTCTTTTGTCGTAGTTTTGAAAAAGCTTCTCTAAAATGTCCGTGGCATTATGAGGTTCATTCACTGGAGGGATGGTTTCGTTTCCCAGCAACGGCCCCGTTCCGCTGACACTACGTTTTGAAAATAATTCTCAAAATTAGTACAGTGGAACCTCTCGTAGGCGACCACCCAAATGTCAAGCCTAGGTGGTCGTTTAAGGGAGTTCAGACCACAGGGGGTCGAAATCAGTTTTGAATCATAGCCTGTAGTAGTTTCATAGGCTTGATGCATGCATAAATGCATCCGTAAACCCAGAATGCTGTATTCAAGGAGAAATCTGGTAGTTTGAAGAGATTTCAGTGTGTGAAACTTTCAAGTTACAACACTGACAGTGTCATGGTGAACCAACAGTGACTTTTGTAAATAGCATATCAGATTCTGAAGTACATGTATGGGAACAAATTTAATCGTCATATCAGGGTTGTACGGCGTCTCATTATCCAATTTGCACCCGGTGTGAGATCGGATCGTGTAAAGTGGTCGCTTACCGGAGGTTACAACAATGGAAATATCAAAACATCAGGCTCAAAAGAGGTCGCGGTCGCTTACGACGAGAGGTTCCTTTTGTAGTGATTGGCGAAATTTTGGTATTTTGGAAAAGTGGTCGCTTACGAGAGGTGGTCACTAATCAGGTCACTTGGAATTTGTAGACAAAGAACCAATACGTAAGTGCGTAAAATAGGTCCTTTGCAGAACCCTGTTTGCATAAATTATGCCAGTTAATTAACGTTGTACAGAGTTAAAGAAGCTACGTCACGGATGGCGCATCTTGACAAATTTAGCCTAACATTTTCAAGTTTGTCGTTGTTTTTCCACCTTAATGAATTATTATTATTTCGAGGTTTCTTTTAGTCTGAAGTGTCAGACGTCTCCTCAGTTTTTTAAGGAAAACCAGCATTCCAATTTACTGTTTTGCAACTTTACAATTAACTCTGCATTAACTCTGCATCTCTACCGTGTTTACTTAAACAGACTGCACCTGCTGTGTGCTCATTTCGAACCACCAGCATTCAGACTATAAGGATAATTCAATTTAACATGATAAAAAAGAAATATGCTAAATGTAATGACCCTTTCAAATATCTCCAAGGAGGTTTGCTAAATATCAACTACAGAAAAAAATTCTTTAAAACTACTAGTTTGCAAATTTTTACTTGTCATTAATGTCCGGTTCTCGAACTGAATGACCCGTTAATAAATATTTCCAGCAGTTCGCTAACTGGTTTCATTGTACAACGATGCTACACACGAAAATAACCTAAGATGTATTATCAGTTACAGTAAAATCATTTCTTACCTATAATATTATGGTAATATCCCATTGATACCTAAAACTTGTAACTAATCAATTATTTACGTCCTTTTCTATGGACGTGTGGGATGGCTTAATTAAGTTTTTTCTAGAAAACGAAGAAGGGCATAAACCTGATATTAATATAGTTGATATTCAGGGTTGTTTTGATCGTCACTTTCTTATACTAGTCTTGCGTAAGGAATATTAAAATCTCAGTTAGTTTCTGCGATTTTCCACTGTGATAAAATAAAATGAAATAAATAAATAAATAAATAAATAAATAAATAAAATTCATAGCACAGTAAAGTAAAATTTAATTTCTACAGGGCGGCCCATTCAGCATCCAGAGGGGCCTTGCATCTAAAAAACTATATTACATTAAAAATCCATGTACAATATTTAAGAATGTAAAAAAAAAAAATACAAAAACGTCATGATAAATATAGAAATTATTTGCTAGGCGGGATAACGTCTGTGCATTGTCAGCGTTTTCTAAGTTAACAGGAAGCTCATTTGCATGGCGCCATTAAAAATAAACTGGTGTTTATCCCAAATTTGTGCTTAATCTTTGCTGTGCCTGGTAAAAAGTGAGCTATAATAACTATATGTGCATTGCTTGCTAAATCTACTTCATTGTGGTCTCGCTAGGAGAAGCCAATGATTGTTCATCCAATATTGTGTGATTAGAAAAGTTAAAATTTAATTGATGTTGCGATGTAAAATGCATGTGAATGCGGTTTTGAGAGGACAGGTAAATTCATTTCAAACTGAAACAAAAGGTTGCTGGTAGTTCTTCTCGAATCAGGATATATTTTTAAAACATCTTTTCTCAGGTTAAGGTCAACAATTTTCAACGAGTATTCAAGTCATTCAGAAATTTCGTGTCCCCCAAAAGCTTTTGTGACTACCCAGTCAAGCCGAGTTAAGCTCGATAGTCTGCTGACACTCAAGTCGTTCATGCCTTGATAAAGATATTTGTACGCCTGACTGTTTTTCGTAGAAATCTGCTCTGTTGAACCAAAGTTGATAAAGGGAAATGGTTATGAAGCCCAACAAAGTTCTTTGTTCCATGTTTTTGTTCGCTTTTTTGGCCTTGACCGTGCACAAAACACAACAGGTTTTCAGAGTTATGTCCGAGTAAGTAACCAATATCAAAGTTTCAGTTAAAGTGCAACTAGCCCCAAAATGTTTTTATTCGTTTAAATAAATTGAGTTATGTCCGAGTAAGTAACCAATATCAATGTTTCGGTTAAAGTGCAACTAACCCCAACACCTATTGTTATTAATGTGCCAACCAGAGAACTATTGGCTGTTGAAACAAAAGAGTTATTTTGTTTAATGGTTGAAGAATTTGAATAACAAAACAAATTTGAAGTAATGTTGATAAACAGTGAAACACTCCTGTATTAATTTAATTTCTATTTTGTTTACTTAGACAGACTGCACCTGCTGTGTGCTCATTTCGAACCACCAGCATTCAGACTATAAGGATTATTCAATTTAACATGATAATAAAGAAATATGGTATGCTACATTTAATGACCCTTTCAAATATCTCCAAGGAGGTTTGTTAAATATCAACTACAGAAAAAAATTCTTTAAAACTACTAGTTTGCAAATTTTGAATTTTTACTTGTCATTAATGTCCGGTTCTCGAACTGAATGACCCGTTAATAAATACTTCCAGCAGTTCGCTAACTGGTTTCATTGTAGAACGATACTACACACGAAAATAACCTAAGATGTATTATCAGTTAGAGTAAAATGATTTCTTACCTATAATATTATGGTAATACGCCATTGATACCTAAAACTTGTAACTAATCAATTATTTGCGTCCTTTTCTATGGACGTCTGGGATGGCTTAATAAAGTTTTTCTAGAAACGAGGGAGAGCAAAATTCATAACATTGTTTATATTCAGGGTTGTTTTAATCTTTACTTTCTTACACTAGTTTTGCTTATGAGGAATATTAAAATCCCGGTTAGTTTCTGCAATTTCTACTTTGATAAAATTCATAGCATAGTGAATTTGTGATAAAATTCATAGCATTGTTAAGTAAATCGGTTTATTTATCTGAGTACAGGGTGGTCCATTCAGCTCGAAGAAAAGTATCCATTGCCAAAAACTACATTACATTACCAATTTTAGAAGCTAAAAAATTAAAAATCGATGCACAATCAGTATTTACTAATAAGAATGGAAAAAATTCAAAAACGTTATGATAAAAATAAATTATTTGCTAGGCGGGAGAAAGTCTGTAGTATAGAAATTTGCTAACTCAGTACTAAATATCCTTCATTGTGGTCTCGAGGTACCACTGAGAAAACGCGAGAAGACGCTGGCCAATGACTGCTCTTCCAAAAATATTTGTGTGGTTAGAAAAGTTAGAAATTAATTTAATTGATGTTGCAAAGAGAGGACAGTTATAAATTCACTTCAAACTGAAACAAATTCGCTGTGACGTACTTCTTCTCGGATCAGGAAAGATTTCCAAAACATCCTCCAGACGCAGATCCAGGAAAAAAACTTGACCGGTTTACTAGAGTCTGAGCGCCGAATCTATGGAAGTCCGGAGGCAAACGTTTCTAGATTTTCACTGTCTAAAATTATATCTCCGTCGATTTTGAGTCATTTGGAAAATTTGACCGATTTCCGTAAAACGGTGTAAGCCGGTCTACGTAGATTCTCGCCTGTCCTCGCTTTTCTCGGGTTAAAGATGAACAATTTTCAACGATTACTCAAGCCATTGAGGCATTTCGTGTCCTCTCCCCCCACCAAATTGTTTGACTACCGATTCGTTAAGCTCGATTTCTGCTGCTTTCTCCGATCAAGTCGTTCATGCCTTGATACATTTTATTTTGTAATAATTTACATTTGATAATGGTGACATGTCGTCGCCGAAACGTCATGTTTTATAATATCGCTCATTTTTATTCTAAAATTTTATTTAGGGACCTTAATTACGCAACCACTGGCCGAGGTGAACATCGATGAAAAAATTAATTTATATTTTACTTAAATATATCGTGATAATCTAGATGCATTCAGTTTGTCTATCGGTGCCAAAGCTAGCGCTCGGCTGAATATGTAAAGATCGCGCTCAATTCTAGACCCCTTAGAAACTTGAAAAGTTTGCCGTGTGCATGTGGTTCACGTTCTCCACAAAACGCAAACTGAGATCATTTCACGTTGTTGTTTTGCAGAGGACGGCTAAGAAATGAACAAAGAATTATAACGCACGTGCAGAGCTATTGTACTTCTCATAAAACCTTTCATTTATCGAGCGACGTCCTTGCCATCGTGGTTTGTGGAAGGTCCCTAAATATATTTCTTGTAGGCCGACAGTTTTTCGTATAAATCTGCTCTGTTGAACGATGTAGTTTTAAAACCACTGCCAAAGTTATGAATAGTTATTTACCTGTTCATTTTGTGGTCGCATGAAGCTTCAGAATGCTGGAAAAATATCCTCGCAGACGTTAAAATTACAACGAAGGAGACAAACGCTTCCATAACTGACACAGTTGGGGTGATTAGTGTTAATGAACTTCTCAAATGTATTGATAATTCATGACGTTACAACAAGGGAAATCATTATCGTGACAGAGGTTTGGATATCTGGTCTTAATTAGAATATAATTTTATGATTTTATTTCTCCGCTTACTTCTTAGTTTTTGTTTCGATTAAGGAGATATATCAAACACTCGAGACAGTGTTTCATCCGATTTCCAAACACCTCGAATTTTGTCAAAAATACTCCGCTGCGCGTCGTATTTTCAACTCTCTTCTCGGTGTTTGGATATCCCAATGAAACACGCACTGTCTCTCGTGTTTGATATATTACCAATGACCTACATTACTAGTAATTCACGCAGCCACTGCACCAACAGTACCGGCAGCAGATTAATAGTTAACAATGATTTGTCACACGTAATTTAACGTTTTCAAAATAACTAAATAACTAAATTCAGAAATAACTAAATATTCAACATATCCTCGCCGAAAAAAAAATTCAAAATATATTTTTTTAATTTATTTATTTTCAAGTTTTACTGGTGATTTGTCAACGTGAAGCTAAGCCAAACATTGCGAACCAACAGTGTCTTGTTTACAAATTTGAATGTGACCTGTGTGATGCGGGTTATGTTGGATTCACAAGCCGGCATCAGTGCATCAACGTGTCGAGGAACATAAATATTCTTCTTCCTCCATTGGCAAGCATTTTCGTGACATGCATTGTTTGATTCCTAAAGATCTCAGCAAGAATTTCAGCGTGTTGAAAAAGTGTAAAAACAAGTTTGACTGCCTCGTTACTGAAATGTTTTTTATTAAGGAACTGAGACCTAGTCTCAATGTACAGTCTGACTGAATTCGTGCTAAGGTTTTTGTTTAATTTAAATAATTTTTTGCATGCTGTGTCCCTTTTATTGTCGTTTTGCACATTTTATACATTTTTATACATTTTTAGCTAACATTTTTTACAGTTCTTACGTCATTGTTTATACCTGTACATATATGCCTGGATTTTTTAGAAACGTTATCGAAGGCGGGGCAAAAAGTTGGCGCTGACTTTTCGGTTGAGTTTCAAACTCTACCTTCCGCGGCCGACAAAACTTGGAGGGGGCATCTGTCCAGCTACATGCCTGGAGGTAGCCCAGGCTTCGGGCTGACAGGCGGTGGTTGACTTTCGACTAGGGGTCGTAACCGGGGGAGGTGGGGAGGGCGGTGCTCTGGGCACTTTGTAGCTGTCAGACTTGAATTCTGTTTGTTGAATTTCTTTCAAGTTTGAATGGTGTGCAAGTGTTGGTTAGATTGCTTCAAAACATTGACTTTGTTGAAGTTTAACAAGCTGGACACACTGGCTTGTCACTCGGACAGGGCTGCCTGTGTTTTTTATTGCTGGACAAAAGCCAGGGTGGGTTACCTCTGGGAGATACGGTTTCAGTGATAAATCCAGGTATATATGCTAATTATTTATTCTAACCTTGAACTTGATAATGACCGAAGCGCGGTTTGAAACGTCGTTCGCTTTTACCCGTATTTTTTATTCTTAATTGTCTTAATAAGGGTTTACTGGTGATCCATAAAATATTTAACTAGAACTTTTTGCCTCATAATGTTGTGAAGGCAGGTTTTCATTGCGTGTGGTTTTACCGCTTTTCTTCAGACGTATAAACCATATATTGACTAATAATTAACAAATAAAAAAGCCTCAACAGTGCTTTGTTATTATAAAGCACGCAGAAAGCGGCGAGAGCTACTTCTCGAGGACCCTCAGCCTCCTGAGTGTTTTATAACAGAGCAGAGCACAGTTGAGGCTTTTTTATTTGTGTTATGATAAAAAAAATGAATGATTTTCCTCACAAATTTGCCTTTATTTTCAAAAAATCTCGGCGAATGGCGTGAGCATTCGTGCATTTGTGAGCTACGTGCTTTGTACTCTCATAAAGCACGCTGTTTAGAGGGTCCTGAAATAATAGCTGGGAATTGGCCAAAATTTTAACTGTTAGCTGAGAAATGACCAACATTTTAACTGATAGCTGAGAATGAGATCTGTCAAAATTAACTGATATGAAATGGCTAAAATTTTAACTGATAACTGAGAATCCAGCAACCCCATCAGGAAGCTCTTATAACAGAGCAGAGCACAGTTGAGGCTTTTTTATTCAGTTTTATATATTTATCATAAAAAAAAGAATGATTTTCCTCACAAATTTGCCTTTATTTTCAAAAAATCTCGGCGAATGGCGTGAGCATTCGTGCATTTGTGAGCTACGTGCTTTGTACTCTCATAAAGCACGCTGTTTAGAGGGTCCTGAACTAACAGCTGGGAATTGGCCAAAATTTTAACTGTTAGCTGAGAAATGACCAAAATTTTAACTGATAGCTGAGAATGTCAAAATTAACTGATATGAAATGGCTAAAATTTTAACTGATAACTGAGAATCCAGCAACCCCATCAAGAACCTCTTATAATAGAGCACAGTTGAGGTTTTTTTATTTGTTTTATCATAAAAAATGAATGATTTTCCTCACAAATTTGCCTTTATTTTCAAAACAATCTCGGCGAATGGCGTGAGCATTCGTGCATTCGTGAGCTACGTGCTTGTACTCTCATAAAGCATGCTGTTTAAGCCAATCAGAACGCGTGTTACATAAACACGTTGCGTGTTACGTTATTAATAAATAATTAACTAGAGAAAAGCTTCTGCCTTCATGATCACGACATTACAAGGTAAAGGGTTCCAGTCGGTTGTTATAAAGCGACTAAAACATGAAAGCTTCCAATAATTGGTCCAAGAAGCTCTGGTTAATTTTTTTAATCGCAAAATTATTCAACATGACAAAGCTACTTTAAACCTTTCACACCCAGAGTCAAACCTTGAGTCAATAAATATGGTTGTATCTTTTGAGTCTGTGGATAAAACCCTTGTGTGTGACCATTCAAATGAAAGCTATTGAGCAGTACTTTCATGTAGTATTGTTTGTTTATGGCAATTTTGCAAAATGAAATTCACGATTTTTTTCTCAGTCAGTTTTCAACACAACGCGTTGTCAGTCAAATTATTTTAATCTGACACTGACACTGACCTGTCATCTGCACTTGTCTGTAAATTACATGCTGGCGTCAAAGCCACTGTATTCACTACCAGTAAGAAGACATAACAAGTGCCAAGAAACATCACAAAGGACCCGTCAAAACGGAACAGCCATTGCACTCTGTGGAATAAAATAAACACGAAACATTTATTTAGTGAATTTTATAACTTCAGACTGCTACAAACTGTGTCTCAAACCAAATTTCAAAAACTCATTATAAATTAACATATTTCATTAAAAAAATACGAAAGAAATGAATGTTTAATGAGTGTTTTTATATTTAATAAAGGTACGGCTGAACTTTTAGTTCAATTTCCTCGTCTAAAACAAACTAAAATTTCAAGATTGGGATCAGATTGAATAAATTTAGAGGGAATTTGTTGAAGCCGTTTTAAAAACTTCGCAGCAGTGTTTTATCAAGTATAAAGACACTCGTCTTCGCCTCGTTTCTTAACCCTTTTACTCCCAAGAGTGCCTAGTTCAAAACCGACGGGAAAAGCTTGAATTTCATTTTGCAAAATTGTCAAAAACAAACAATACCACTTGAAGGTACTGCTCAACAACTTTCATTTGAATGGTCACACACTGGGGTTTCATCCACAGACTCGAAAGATACAACCACATTTATCGAATCAAGGTTTGACTCTGGGAGTGAACGGGTAAAACTATACATAATATCCCTCTCGATGTCCGCGCCTTTTAAAACCTTTTTAACCCTATGATGCATGGACATTCCATACATCATGTCATTCATACGTTCCAACTGAATCCCACCACCAAACTTCAATACAAATATGAAATAATCTTTTATCTCATTTCAACTGAGCGTTGGCGTGTTTTATTACATTTCCTGTCTAAAACAATAACGGCGTTGGCCTACTGTTCCTCAGTTCCTCGTTTCCTATCGAAACAAAATGTCAGTTGTTGTGATCGGCTTGTTCCATGAGTTATACATTTGGGCGAACCTATTCTCCAGTGTACTTGTGGGCGACCCTCTAGGGACCCTATCTATCAACCCAATCGATCATCTCGATTTTGGTGTTGAAGTTTAACTGGAAACGTGAATGTCAGGCTGAGTACGTTTCTACATAATTAATTACGCTGAGAGCACTCGACGAGTTGTCACAGAAAAATAAGCGAAGAAATGGTTTTTCTGCCTTTTCGTACACTGGCGGCTTTTATACTCGCTTGGTTCACTACAATTTTCAGTGAAAACGTTGTTAATGGTCAGGATACCAGTGCTGAAAGGTAAGACATGTATTTAGCATATTTATACTTTAAATGAATTAACAGGATACAGACCAAAACACGATAACAAGCGCCGTGTTGACGCTTACGGAAGAACCACAACAATTTGTATTTTTGTGGTTCTTCGAAACGTGAATGTCAGGCTGAGTACGTTTCTAAATAATTAATTACGCTGAGAAGAAGTACTCGCCGAGTTGTTACAGAAAAATAAGCGAAGAAATGTTTTTTCTGCCTTTTTGTACACTGGGCGCTTTCATACTCGCTTGGTTCACTACAATGTTCAGTGAAAACGTTGTTAATGGTCACAATACCAGTGCTGAAAGGTAAGACATGTATTTAGCATATTTATACTTTAAATGAATACAGGATAACAGACCAAAACACGATAACAAGCACAGAAGAACCACAAAAAATTGTATTTTTGTGGTTCTTCCACAAAAGAACGTGCAAAATTATCCTTCAAATTATCCTTCAAATTGCAGAAAGCCTCAAAATAATTGTTTATTAAGGTAGAAAAACACCAGAGGTAATAATAAACCAAACAGGAACAAACACGATAACAATTACGCGTGCTGGCGCTTACCGGAAGAGCCACAAAAATTTGTATATCAGTGAAGTTAAGAACTATATCACGATTCCATATCAGTTCATTTTAAGTAATTTTTGTAACGTGCAAAATCACCTTCAAATTGAAGAAAGCCTCAAAATAATTGTTTATTAAGGTAGAAAAACACCAAAGAGGTAATAATAAACCAAACAAAAACAAGGATGGTTAAGGATGGAGAAGATTAAGACAGATTGCAAACGGCGAACTTGAAAAAATTGGCCAATTTTTTTGAAAAATTTAGGCTTAATTTTCCAAGACGAGTGAAGATGTTCCCTTGAGCCATGTATTGATAGAATACAAACCGAATATGTACACATATTTGTAGCATCCAAGAGATACATTTAAATTTAAACCCATAACTTGATTCCTAGCTTGTTTTTAATTAAATTTTAAATATTAGTTCAATCAGTACTGCTTTTTTCCGAGTAGCTTGTGTCTGCATTCACAGAATAATATTTTCTCAATAATAGTATTTACCATACCGGCTTATTTCCACATATCGACAAAACTAACCTAAGTGCGGGAATATATAAATATATGTTATATGACGAGACTCCAGTAGCTCAGTGGTAGAGCGTCCGACTGGTGTGTGGAAGGTCATAGTAGTTACTGCATGACCTGTTGGGGCTAGAACTGATCACTATCTTTCTCACTTTGTATCTACCAAGCTAAAACTAGATTTATATCGGTTTCCACTACAGTTTTGTAGTTTCGTTTATAATTTCGCTAAATAAATGTGATTAGTGTTTGACTTGCTAGCTTGTGGTTGCTTCGTTAATGAACTTGTTAATTCTCATTCATTTTTATATTCATACACCTTATTCATTTTATAGTAGTCATGTTAATAGCTTTAGAATTTTAAGATTTTGTAGAATTTTTATAATACCAGCATGTAAATGTTTGAATTTATTTTTATTTTGTTGCGTACCTGTAAACTAGCTGGTGCGTCCCTGCAGACTTTAATCGACTTTTATTACTCGTCAAGTCTGTAGGACGCACCGTTACCATAGCTACACGTGTACTGACCACGGTAAATAAAACATAAACATCTACATATTTGATGAGCGCGCGCGAGTAGCACTGTTTAGTATATACCAAACCAGTAAATAGTGCTTTTCACGCGTTCTGATTGGCTAGCTCGGAGGTGAATAGTCTTTGCTATTCACCTCCGAGCAAAACAAGATGACTGTGCATTTTGCTTCTTTGATCAAAGCAGAAATTACTTCCATAAACGAGGCCGCTGCATGTCACTGTGTTATCAAAAATACCTGAAGATATTTAGAGGTGTTCATTAGCAGCAATTTTAGTCGTGTTACTAAATAAAATCGCCAAAAATGTCGTACAAAATGTTTTGTTTACTATCGAGCAAATGAGCTAGAGTAAGTACGTGACAACGCTCAGCTTTTAAAAAATTTCAAACAGTTTCAACTGTTCGAAATTTCAAATTTTAAAAGTCTTCAAATGAAGTGGTTCCAAACGCTGTCCAGTCCAGCTAACTTTAAAATACAATTCCTACCTGAATCCTGAATACAGCCGTCTTTCAAAAAACAAGAAGCGCTAATTATTTCAATCCTGCCAACGATTTAGTTTTGTATTCGGATCGACTAATCTCGGTCTCACTACGCTAGAAAATATTCTGGTTGCCGTATCAAGATTTGTCCAAAGTGCTGTGGCTTCTCAAAACTTTACTGCTTCTCCCCTCCAGTAAATTAACAGCAGTAACATCAGACGGTGGATGCAGCCAAATGTGAGAAATAACTGAACCGGAATTACGAAAACTTCTTCGGTTAGCAGCATCGTGACCATCTTCAGTGTTCAGTTTATAACGGCACTTGCAGCTTCAACATCAGTTTCTCAGGCAATAGTAACCGACAGAACTTGAACAATACGAGAAAATAGAACTCGTCGCTTTTGTTCCATCAGTAAAAACGGAAAAAAGAATAATTTTCTCCTTGAAATCGTCAAAATTCATTCAACATAAGAGACTTGTTGATCGTCTGATGTTGTCATGTGACTTTTCCCGCGCTGTCCTCGGTCGGGCGCGTAGGGTTCCACTTTTGAAGGATTTTTCCGATTTTTCGCGGTAAAATACGTCTATAATTTTGGAGCTAGTTATTTCACTGGTTTGGTATATACTAAAACAATTATTCAGCTCAGTGTCGCTGAACAGCGGAGGATATCCTCCACTATCCACCTCCACTTCGGTGAATAATTGTTAAATATTGCCCTTCATTCATAAATTGCTATGAATGTTTATATTGGAGATTGTTATATCGTAAAATCTCACATTATTTTATCTTATTCTCTTTTTGCATCATATCTTCTTTTAAATCGTTTTAAATAAACAAAGCAGAAGTTTAAAACTCTGAACCTTATCTCAGTAGTACTGCCGCGTACTGTTCCTTCCTTATTTCCTATCGAAATAAAAGTGTTGTGATCGACTTGTTCCATGAGTTATACAAGTGGGCGAACCTATTCTCCAGTGTACCTGTGGGCGACCCTATTCTCCAGTGTACCTGTGGGCGACCCTATTCTCCAGTGGACCCTATTCATCAACCCAATCGATCATCTCGATTTTGGTGTTGAAGTTTAAGGTGGCTCCCTAGAATATTTACCAATGACCTACACCAACTGACATGAGTTAGAAAGGAAACCCCAGTTATTTTGTCTTTGATTTTTCGTTCCCGATATACATCATCATATACATCATTTATACATCAGTACGCACTTCCATCGCCTCATCAGCCGCCATGTTTTTCTTGCTTTCCTTCTGGCTTTACACAACTTCTACGCACGTGCAGATGATTAATCGGCTGGCTAAAGTTGTGATGATTGCTTTGCAAGTTGTGAGAGCATGGTTTGGATTTGATTTAAGAGAATGTATGGGAAGTAGCTATCCCCCTTCCTTCCGTGAAATTTCGTTAAATTTTGCCATCTAATGAAACTGAGTTTGCCTGGCATTTTGGAGGGGGGAAAAAACCTTGTGGTTTTTCAGACGATTTTGCCAATATTACCTCATTTGTTATTTTAAACAATAAAACATACTTGCTCTGACAAAAACGGTCATGTTATTGGTAGCGTTTCTGTCTTGTGCGAATTTTTCAAAATAATTTACCGAAGGAAACGCGAGAAAATCCACGGACTTTTTTTGGCCATGCTGACGTCATAAAAATCAGAAAAACACGCGCGGTTCGAGGTTTTTCCTTTGAGCGCGCGCAGATTACTAAGCTTTCGTCAACAGCGCGCGCTCGGTCATAAAACTATATGGAGCCACCTTAACTGGAAACTTGAATGTCAGGCTGAGTTTCTAAAGAATTAATTACGCTGAGAAGAAGTACTCGACGAGTTGTTACAGAAAAATAAGCGAAGAAATGGTTTTTCTGCCTTTTTGTACACTGGCGGCTTTCATACTCGCTTGGTTCACTACAATTTTCAGTGAAAACGTTGTTAATGGTCACAATACCAGTGCTGAAAGGTAAGACATGTATTTCAGTAGCATATTTATACTACGAAAGAACGTGCAAAATTATCCTTACATACATACATACACTTTATTGAGACTCCCTTATCCTTCACATTATCCTTCAAATTGCAGAAAGCCCCTCAAAATAATTGTTTATTTATTAAGGTAGAAAAGCACCAAAGAGGTAATAATAAACCAAAACAGGAACAAACACGATAACAATTAAGAGTGCTGGCGCTTACGGAAGAGCCAACAAAAATTTGTATATCAGTGAAGTTAAAAGAGCTATATCACGATATCAGTTTTAAGTAATTTTTGTAACGTGCAAAATCACCTTCAAATTGAAGAAAGCCTCAAAAACTAGCAAAGTAGTGAAAAAAAAATAAAGCTGTTGTATTAATATAAAACATCCAGTGTCGCAGAGTTGTCTCGATTGTTTGTAATGGGAAAATAAAATGCATGACATCTGGAGGGAATGTTGTTTATTTGTGCCTTTGTAGTGTCATCTGTGACCCCAGTGCAGCGAGGGATGCAAAAAAGTCATTTCAAAGCAGATATTTTTCTAGTCTTCAATAATAATAAACCAAACAAAAACAAGGATGGTTAAGGATGGAGAAGATTTCGACGGATTACAAACGACGAACTTGAAAAATGTAGACTTAATTTTTAAAGACGAGTGAAGATGCCCAAAACCGTGAAGTAGCTCCTTTGACCCATGTATTGATAGAAATCCAAGAGATACATTTAAATGTAAACCCATAACTTGATTCCTAGCTTGTTTTTAATTAAATTTTAAATATTAGTTCAATACTGCTTTTTTCTGAGCAGCTTGGTCCCTCACTGAATAATCTGATCTTTCTAATTGTGCTTAATATTTACCACACTTATTTCCACACATCGACAAAACTAACCTAAGCAGCAGTATGCAGGAATATATATGACCTAAGCTCCCACGAGACTCCAGTAGCTCAGTGGTAGAGAGTCCGACCGGTGTGTGCAAGGTCATAACATTTACTGCTTGACCTGTTGGGAGAAACTGATCACCGTCACTGACTGAATGATATATTTCTCATTGTGTATCTACCAAGCTTACATTTGCCTTCATTTATATCGGTTTCCACTACTTCTTTGTAGTTTTGTTTGTAATTTCGTTAAATAAATGCGATTAGTGTTTGACTTGCTAGCTTGTGGTTTGCTTCGTTAATGAACTTGTTAATTCTCATTCATTTTTATATTCATACAGCTTACATTTTATTGTAGTCATATAGCTTTAGAATTTTACGATTTTTTTGAATTTTTATAATACCAGCATGTACTTATTTCAACTTATTTTTAATTTGTGGCGTACCTGTAAACTAGCTGCAGACTTTACTCGTCAAGTCTGTAGGACGCACCGTTACCATAGCTACGTGTACTGACCACGGTAAATAAAATATCTGACTACATCTACATCTTAGACGAGCGCGCGTGAGTAGAACTTTATATTGCACTTTATTCATAAATTACCATGAATGTTTATATTGGAGATTGTTATATCGTAAAATCTCACGTTATTTTATCTTATTCTCTTTTTGCATCATAAACAAAGCAGAAGTTTAAAACCGTCTGAACCTCCGTCTCAGTGGTGAATTAATTATTCATGATTAACTGATAAATATTTATCGAGAATGAAAATGAATTTGTCAACAAGATACAAAATTCTGCTCTGTTGAAAAATACTAAAATGCAAATGATTGAAAATCAGTTACTGCGAAAACAATAAATAACCGCATACAAGAAACTATGGATTAAGAACACAAATAATGGCATGAATTTAACGTGGTATTTGGTAATAATACCGTGAGTAATATTTCAAAATTGTCCAAATACCACCTGACGGCACCCACACAGCGGTCAAACGCAAAAAATCCGGCGCCACTTCCGGTTTTCGCTGCCTTGATTTTGCAAGAGATTGAAGCGTAATGGCCGCGAAGTTTGTAAGGAAACGTTAAAGAACATGCAGTGGTAAACCAAACACGAGCTGAGACACTTTGTGGATAACAATTCTTAAATTCTCTATGCATACTCCGAGTACAAAGCTTAAGTTTTCAGTAAATTTCTTAAGTTTGAGCTTTAAAGTGACGAAAACGTGGAGGACATTTCGCAGTGGGGTTTTGGCGGGAACTGCGCACGCGCAGTGCATTTGACCGCTGTGTGGACCCACCTGACAACTCATGAGCTTCCCAAAATCATGCTAAAAATGAGGACACCCTTTAACTCATGCGATTCGTTCCGTTTTGAAATAAACGTTTAGTCGTCTCATCTTCCGTGTCCTGATAAACAATTCTTAACATTAAGACATTGTTCCAAAATGACATTTCAGTACAAGACTTAATTAAAAGTACATCTTACAGTTTCAGGAAAGAAACTGCGTTATTTTTTTTTAGTTTTAAACTGAAATAAAAAAAGGCTCACCTGTTTTTTTTTTTGTTATGCTTACGATAGCGTTCAGTTAGCTGTTAAAACTAGCAATAATTAAATGAAATTCATAAAAATCACATTACCATTCACATTTGATGTTCATTAAATTTTATCTAAATATTTTATTTAAGTTTCTAAATAATTAATTACGCTGAGAAGAAGTAGAGTTGTCACAGAAAAATAAGCGAAGAAATGGGTTTCCTGCCTTTTTTGTACACTGACAGCTTTAGTTATACTTGCTTGGTTCACTACAATGTTCAGTGAAAACGTTGTTAATGGTGACAATACCAGTGCTGAAAGGTAAGACATGAATTTAGCATATTTATACTTTAAATGAATACAGGATACAGACCAAAACACGATAACAAGTGTGCTGCAGCTTACGGAAGAACCACAAAAATTTGTATTTTTGTGGCTCTTCCACAAAAGAACGGGCAAAATTATCCTTCAAATTATCCTTCAAATTGCAGAAAGCCTCAAAATAGTTGTTTATTAAGGTAGAAAAACACCAAAGAGGTAATAACAAACCAAACACGAACGAACACGATAACAATTAAGCGTGCTGGCGCTTACGGAAGAGCCACAAAAAATTGTATATCAGTGAAGTTAAAAGAGCTATATCAGGGCGATATAAGTATATTTTTTTAATGTGCAAAATCACCTTCAAATTGAAGAAAGTCTCAAAATAGTTGTTTATTAAGGTAGAAAAGCACCGAATAGGTAATAATAAACCAAACAAAACAAGGATGGTTAAGGATGGAGAAGGTTTCGACGGATTACAAACGACGAACTTGAAAAATTTAGGCTTAATTTTCCAAGACGAGTGAAGATGCCCAAAACCGTGAAGTAGCTCCTTTGAGCCATATATTGATAGTATACAAACCGAATATGTACACATATTTGTAGTATCCAAGGGATACATTTAAATTTAAACCCATAACTTGATTCCTAGCTTGTTTTTAATTAAATTTTAAATATTAGTTCAATACTGTTTTTTCCGAGTAGCTTGTGTCTGTATTCACAGAATAATATTTTCTCATTGTGCTTAATAGTATTTACCATACCGGCTTATTTCCACATATCGACAAAACTAACCTAAGACTACTATGTGAATAAATGTGATTACTGTTTGTTTTGCTAGGTTGTGGTTGCTTCGTTAATTAACTTGTTAATTCTCATAATTCTCATACATTTTTATATCCATACATCTGATACATTTTATTGTAGTATATAGCTTTAGAATTTTAAGATTTTTTTGAATTTTTATAATACCAGCATGTACTTATTTCAACTTATTTTTAATTTGTACCTGTAAACTAGCTGGTGGCGTCCCTGCAGACATTACTCGTCAAGGTCTGTAGGACGCGCCGTTACCATAGCTAAGTGTACTGACCACGGCTCTGACCACGCCGGTAAACTAAAACATCTTCATCTACATCTTATAGACGAGCGCGCGCGAATAGAACTTTGTATTGCCCTTTATTCATAAATTGCCATGAATGTTTATATTGGAGATTGTTATATCGTAAAATCTCACATTATTTTATCTCATTCTCTTTTTGCATCATATCTTCTTTTTAAATCGTTTTAAATAAACAAAGCAGAAGTTTAAAACCGTCTGAACCTCATCTCAGTGGTGAATTAATTATTCATGATTAACTGATAAATATTATTAAATTTTATCGAGAATGAAAATGAATTTGTCAACAAGATACAAAATTCTGCTCTGTTGAAAAATACTACAATACAAATGATTGAAATCAGTTACTGGGAATATGTTGTCCATGGTTTTACTCCCGTTTTTGTGTGTACTGCGCTTGCGCAGTCAACACTATGCACTTAAACCGTAAAATTGTAAACAAAAGAAATGTTAACAATGCTCTATTGTTAACATCAAATCGATAAACAAACCACAGACAATCGATCAAATCAATAACAAACCACGGTTTCCGAATTTAATGGCCGGCGCTTCGATACCATACACAATAATGTAAATCAAGTCGATACAATAGCAATGAATCAAGCCTTCGATAAAATGCGCAATAAATCAAGCCTTCGATACGAAATCCTCCCTTCGACGCGATCGCAATGAATAATAATAATAATAACAACTAATTTATATAGCGCTTATTCATCGCTGTTCTAAGCGCTTTACAAAGTATAATGGATAAAAACTAATGAATCAAGCCCTCGATAGGATACCCAATAAATCTAGCGTTCGATGCGATCAAAATGAATCAAGCCTTTGATAAAAAAAAATTAGAGACTGCCCGCAGTCTGATACGATCGCAATGTTTCAAGCCTTCAATAAGATACGCGATAAATCTAACCTTTGATACAATACATGCATACATACATCGATCACAATGAATCAAGCCTTCGGAAAGATGCAATGATCTAGCCTTTGATACGATACGCAATGAATCAAGCCTTCGATAAGTTACGCGATAAATCTAACCTTCGATACGATCGTAATGAATCAAGCCTTCGATAAGTTACGCCCATTAATCTAGCCTTCGATACTACGCCTAGCCTGCCCAAAAGCTTGTTCTGATATCCCGCGGGTTTGCATGAATGAAATAAAAGGTGTTGACAGGCCAAGTACTGGCGCGTGGTGTGATTGTTTTGACCTTTGTTCGCTCGGTTTAAAAATGTAAATATTTCACGCTTGTCTACGTTTTGCGCGTTGTATATGCCACTATTTGGTTTTGTTCAGGCAAGACCATGTTTTCGGTCCTCCAAATGGATCTCATCAGTTGCCGGTACTTTAAGTCGCTAATGCAACTCGTACATGTGAGAGAATGTTAGACAATTTCTGCGGCTCGAATTTGTGTTTCGCAACACAGTTTCTTGCAGATGTACTTGTTGTTTTCGATCGCTCGCAAATATATCTTCAGACTTTCGATTTCGGCGATTACCTCGAATTGTTTCCATCCCTTTGCGAGCAATACTCTTTCGTTTTACAATAAACGGACGAATCAGACATAGCCTTCTTGATCTTTTGAAATGCAAGTACAAAAGTAATTTATTTTTAGCAGTGCGTGATCTGTCACACAAGATTTTTGTCCAATCACAAAGCGCGTAAGAATCTAGCCAATCAAAAATGGATACACATATCCTTGCAAACCTGCGGGATATCAGAACAAGCATTTGGGAGCCGTTTGCGCAGACGGTATATATACGAGGATTTTGACACCGGATACCGGCTGCAACGCAGGCTATACTACGCCATTCTTGCGAAACGATCGATATACGCGGATCGTTTTCTGTACTTGCCAGTAAATTTTACCCTGGTTCTGTCAACACGTTTAACTACATGAACATTATTGCTTGTTTATACATTGGACCTTCGGTCCCATCGATTTGGCAACGGATCGTAGATAAACATTTGACACATACGCCATTGACACGCGAGGTGTCACTTGCGAGTTTGGAAGTAATATATATGCCGGCTCATTGACTCTCGCGAGAAACGAGACGCGTCTCGCGAGAAACGAGACGAGACTCGCGAGAAACGAGACGAGACGGTGTTGTCTATAATATTCCATGTGAATGCGGCAAAGTATATATCGGTGAAAACAGCGATATCGATGCGTGAAAGAATAAAGGAACACGACAGAGACATGCAGCTTGCTGGTACTCAGAACTCTGCAGTTTCGGAATATGCCAACGAGACTGGGCACCTTCCTATTCTCGGTTTTCACTGTCACGCCATAAATAAAATAAATAAAAACCGTTCAATGAATGAAGTCAAGGAATTGACATGTCATAGATAATGAATAAATAAGGAATCAGTCCAAGTCTCAGGTCTGTGCGGTATTCCGTACTCGAGTTATTTGTCAAAATGTTCCACACAAATTTATAGAGCTCAGTATGGAAACGCCATGTTGGAGTCCCTCTGATCAAGTAGTCTCCACACTTTAATTTAACATTACTATGTTCTTTTTGTTTTTAACTTGAATTGGCTTGTGAAGTCAGTCACTATCTCAAAAATAATGAATTTATACTTTTTTCTTCAAGCTTAACATAACTGATCAGTTTTTGAAAAAAAAATCAGTTCAATTTACATTCCTCAAGTCTTACAACTCTGTTTCTGTAAATTACATTCTTCATATTTATCAAGATTAGATAAATAATAAATTTATCTGGCAAGTAAAATTAACACAGTTTGTTATGATGTGAATTTTATTTTTATACACCCTTCCCAGTTTCTTCCCTTCTATCCCCACCATCCTTTCCAAGCTGGCTAGTGTATTTTGAGTAAATCATATTTAGTGACAAAGACTTTACCACTTCCAAATGATAAATCAACCTAGGGAAAACCTTGCAGTACACACATGTACGCGTTGCGTACCTATTTTTATCTGTGTATTGATGGTTTGCATCAAGTCCATCAATGTTACAAAAACTGTTTGCTTGCATGAACAACATCAGAAAATTAACAGGTTATAGAGCAGGCAGAAAGAAACGTTCCGTCCAATTATAGCTTTGTAGCGTTTTTCATAACCGAGTTATTCAGAAAATTATAGTACTTAGTATGCAGCCGCCATGTTGGTGTCCTTCTTTGGGTCACAAATATGGCGGCCATAAAATTGCACAAGACGTAGAGTGGATTCTACCATCAGTTATCATTAGCTTTCACTTCAAAGCTTTTTAGATATCACTTCTCAATTATTATTGTTATATTGTTGTATTTGATAATTTAGTGGCAGGTTCACATCAGCTTTATAATCTGCCTTTAATTAACCTCCATCACCAAATAAAGTATGTAACAGTATGCATGTATGTATCACGTCTGAAAATTTAAAAATGACATAAAAATTCAAGTTTTTGTGGCAGATCAGAAACACGTTCAACCAGGACATCACAAATTTCAAACGATGCTTTATTTTCGAAACAAAGTGCTGAATCGATATCAAAATAATAGGGCTGTAGAATTAACAGTATAGATTTTAGAATTTTTATGTTGCTTCTCAGTACGTAATCATTCTTCAGCCTCTTGTAAGGGAAGTTCATGACATCCGGGATATTATTGTAACATCACCATGGCAACAAACGAATACGTTGTCAATGCGTTGTGGAAGGTACAAGATACGTAAATTGATATAATATTATTATTTTTTGGCTGCTACGTGACTCCCCCCCCCCGCGCTTGTTATTTTCAGTTCGCTGGGAAACTAACAATTAACCAGGCAGAGTAGTTATTGGGGGATGAATTAAAACTGCACATGCAATTAATTATATAACAGAGTAAAGTCCCTTTTTAGTATACATCTTACAGAGTAGAAAGCGATTACAATGACACTGACAATTTGCCTGTTTAAATATTCTGAGGCTTGATGAAGGCAAGTCTTACTGACAATAGTTAATAGAGGGAAATGGTTATGAAGCCCGGCAAACTTCAAAGGAGCAAACAAATATGGCAAGATTTAGGCTGGAAGGTCCACGACCGTGCACAATCATGTTTTGTTTTGCGCTCATACACTATTATTGCATGAATTACGTAACCGAGACGTTTCTATTGGTTATTTGCTTGAAACACACGTAAACACCTATTGTATTTTGTCAGGTTTTGTGCAAAATAGACAGAATGAGTTAATTCAATCGAAAAATGATGTATTAAAGGGACACTGTCCCCAAGTTGCCAGTCAAAACCGTTATAAATGCACGGAAATGGTCTTGAAGAAATTCCATACTGCAACAACATTTTTTGCAAAATTTCAAAGATTTCCGAGCCAAACTTGAAACTTCGAAAACTGACAGCCTGTAACTTTTTCAAAAATCCACATTGTATCCATTTCCATCCTCGCTGTCGTTAGTCATCCTCACTTCCTAATAGATTTCTGTCATTTGTACGTCGAATACTATTCTACACTAGAATCAAACCATTATTGTTCAACTTCCTATGATCTAGATATGTTTCTGAGCTTCCCAAATGAGGACAGTGTCCCTTTTAACTCACGCGATTCGTTTCGTTTTGAAATAAACGTTTAGTCGTCTCATCTTCCGTGTCCTGATAACAATTCTTAACATTAAGACATTGTTCCAAAATGACATTTCAGTACAAGACTTAATTAAAAGTACATCTTACAGTTTCAGGAAAAGAAACTGCGTTATTTTTTTTTAGTTTTAAACTGAAATAAAAAAGGCTCACCTGTTTTTTTTTTGTTATGCTTAAGATAGCGTTCAGTTTCAGCTGTTAAAACTAGCAATAATTAAATGAAATTCATAAAAATCACATTACCATTCACATTTGATGTTCATTAAATTTTATCTAAATATTTTATTTAAGTTTCTAAATAATTAATTACGCTGAGAAGAAGTAGAGTTATCACAGAAAAAATAAGCGAAGAAATGGGTTTCCTGCCTTTTTGTACACTGACAGCTTTAGTTATACTTGCTTGGTTCACTACAATGTTCAGTGAAAACGTTGTTAATGGTTACAATACCAGTGCTGAAAGGTAAGACATGAATTTAGCATATTTATACTTTAAATGAATTAACAGGATACAGACCAAAACACGATAACAAGCGCCGTCTTACGGAAGAACCACAAAAAATTGTATTTTTGTGGTTCTTCCACAAAAGAACGTGCAAAATTATCCTTCAAATTGCAGAAAGCCTCAAAATAATTGTTTATTAAGGAGTAGAAAAACACAGAGGTAATAATAAACCAAACACGAACGAACACGATAACAATTAAGCGTGCTGGCGCTTACGGAAGAGCCACAAAAAATTGTATATCAGTGAAGTTAAAAGAGCTATATCACGATATAAGTAATTTTTTTAATGTGAAAAATCACCTTCAAATTGAAGAAAGCCTCACAATAGTTGTTTATTTAATTGAGGTAAAAAAGCACCAAATAGGTAATAATAAACCAAACAAAAACAAGGATGGTTAAGGCTGGAGAAGATTTCGACGGATTAGTAACGACGAACTTGAAAAATTTAGGTATAATTTTCCAAGACGAGTGAAGATGCTCCTTTGAGCCATATATTGATAGAATACAAACCGAATATGTACACATATTTGTAGTATCCAAGAGATTCATTTAAATTTAAACCCATAACTTGATTCCTAGCTTGTTTTAAATTAAATTTTAAATATTAGTTCAATACTGCTTTTTTCCGAGTAGCTTGTGTCTGTATTCACAGAATAATATTTTCTCATTGTGCTTAATAGTATTTACCATACCGGCTTATTTCCACATATCGACAAAACTAACCTAAGACTACTATGTGATAAATGTGATTACTGTTTGTCTTGCTAGCTTGTGGTTGCTTCGTTAATTAACTTGTTAATTCTCATAATTCTCATACATTTTTATATCCATACATCTGATACATTTTATAGTAGTCATATAGCTTTAGAATTTTAAGCTTTTTATAATTTTTATAATACCAGCATGTACTTATTTCAACTTATTTTTAATTTGTACCTGTAAACTAGCTGGTGCGTCCCTGCAGACTTTACTCGTCAAGTCTGTAGGACGCACCGTTACCATAGCTATTAGTGTACTGGGCCCAGTTGTTCAAAGGGTGGATAACGCTATCCACCGGATAAATCACTATCCAGTGGATAAGTGTCAACAAAATATACTACGCTATCCACTGGATAGCGATTTATCCGGTGGATAGCGTTATCCACCCTTTGAACAACTGGGCCCTGATCACGGTAAACTAAAACATCTACATCTACATCTTATAGACGAGCGCGCGCGAATAGAACTTTATATTGCCCTTTATTCATAAATTACCATGAATGTTTATATCGTAGATTGTTATATCGTAAAATCTCACATTATTTTATCTCATTCTCTTTTTGCATCACATCTTCTTTTAAATCGTTTTAAATAAACAAAGCAGAAGTTTAAAACTCTGAACCTCATCTCAGTAGTGAATTAATTATTCATGATTAACTGATTAAATATTTATCGAGAATGAAAATGAATTTGTCAACAAGATGCAAAATTCTGCTCTGTTGAAAAATACTACAATACAAATGATTGAAATCAGTTACTGGGAATATGTTGTCCATGGGTTTTACTCCCGTTTTTATCTGTGTATTGATGATTTGCATCAAGTCCATAAATGTTACAAACACTGTTTGCTTGCATGAACAACATCAGAAAATTAACAGGATATAGAGCAGGCAAAAGAAACGTTCCGTCCAAATTATAGCTTTGTAGCGTTTTTCATAACCGAGTTATTACGAAAATTACAGTACTTAGTATGCAGTCGCCATGTTGGTGTCCTTCTTTGGGTCACAAATATGGCGGCCATAAAATTGCACAAGACGTAGAGTGGATTCTACCATCAGTTATCATTAGCTTTCACTTCAAAGCTCTTTAGATATCACTTCTCAATTATTATTGCTATATTTGCATTTGATAATTTAGTGGCAATTTCACATCAGCTTTATAATCTGCCTTTAATTAACCTCCGTCGCCAAATAAAGTATGTAACAGTATGCATGTATGTATCACGTCTGAAAATTTAAAAATGACATAAAAATTCCCGTTTTTGTACTCCGTTTTTGTGGCAGTTCAGAAACACGTTCAACCAGGACATCACAAATTTCAAACGATGCTTTATTTTCGAAACGAAGTGCTGAATCGATATCAAAGTAATAGGGCTGTAGAATTAACAGAATAGATTTTAGAATTTTTATGTTGCTTCTCAGTACGTAATCATTCTTCAGCTCTTGTAAGGGAAGTTCATGCCATCCGGGATATTATTGTAACGTCACCATGGCAACAAACGAATACGTTGTCAATGCGTTGTGGAAGGTACAAGATACGTAAATTGATATTTATTATTATTTTTTGGCTGCTACGTGACTCCCCCCGCTTGCTATTTTCAGTTCGCTGGAAACTAACAATTAACCAGGCAGAGTAGTTAATGGAGGATGAATTAAAACTGCACATGCAATTAATTATATAAGAGAGTAAAGTCCCTTTTTAGTATACATCTTACAGAGTAGAAAGCGATTACAAGACACTGACAATTTGCCTGTTTAAATATTCTGAGGCTTGATGAAGGCAAGTCTTACTGACCATAGTTAAAAGAAGGAATGGTTATGAAGCCCGGCAATCTTCAAAGGAGCAAACAAATATGGCAAGATTTATGTTGGAAGGTCCATGACCGTGCACGATCTTTGTTTTGCGCTCATGCACTATGCATGAATTACGTAACCACGTTTCTATTGGTTAGTTGCTTGAACACACGTAAACACCTATTGTATTTTGTTAGGTTTTGTGCACGGTCAAGGCCAAAAAAGTGAACAAAAATATATAACAAAGAACTTTGCCGAGCTTCATAACCATTTCGATCTATTAACAATGTACTGACTAAACCTTGAATTCCCGTATCATATGCCGGGATAGTAATGAATTAGATTCAGTTGAAAAATAGACAGAATGAGTTAATTCAATCGAAAAATTATGTATTAAAGGGACACTGTCCCCAAGTTGCCAGTCAAAACAGTTATAAATGCACGAAATGGTCTTGAAGAAATTCCATACTGCAACAACATTTTTTTCAAAATTTCAAAGACTTCCGAGCCAAACTTGAAACTTCGAAAAACCGACAGCCTGTAACTTTTTCAAAAATCCATATTGTATCCATTTCCATCCTCGCTGTCGTTAGTCATCCTCACTTCCTAATAGATTTCTGTCATTTGTACGTCGAATACTATTCTACACTAGAATCAAACCATTATTGTTCAGCTTCCTACGATCTATATATGTTTCTGAGCTTCCCAAAATCATTCTAAAAATGAGGACAGTGTCCTTTTAACTCATGCGATTCGTTTCGTTTTGAAATAAACGTTTCTAAAGTCGTCTCATCTTCCGTGTCCTGATAACAATTCTTAACATTAAGACATTGTTTCCAAAATTTCATTTCAGTACAAGACTTAATTAAAAGTACATCTTACAGTTTCAGGAAAAGAAACTGCGTTATTTTTTTTAGTTTTAAACTGAAATATAAAAAGGCTCACCTGTTTTTTGTTATGCTTAAGATAGCGTTCAGTTTAGCTGTTGGAACTAGCAATAATTAAATGAAATTCATAAAAATCTGCATTACCATTCACATTTGCATGATGTTCATTAAATTTTATCTTAGGATCTCGAGTCTTAATTACTGTAATGAATTTTAATTTTAATATTTCTGTTTAATCCTGGGGGGCACGATTTTAAAGAGAAGATTGCTGAGATTAAAAAAAAATATGAAACTGAGCCAGAAGCACAAGGATTGTATTCCGGTTTAATATGAATTTGTTGAAAACCACAAAATTTAAATTCAAATTGAATTTTTTTTTTTTCGTGAATTAAACAGTACCAGTCATCAATGCTTTACACAAAAGAATTGAATAGTTTTGGCAGAAGTCGCATACTAATTTATCTGAATGTTAAAAATACTGCCTTGTACTTAATTTTTTTGAAATTATTTTCCTAACCTTACTTTATTTCAGTTCTATATCAACAACGAAACAGATACAGCCAGATGCAAAACTTTTTTTCCCTGTTATGAAAGTACAAACATGTGGTATACGTGTTGCGAAATACCGAGTTTTATCGGGTGTTCATATTCAATGTCTGACAATTTTGACTAGAAAATCAATCACGTACCGTTCCTCAAATTGATGCCATAATTTAGTAGAAATATTATAATTACTCCTCTCAAGATAATAATTTTGACTAGAAAATAAATCATTTCTAAAAAAAATGCACTACCGTTCCATAATTTAGTAGAAATTAATCCTCTAGAGATAATAATTTACCTAGAAGCTCTTTTACTTATTTTCTTCTAGATTTATATATTGCAACAGTTCGGAGCATGAAAAAGTTCGCTGGCTTGTCTAGAACTTTCAACCTCTCAGGGTTCTCTTCAGGACATGATATTATTATATCTTTACGACTCATATATATCGTCGTTAAACGACAAGAAATAATTTATGATGATTTAACATAAAATAACCTTAAGTGGCGGTAAACCCTATTGCATTATTTATCAACTGAAACATTACGCCGGATTACATTTAACTGCTTTATCTGACTGAATATCCGTTTACACACTCAAGTTGCGAGGATATTTGACATGAAGGAGTTTGGGATTCAACTGGTTTGTGTGTGTATATTTGTAAATGTTCCCACTGCATTTTCAAAGGATGATTCTAAAAGGTAAGATAAACAGACGTGCCAAACTAACCGCTACATATAAACAAAACTAATCATTACCACGAACATGATTTTAGGTAGAAATCTTCAACATCCTTTTAGCTAAATAGAAATGGAACTAGAACCACTTAGCTATCTTATCAAAAGTTTAAAGCGAGTTATCTTCCCTTTACTACGGTCAGTAAAAATTGATGTCGCAGTTTATAGATATCATTTGCAATAGAGCATCTGCCATGTTGTGAAGAATTCCCCATTAGCACTTCTTCCCCGATGACGCACCGACAACGTGTATTCGCTCTTGACAATTTTGAAATTGCAGTGATTCTGAAATTCAACAAACATAGGCCAGGCTTGTTCATCGAGAACTGAACTATACAATGCATCATGAACTTGTTTGACTGCACTAATGTTTACCGTCTATACAAACCGACACTGTGATTAACAAAGGCACTGAATCAAACGAAAAGGGTATTTTACATATTTTGTAGAAGTTTGTTGTTAATACTAAGACAGCACAACAAAACAACTATGCGATTCAGTAGCTTCCATTTTCAAGAAACGTTTTTCAGCTTTATGTTCTATTAGTATGAATCACTGGAACCGCATAAAACGGTATAGAGGCGGAGACGGACATGTTTGTTGTTAATACTAAGACATAGCACAACAAACCAACTATGCGATTCACAGTAGCTTCCATTTTCAAGAAACGTTTTTCAGCTTTATGTTCTATTAGTGTGAATCACTGGAACCGCATAAAACGGTATAGAGGCGGAGACCGAGCAAGATAACGTTTAGAGTTCTAGTTAGAGTCTTCATGAAGGGACATAATTAGGGGAGCCGGCATGCACCGGACGCTCGCCTCCCACCGAAAATATATGGCCCAGGTTCGTCAGTTCCTGCAAGAGCTTTTTGTTGGTTCTCAAACGGCAACATTTCCAAATTCAGGATCTGGAATCCGAGGGCCACAAGTTTGTCAGTCGTGAGACTGTCAAGTGTCACACTCGTTAATTAAACCGCCAAAGTCCGATAAAAACGACAAAAATCGTCCAAATATCTATTCGGTTTACAAGATTTCTATTTCAACATTCCACATTCACTGTAATAATACTGAACTAAAATACCCGAGTTTTCAAAACTGGAAAGCGAGGTTTCGTAATTAACATGACGCAATAACCATACAATTCATGTTTAAAACGTTCGTAGTAATGAACGCCGCCTGGTGTTTTAAATTCGACTTTCGGAGGAATCTCTATAGACCGTTGTTGAAATTGTACGCGAAAAAAAGTGCTTTTCTGCTGCGAGAAACCGAAAGAAACCGAAAAGAAAAGAAAAGTAAAGTAAAGAAAAGAAAAATAAAGAAACCGAAAGTAAAACGGCTTTATAGCTTTTGGAAAAACAACTTTTTCCCTTAATTTATTCGTTGAAAGGAAAGTTTATTTATTATGATTATGCTAAGCGGTTTATCGCAATCCGAAAAGATGAATTTTGCTTGGGAGCTAATTCAGGCAAACACCATGGCTGCAAACCAAAATTGAAGATACATATAAAACGACGTTGCAAAGCTTTTCTCAGACTGTTTAATTCGTAGGCCGGTCATCGGAATTTTGTCTCGCGCGCTTAACTGAATACATTAACATTATAACTGACAAAATATTGATACAACCGGCACCACATACCGTCAGAATTGAAATTAAACGGAAACTTATAACCCTTTCACTCCCAGAGTCAAACCTTGAGGCAATAAATGTGGTTGTCTGCGGATGAAACCCTAGTGTGTGACCATTCAAATGAAAGCTATTGAGCAGTACTTTCATGTGGTACTGTTTATTATGCTGTTCTAACTTTTTGAACCGACTTAGCAGTCTTGCGAGTGAAAGGGTTAAGGCATTGGAGCGTTTTCACATGACGTCACGGCGGCCATTATATTGATGCTCCCAAACAAATAAATTTATCTTTGTAATAAGCGACGATGAACAAACTGTACGCGAATAGATAAAAATTACAACGTCGTCGGTAAACATCATTCATCGGAAAAATACTCCATTAAGTTGTATAACCTTGTTGAGTCTAAGACTAAT
Organism: Desmophyllum pertusum; assembly: GCA_029204205.1. Taxonomy (NCBI): domain Eukaryota; kingdom Metazoa; phylum Cnidaria; class Anthozoa; order Scleractinia; family Caryophylliidae; genus Desmophyllum; species Desmophyllum pertusum. The sequence goes on along the minus strand of MU826836.1, from coordinate 1,909,056 downwards.
CTAGCCCATTCAGTCAGCGAAGTTTCAAGTTCAACAATAGCAATGAAACCTAGGGCATTTTTGGTCAAAAACTAATCGGTATCCATCAGTTAACTGTAACCAGGTGCCTATAATCAGTCATAGTTAATAGAGCGAAATGGTTATGAAGTCCAGCAAAGTTCTTTGAATATGTTTTTGTTCACTCAGTTTTTTGGCCTTGACAATGCACAAAACCTGACAAAATACAATAGGTGTTTTTACGTGTATTCAAGCAACTAACCAATAGAAACGTTTCGGTTACGTAACTGAACCATTGTGCACGGTCGTGGACCTTCCATCATAAAACTTGGCCTCTTTGTTTGCTCCTTAATTTAAAGTTTGCTGGGCTTCATAACCATTTCCCTCTATTAACTATGCTATAATTATACTACATTTGAAACTTTTGAAATATTAACTCCAGGGATGTAACTCTAGCTCGTCTCCCGCACGCAAACACATCAATTTATATTCGCTCTGTTTTAAACTGGTCAAGCCGGGAACTACAGGGTAATAAGCGGGCATAGGTTTGCATGAAATAATTACATAAAATAATTTCCGTAAAATTCGAATTTTACAATATTTATATCGGGCAAAATATTTTACAGGCCAAATTTGGGGAATTGATATACATTTCCCGTGGCGATCTTTTGATAGGCCTAGAGACCACTAGGCTCCTCCAAATGACTGCCTACAAATACTCTGCGTGTGAGCAGTACTATCCACTTTTTCGAAGACAAATTAACACTGAAAACAAAGGCAGTGCGAGCATTCCACCACAATGCACAGAGTTAAATGACAGAAAAAATTGATGACAGGATGATTAAACAATAATTGAACTCTGTTTCACAAAATATCGTGATTTGTCAGTGTCTCGCAGATCAGTCAATTATTTGCCTCTACCCTCCGGCTGAGACGCGGTGGCCTAATGGTTAGCGCTATGTTGATTATCAACTCGGAGTTGATAAAGGTAAATAAACCGCCGTAGCGAATTTCTAAAAGCTGACGTTTCGAGCGTTAGCCCTTCGTCGGAGCAAATTGGTTAGCGCGTTGGACTCCGGATCGAGCGGTCCGAGTTCAAGCCATGGCCGGGGTCATTGAGTTGTGTTCTTGGGCAAGACACTTTACTCTCACAGTGCCTCTCTTCACCCAGGAGTATAAACTGGGTACCAGCGACAAAATGCTGAAGGGTAACCTGCGATGGACTAGCATCTCATCCAGGGGGGGGGGGGGGGGGGGGGAGCAATACTCCTAGTCAGCTTCATGCTACGGAAACCGGGCTAAGCTCCGGCAGTGTGATCAGCCAATAATTGCTCATTATTTTTGTATATTTGCAGTGCTGGAGAAGTGGACATAACAGGTGGAACATTGCCTCCTTTGACTGAACCACCAAATGCAACAGCCATACTGGATAACATGTTTGTAAACTATGACAAGAGACTCAGGCCGATGTATGGAGGTAAGACCTCTGATATAGTCGATTAGAGCGTTTTCATGGCGGCCATATTGGTGTTCCAAACAATAGGACAATTTTGCATAAGGAAATGCAGTCAACTCTCTCCTAGGGACCACTTCTCGTAAGCGACCATTTTGTAAATGTTTTATTTTTCAGTCAAATACTGTCAAAAACTCTGTCGAAAGTGACCACTGCTCAAATTTCTTAAGCGACCGCGACCACTTTTTAGGCCAGAAATTGGACCGTAAGCGACCACTTCGTAAAATAACCATTAACGAGCACCCAAGAGGATTGTTAGAAAATCATTACTCAAATATCACACAAAAGTTCAGTTTTTCTGTTTCATTCAGTGGCTCACGCTTCAGACTACGTTGCTCATAAATCTCGGGAACCCATGATAACCTTGTATGAATGACTTGACCGTGATGCTTGAGGTGACCGTGATGCTATGAGGTCGAGCAGGACGGCGCTATCTCCTTTCTGCATACGAAAACCACCAGGCAGACAGATGGGTCCATCACTGTTACTGTGTACCGGAAGCCAACAAACACCGATAAATATCTAGATTTCAATTCGCACCACCATGTCCAACACAAACGTGCCGCCGCATGAACCTTGCTCGACCGAGCCACTTCTATTCCGTCCACAGATGCAGAAAAGGCCGCTGAACTTCAACGTGTCAACACTACTCTCCAGGCTAACGGCTATCCGACGCAATTTCTCAAGAGTTGCCAGCCCAGCGGAACACGCGATCAAAAGAGCCATGAAGATCAAGAAGTCAAACGTAATTTTGTCGTGCTACCTTATGCCAAAGGCATTTCTGAAAAAATCGCAAGTGTTGAGCCAACACAACATCAAGGTGTCGCACAAACCCACACGCACTGTCGGCTCCTTTTTCAAGAGACCCAAAGACAAACAAAGCAAAGAGAACACAAGGGGCAATGTTTACAAAATCAAATGCAACGATTGCACGCTGTGTATATCGGACAATCATCGCGCGCCCTCAAAATCAGAACAAAGGAACATTCAAAGCCGCCGTCGCCTCTTTCGACAAGAATTCCCTACTGGCCCAACACGCACAACAAACGGGTCACAACTTTGACTTCAACAACGTAGCAATCCTTGACGTCTGCTCCCAGTGGAGCAAGAGACTATTTCTAGAAGCGTGGCACTCCACTAAAGAGAAAGACTCAATCAACGAACATGTTGAGTTCCCGCGTGTTTATCGAAATCTCAAGAATTTTTAGAACTTCCATAGACAGTTATTTTTAACACTTTTTATGAATTTTTATCACATCCTTTCTTATTGTTTTATGTTTCATAAGTTTTATTCACATTCGAACTGACGAAGGTCACTGAACTGACCGAAACGTTTTCTTAAATCTTTTTAATCAGTGTCAACTCCAATTTTTATATTTATCATGCCTGATTACAAACACAGTATTTTTAATCGCTTGAGAAATTCTTGTTCTGCATGTGTTCAACAAATGGAGAAATTAAATGACGGCTGAATGATAAGCAAAATGAATAAGAACCAATAATAAATTAGTTTAAATGAGAGTAACGTTGTCTATTTGCCTGAATTTAGCTGATAAGGCAATAACTTCATATAATAAGTTAATCGATTTTGAATACAGTTATAGATTCTGAATACAGTATGACCGAGCTTAATATTTATATCTATTACTGACTTAATCGATTCAGTTTTGGGCTTACTTTGATGACTTTTTCTATAAGCGATAACCTCCCGTAAGCGACCACTGTTTCGTGCACCAAGATAGATGGTCGCTTACGAGAGAGTTGTAACTCAGCACCAGAGAAGAAAAAATAGCCTATCCAGAGGAGCCTATTCATAGGCTAAGAAAAAAATTCATTGTTTAGGAACACCCCCGTGACATCATGTGAAAAACGCTTTATAAATTATCTTCAGAATTTCTGATCGCCGTACATTCCTATTTAAACAAAACATTTGTATTTATTTTCTTTTTTTTATCTTTAGGAGATCCTGTTCGTATATATGTCTCGATGGGTTTCCTTTCTATAAGCCACGTCGTAGAGGAAAATATGGTAATCAGGTTTGCTATTAACTTGGATATAACGATAAACACTCATCGTGGCCTATTACAAAGCTAACGATGACTTTTATTCCCGCAATAAACTTTCACCAATATTTTTGCCTATTGAAAGTATCAGTAGCTTATTATTACGGCCTTATGTGCTACTTAGCACGAAGAGGATTAAGTAAGTATCTTATTAGTCCAAATCCCCCAATAACAATAGTCCAATAATTCACTAATTAACACCATATACAGAAATAATTGTTTTTACCCTGTAATTAAGAACCTGTTTAAGAACCTGTTCATCCTGATTTCTCAATAGCCATCCATTGTATAAGAACCATTTCAGCCTGTTGCCGAAAATCAGGGGTTCTTATATGTGGCTTTTTACTGTATCTTTTTACAACAGGAATTTAAAGGCGACATATACATGCGTCAGTTTTGGAAGGATCCAAGATTGACATACGGAGACAAGAACTGGACTTTGATCCTTCAGGGAGACATCCTAAAGAAGTTGTGGTTTCCAGATACGTACATTGAAAATGCGAAGAAAACAACTGTTCACGACGATACGAAAACAGTGATTGTGTTTGGTGACGGAAATGTGTTCTATTCAGTCAGGTAATGTTGACTTTCTTATTTTGCTGTGATTGAAATGCAGTCGTTTTGCCAAAAGTCGAGGTCAGGGGAAGCGCGCGGGCCTCCAGAACCTATTCCTACTCCGAAAACAGAAGCGAAGGACTGCCTCTCAGCGGCTGCATGTGGCTGGCGCGAAAACATGTTTTATTCGTAGTCAAACTTGCGTCAAAGTTCCGTTAACAAACTATAAATTCAGAACGTTTCCTCGCATGAGCAACTTTCAAAGTTTCGTCAACAAACTTAAGCTTTTAAAGTTTCATCAGCAAACTTAATTTTAAAGTTGCATCAGCCGAAATTTTCGAAGTTTCGTCAGCAAACTTTCAAAATTTCATGAAAAATCTTTTAAAGTTTCCTCAGCAAACTTTTAAAGTTTTTTCCGCAAACTTTGAAGTTTTTTCAGCAAACTTTGAAAGTTTCATCAGCAAACTTTTAAAGTTACATCAGCAAACTTTGAAAGTTTCATCAGCAAACTTTGCCGAAAGTTTTGTCAGTAAACTTTGAAAGTTTTGTCAACAAACTTTCAAAGTTTCATCAACAAACTTTCAAAGTTTCGTCAATCAACGTTCAAAGTTTCATCAGCAAACTTTCAAAGTTTCATCAGCAAACTTTCAAAGTTTCATCAGCAAACTTTCAAAATTTCATCAGCAAACTTTCAAGTTTCATCAGCAAACTTTCAAAGTTTCATCAGCAAACTTTCAAGTTTTCATCAGCAAACTTTCAAAGTTTCGTCAGCAAACTTTCAAAGTTTCATCAACAAACTTTCAAAGTTTCGTCGGCAAACTTTCAACGTTTCGTCGGCAAACTTTCAAAGTTTCGTCAGCAAACTTTCACAGTTTCATCAGCAAACTTTCAAAATTTAATCAACAAACTTCCACTGAACGTTTCGTCAGCAAACCTTCAAAATTTCATCAGCAAACTTTCAAAGTTTCGCCCACAAACTTTCAAAGTTTCATCAACAAACTTTCAAAGTTTCATCAGCAAACTTTAAAGTTTCATCAAGAAATTGAAAGTTTCGTCAACAAATGTTCGTTAACAAACTTTCACAGTTTCATCAGCAAGCATAACTCAGTAACGGGTCATTTCAAGTTTGATGACGAATTTCAAAACATGTTTTTGAGCCAAGTCGTGTTCCTCAGATGCATGAAAACGATTGTGAAAAAGAAAATACTAGAAAAATGGCTTCATGCTATGGAAATGGAGTTAAGCGCCAGCTTGTTACGACACCAAGGGTTGAAGACAGACTCTTTTCCCTTTACCCATCCCCCTCAGTGTAGTTATATTCGAGTGGTCTAGGGCGCTGGATTTGAAATCTGGAGGTCCCTAGTTCAAATCCTCCATCCTGCCACTAGCTGAATTTGTTCTCCGTAGTCCCGAGTTCAACTTCTCGGCCACACTATGACTTGTGAATAGCCAAGTGGGTTTATTCTGCACTAAAACACAAAAAGATGGACGACTATAACTTTGACACAGGCGTCAAAGGTAAACAACACCTTTGATATCACCTTTGAAAAGCATTTGACGCGCATCAAAGTTAGTAACAGCTTTGACCGCAATCAAAAGTACCTTTGACAAAGTCAAAGTTAAATTTGGCAGCACGTTTGTTCCACCTTTGATTAAGGTCAAAGGCGAACTATCTTTGATCAAAGGTGGCAAAGACGGCCTTTGCCACCTTTGATCTGCAGAATGACGGCCTTTGTCACCTTTGACCCTGAGTCAAAGGTGACAAAGACGGCCTTTGTCACCTTTGACCCTGAGTCAAAGGTGACAAAGACGGCTTGTGTCACCTTTGACCCTAAGTCAAAGGTGTGGGTCAAAGGCAATTTTTCGTGCACGGTCCTCCCACCAGTTGGGAGTCTTGACAAGTTTGCAATATCTACAGTGCCCTAAATTATTAGCACTGCAGTGCTTAATACATTGACATGTATTTTATTTATCTATTTATTTTCAGGGTCACTGTGAATGCTATGGGACTGATGGATTTTAAAAATTACCCGATGGATGTTTAATTGTTCTTTTTCAGAGTACTAAGTTGTGAGTAGTTGCAGATAATTGTTTGTATAGTAACATGATAATCAAATATTATATCCAAGCATAATATTCTCTATGTAAGCTCGATTACTAGCTGCTGAGCTCAGCTGCTGTTTGAAAGACCGGACTTGCCGAGAGATCGGTGGAAATTGAGCTCCCGTACGCGTAATAACGAATCATGCTAAATAGTCAGTCTTGAGAACCACAGTTCAGGATTTCTATTAAATTTATGCAATGAAAACATTTTCTCGAGAAAATTAAATGTTCATTCAAATGTCCCACACATTAAGAGCGATAAATAAACAAGTACGATCTCATAGTTTCCTTTTAATTTCACAGGCCTTTTCAGGCCAAAAGTTAAAGCCCTACCGTTTGGCTTTGTACATATCTACCAACCTTATATATCCCTTAGCTTTAATTTCTCATTCACCACGCATCAACAATAAAAAAGATATTTTTGAGCAAAGTCGAACTAGTGAAGGAGTGAACTGATCGATTATCAAATTTGGAACTTGGTATTTAAAGGCAGAAGTTGCATGTGTATTTATTGCATAATTGAATTGAGCAATGGCTTCTCTGTTATGTCTGATTGCGACGCATTTAATTAGTTATAACTGATAATCTACTTACTTAAGCATATGGCTCCAAGGTGGAGCATGGGTCATTGACAAATTCCCTCCACCTAACCGTGTTTGGTGCCATCCTCTCCAATGCCTGCCAGCTGTGATTCATCTGTTCCATCTCACGCTCGACGTTTCGTCTCCATGTGTTTGTTAGTCGCTCCTTCTCCTCTTTCCTTGTGGGTTCCATTTTAGTGCTTGTCTTGTGACTCAGTGATAATCTGGCGGTGTATAGAAGTTTCCTGCGTTATTGTACAATAGATTCCACGGTTTCTTTCAACTTTTGATATTGGCAAGTTAGCAACAATCTATCGACAGTGCTGGAAAGAGCACCTTGAAATTAGTAAATTGGCCAAATTTTAGATTCATCAGTATCTTGTAAAATTTAAAAGATATAGTTCCGCAAAGCCGCAAACATTTAAAAACGTTTGTATGCTGGGGGCACACACTTCTGTAAAATTTCCCGACTTTGTAAAACCATGTTTTCGATATTTTGCAAGATATCACTCTCAAACTGGGCCATTATGCTAATTTCAACGTGCTCTTTCTAGCAGTGTCGATAGATTTTTGTTAACTGGACAATATCAAAAGTTGAAAAAACCGTGAAGGGTCAATTGAACTAAACGTCTTTTCTGTGTTTTATGTGCTGCAGATGGTTTCGACATAACACAGATAAGGTACAAGTGGATCGATGTATCGTTATACAGCAGGGACATGGCAGAATTTTTCGTCATGAATCAAACGCTCAGCAGCGACAAAGTCAAATACATGATAGGTCAGAATTATTGCAACTTCTTAGTCATTTTATTTCTGAAAATAGCCAAACCACTTGTATACTAACTAGTGTTTGACATTGGATCGAGAGAGCGAGGTTCTATTGAGCCTGGCCGGGGTCACTGTGTTGTGTTCTTGAGAAAGACACTTAAATCTCACAGTGCCTCTCTCCATCCAGGAGTATAAATGAGTACCGGCGACAAAATGCTGGGGACTAACCTGTGATGGACTAGCATCCCATCCAGGAGGAGTAGCAATAATCCTAGTCGGCTTCATGCTACAGAAACCGCGATAAGAGTGTGGGCCAGTTTAGTCGAAGTTTCGCCCGAGTGCAGCTTTACCTTTTACCTTTTATATTTGTTAAAGTATATATTTCTTGAAATATTTTCAGGTTGGTTCGATTATCTAGACGTCTCCTTCTTTGTGAGAAGAAGGATTGGCCATTACGTCATTCGCATTTTCTTTCCCTGCATCCTTTGTACGGTGGTGTCGTGGCTTCCATTTTGGATGGATCGGAGCGAGATTGGTGACCGAGGGGCGCTGGGTATCACCACTCTTCTTACCGAAGTCTTCCTCCTTCAATACACCAATGACTCCATGCCACGTGTCAGCTACGTGAAGGCCGCTGACCTCTTCCTGATTGTTTCCTTTGCTTTTACGTTCATGGCGTTATTGGAGAGTGTCATTGTGTATAACTACAAACGGAAGAGTCTCAAGGCAGAAAATGACCAAGTTAAAAACCTCACTGGTGGAAGATCGTTTTTTCGTAAACGCAGCGTCGCTGTCGAGGAGGTGAGAATAAATATAGAGCTGTTTGAAATGTTTAACCCTTTCACTCCCAAGAGTGCTAAGTTTAAAATTAGAAAAATTTCATTTTGTAAAATTGCACCACTTGAAAGTACTACTCAATAGCTTTCATTTGAATGGTCACACACTAGGGTTTCATCCACAGACTCAAAAGGTACAGCAACATTAAATGACTCAAGGTTTGACTCTGGGAGTGAAAGGGTTAACAGAATGTGAATTAGAGAGTGAATTACAAGGATCTCTCTCACTGAGAAAAAAATCGTACAGATTCATGTGGCCCAATAAAAACTTGAAATAATGAATGGAATGGGAGGGACATTTAGCGTCGTAACTTTTTAGAGAATCATTATACATGTGATTTTCTGGTTGCTGGCAACATAATTGGAGAAAATGTTTCATATTTTTCAGGCTCCTAAGCCGGACGTTGTTGCAAACGGCTCACACACCAATCATGCAGCTATACTTACTGAGGTACGAAAAACCTTCTTAGTGACATCAGACTTGGCATACACATAACTTATAAAGCATCTGCTTTGTCTCAACATTCTCTCAACATTTGTTGAGTCATGTTGAGAGATGTTGAGACCATGCCGGGTCAAACGGCCTCAACAACCTCTCAACAAATGCTCAACAAGTGAGATGCGTGAGGTCTGGGACTAAGAGCAATGTTGACAGGAGTCGAGAGAGCGTGTCAAACGGCTTTAACATTTCGAGAACAAAAGACATGTTGAAAAGATGTTGACACAAAGTTTAAACGAAATCAAATTCTTCTCAATATGTTTCAACACCTCTCAACATTGTTGAGAATTGGTGTCAAACGGCCTCGACATCGGCTCTCAACAAATGCTGAGAGAATGTTGAAACAAGACTGTTTGACAGGGGCTTAAGGTGACTATACAGCTAGAAAAATTCGTTTTCATTCATTCAATCATTCAATTGTTCATTCACTCTTTCATTCGTTCGTTCATTCGTTCAGTTCATTCATTCATTCTTCATCTTTCTTTTTTTTTCAATATTTAAACCGGATCATCCAATTTAGCATAGCCAGTTTAAATGGAGTCCTGTGTTAAACTAAATAAGTACTGAGGATAACATTTTAACATAAAATAAGAAATACGCTGTATAATCTACATTCATTCATTCATGGCGGGAAATTACGATGTTAAGCTTTTTATATTAATTTTCCAGGAATTTACAGAAGAACTGACCAGTCCCAATCCTTCCCATGAACCTCAAGTAATAACCACAAATAAAATCATCTGGGAAGAGCAACGCAGTGATGAAGAGAAGAATCGATGTCCTCGCTGTCTCGTATCATCCATATCAAAGATCCAAACCTACTTCACCAGTTTCACGAGCTATTTGCCCAAGAAAGATTCCAGCTTTTTCATTGAGATGACCTCTCGTATTCTGTTTCCTCTTATGTATATCGGATTTATTGCCTACTTCTTTGGAAAATATGGCGTCTAAAGATATGTACCACTGGCCGTTTCCATGGCAGCATCAGGATGGTTGGCGTCGATGGCTCTTTGGTCAAGTTATCTCTCGTACCTTTCCTTGTGTTGTGGAAGACGCGGTGGCCTAATGGTTAGCGTGTTGGACTCCGGATCGAGCGGTCCAGGTTCGAGACCTGGCCTGGGTCACTATGCTGTGTTCTTGGGCAAGACACTTTACTCTCAGTGCCTCTCTCCACCCAGGAGTATAAATGGGTACCGGTGACAAAATGCTGGGGGGTAACCTGCGATGGACTAGCATCCGATCCAGGGGAGAAGCAATACTCCTAGACGCTTCATGCTACAGAAACCGGAATAAGCTCCGGCAGTTGTGGGCCACTAGGCTCGTGAAGACTTTACCTTATATTATTATTTCCTTGTGTTGAAAGGTAGAATTCTTGACAGCCCAAATTTATTCGAGTAGACATATCGTTGCTTCGTTCAATTTTCAGGCGTTCCACTTTTGACACAAGGATTTCCATGGACACATGCAAGCTATTGACTTACATCGTAGCAAAAAAACGTGTAGTAAACCGCCAAGCTAAGGACAGGTGAAAGAATTTCTACAGCAACAGAAGCAGGCCCGCCGGCGAGAATACACCATGCAGTCCACATTGGACATATGATGATCCATACTGGACCAATGATGGAAAATATTGGCACAATGATTAACCATATTGGAAATGTGTGTCAAGGATGTAATTAATAATGCAACGATTAGTGTTAGCTAGATACAACAAGGGTCACAAACCACAGCGACAAACCGATGAAGAAAACCGGACCAGTGAAATACTTGAGAGAAGGATCAGTCTGTCGTTTATTGGCTACTTTCTTCAGATATGGGAAGAGGCGTAGCCGAGTGGTTTAGGGCGCTGGAGTTGAAATCTGGAGGTCCCTGGTTCAAATCTTTCACCCTGCTGCTAGCTGGATTTGTTCTCGGTAGTCCCGAGTTCAACACCTCGGCCACGCTTTGTAAATAGCCAACTGATTAGTCTCCCACCAGGTGGGATTTTTACCAAGTTTATGTTCAATTTACAATATTTGTTTGTTGATTTATAGTGTCCACAACACAGCAGTGCTAAATCTACTGACACTTAAATAAAAGTTGTTTCTTTTTTATGTCTTTTATATGTTACTAAGCAACTTTACTGATCCTTATGACGTCATGCTGACGTAGTAAGCTTGGTGTGCTCACGCTGTGTCTGACATTAAGGGGCAGTATCATGAGAATTCTCCCAAGTTTTTTTTCAACTATACGCTTGAATTATGAAGGTACACTCGCTGATGCACAAAATGGCTCCTGAACAACAAGAGAAAGATCATACATCAATTCATTCTCCTGAGATAAGAACAAATCAGAATAATTTGTTTTGAGCTATTTTTCCCAAGAATACCGTAAAACTTCAAAACGTCGGCCCGACGTTTTCAAGTTTCATTCCACTTCCGTCCTTAGTCAAATAAATTTGTTAACAGTTTTTCAGTACTAGTATAATAGTAACTTTTAACAAGACCAGGCCACTATTAGTGGATTTCCATTGATACAAACACTTCTGCTAGGATGTTTTAGTAGTACTAAATCTTGGTGACACTGCCCCTTTAAGTGGAGAATAAGAACCCAAAACTTTTCAAGTGTGTCTATGACGATTTAGTGTGAGGCGCTGTGTCCTAATGGTTTGAGAGATGGCCGGGGTAATTGTGTTGTGTTCTTGGACAAGACACTTCACTCTCTCCATCCAGGAGTATAAATGGGTACCGGCGACAAAATGCTGGGGATAACATGGCGCTGGACTAACTTTCCACCCGGGGAAGTAGCAATTACCAAGTGGCTTCACCAAAATAAAAATCATGCCAAACTTCAAGCCAAAGCCAATAGCTGGTATAAATTTCACAACAACATCATCATCGATCCGACTGAGGGAAGACGGCATAAGGTGATTGCCTTGTATTGCACTGCGCATTCTTACTGCGCATACTTTCGCGGATAATTACAGTGGGCGCACATAAACAGATTGGCGGGTTTTTCTTTGCGGGCTCTTCAGAGAGGAAATGATCTTTTTCTCGTAAACGAGCATGGTGGCCTGTCATATATTCATATTTTAAAGTCTAACAATCATCCCCTCTCCTCCTCCTTGACAACTATGGCATCATGATGCCAATAGTGCAAGCGTGCTCCTCCATTTTGATCTGTCCGCCGCTAAGGTTTCCACCTCCTCATCATCGATACCTGCCGCAGCTAGGTCGCGTGAAATAGCATCACGCCATCTAGTGCGGCATCTGCCTCTCCGGCGCTTTCCCCCGATGTCCCCTGGTGCCACTCAAGTAGTGCTTTAGGGAATCTTGATGAGCTCATTCGGCACATATGGCCAAACCATCTCAGCCTTCTACTCTTGAGTATAAGAGAGGCTGGTGCCGACCAGTTCAATCATCCTAGGCCTCTTTATAAAGAATGAGTATAGACCAATTTCCATGTCAGAAAAATAAAGAATCACTGGAAACAATAACTTAACCGGTACAAACACGTTTTTCTTAGTTGATTTACTAGGAATTCTGAGCTACCTTTAGACGATCATATCTCTTTCGCGGGAATGGTGACCTATTCTTTTTACTCTATATTTTGAAACATTACATCGCAATGATCAACCAGAAAAAGTTTCAGGAAATCAAATGTCCCTATCAACTTTTATTTGAAGGGAAATACCTTAAAAAACCGAGTGAAAAAGACATGGACCCAATTAGTCCAGTCCCTGAACTCTCTCTTTACCCCGCCCTACATAGGGTCTGCCCTATGGGCGGGGGTAAGAGAGAGTTCAGGGACTGGACTAGGACCCAATCCGAGCCAAAGTTAACTATTCCTCATGTTATAAAATTGTGGAAGACGCGATGGTCTAGTCTTCTGATAGAGCAGTCCCAGGTTCGAGCGCTAGCCGGGGACACAGTTGTGTTCTTGGACAATACACTTTACTCTGACATGCAATGCCTCTCTCCACCCAGGGTATAAATGTATATGGGTATCAGGCGAACCATTAGAGCGACAACTTGACAAAATACTGGGAGGTAACCTTCAATGGACTAGCATCCCATCTAGGGGGAGTAGCAATACTCTTAGTCGCTTCATGCTATCAGAGAAACCGGAGTTAATTGCCGGCCTATTCAGCCACTAGGCTATAACGGCTTAGTAGACAAGCAGGAGGTACTGCCGAGAATCTTGGATGGCTCTTCTTTTAATCAGCAGCTAACCAACTAATCAACTAACTTACAAGCTTGGGTTCTTAGCTATATACCCATTCCGTAGACATGTTTGGGTTTGCAACCGTGGGAATTCAAAAGACCTCCACGTATATAGTAGTTGCAAACCCGAACATGCCTGCGGGGATAAGACAAATAACAAATTGAAGGTCCAATAAGAAATCCCCAAAAACGAAAACTAACCATAACTTTAGACTCAATGGAGGTCTTAGCCAAAATTGGAAAGACACCGAAACATAATTACCGTGGGAGCTATTGTTAAACGTTAAAGCCCCTTCCACACGAGCAAGTTTTCCTTGACAAGTTTTCACTTGACAATTTTTCCTTGCTCGTGTGGAAAGGGAACAAGGACACTTGTCAAGGAAAAAATTGCCAAATTTCCCTTTCCACACGAGCAAGGAAAAATTGTCAAGTGAAAACTTGTCAAGGAAAACTTGCTCGTGTGGAAGGGGCTTAAATCATGGAGTCAAAACGGGAAATGGAATTTGGATCCTCGTGGAGGTAAACGGGGCCGATCTTGACTACTGGACCTCCATGGTCAATAACAAGACAAATAAATCGGTAACGCACACATTTAACCGTCATTGGTGGAGTTCTGTTTCACAAAATCAAACCATTATTCATGTGCTCTTTGTCAGACAGTGTTGGTATCTTTTTTAATCTCACCGAAATCAATGATACTAACTTTATTTTGTAGAAATGTCTTCATTCCATTCCAAGAGTGATTATAACGTATATTAAGAAATCGTTTTATAACAATTATATTAATTATGAATGCAGACGTTAATAGATGGATTTGAAGGCGAAATAATAAAAATAACTGATTAACGCAAAGCGACGTCCGCTCGGCCGATTTTACGAGGCGGTGATTAGGACTGCCGTCACGGTATGTGGATCTTGAACAATTTAGCCTAAATTGTTCAAGTTGTCATTTGTAATCCATTTTTATCTTCTCCATCCTTAACCATCCTTGCTCCTTTTTGGTTTATTATCACCTCTTTGGTGTATCTCTACCTTAGTAAACTATTATTTTGAGGTTTCCTTCAATTTCAAGGTAATTTTTAAAATATCGTGACAAAGATCCTTTAGTTTTAGGTTATGGTGCCAGACTAAATAATTGACCACTCAAATTCGCGTAATTAACGTGATATGATTCATCGTTAAACTACTGAAGAAGGGCAAAGCACGAAACGTTTGGTCCTAAGTTATAATTTTTTGGGCACTTCATTACCTTTTACTTCAGTATCTTTTAACTAATATGATGACTACCTCGGCAAATAGCTGAGTCAACCCATAATATGCGCATAACAAAAAGTTCAGTTAACTTTTTTAATGTTCAAAAATCGAGAAAAAAATTGATGAATTATTTACAACATACGAGCTTTCTCTCAGTGTGGCTAAAGCCGACAACATACAAAGAACCGTTAAGAATATTTTAATTCAGTGCTTCCAGTTTATTTTGTTCGCAAAATTAATTACTATAATTATCAAGATGCCTTATGATTAACACTTTGCTGAGTTGTTTATGGGGTGTCTCACGAATCCATGTCCCCTCCTGTCTTAACATGGACAATATTAAGCAATTGTAATCATGAAGGCCGTACAAGATCGCTGTTTGCGTTTAGTTCAATATAGACTTGATAGAAGTGTGCGTGGTTTAAGTTAAAATCGGCTTTTTCACATCAACGATTGACCCTTTCACTTCCAGAGTTAAACCTTGAGTTAATAAATGTGGTTGTACCTTTGAAGTCTGTGGATAAAGCCCTAGTGTGTCACCATTCAAATGAAAGCTACTGAGCAGTACTTTCATGTGGTGCTGTTTGTTTTTGGCAAAACAAAATTTAACATTTTTTACTTCTTAGCACTCTTGGGAGTGAAAGGATTAAACTGTTGCATTCACAATAATGGCATGTATGGTAATATTTCCACCCTATATTGATTATTTCCGTTGAATCAATGGGACTACCAGTCCGCAACTAATTAGGTTTATTTTTGATTCCATGGACGGGCGAGAAATAAAATATAAGAACGTAAACAACTTGAATTGGACTTGTGGAAAGTCACGCAAAGAGTTTGGGTGTCTTCAAGCAAGACGTGTCCTTTGAAACGGTCGCAGTAGTTTCCTTGCATCATAACAGAAAACTGGAACACAGATTGAAGGTAGGACAACACATTTCACCACAGAAACTTTTACAAAGCTGTATTAACTCACATTATAGATCACATCAGTGGCAAAGATTTTAAAACTCGCTAAGGACAACCCTAACAGTCTTAAAATGCTGTTAGGCTCTATTTTCGTCGAGAGCATAATACCCGGTCCTCACGGTTTCTAAAAACAGCAATAATGTCAAGATGGAACCGGAAATAATCGGTTGTCCCCTGGAACGCTATATATATACTGATAATATTGACCGTCTTGGCGGTCTCAATATCAAGGGAAATATATGAAACAATAAAGTCATTTGTGACTGATTGACTCATTTAGTACCGGATAGGGTGTTATAACTATGATAGTCATGCATTTAACTGCCCTGTTGTGGGATTCACGAAAACATGTAATGATTTACACCTGTAGTCATGCCTTGAAATTCAACTGACATACAAATTCTCTTCACTGGTCTCTATACATTTTCTATAGTACTACAAGGGAGAATTTGAATACACATAAATTAACCCTTTCACTCCCAAAAGCAAGCATCAAGTCAATTATAGTGTTTCCAACTTTTACGTATGTTTATAAAACCCTAGTGTGTGACCATTCAAATGAAAGCTTATGCGCAGTACGTTCATGTAATACTGTTTGTTTTTCCATATCTTGCAAAATGAAATTTGAGATTTTTTTTTAATTTTGAGCTTTGGCACTCTTGGGAGTGAAAAGATTAAGACAATTTTCCCGTTGGTCAGATCTATTCCTTATTTCTCAGGACCTGCAAGGTTCACTTTGTATGGGTATTGTGATACGAAAGTAGCTGTCCATCACTCTTATAGCGCGGTAACACGCGACAATTTTCCTTTCGTGAGCATGCAATCCTACAAGTGACTCACAAGTCACGATATCTTTCATCTGCGGTTTTAGTATTCAGTTGTCTCACAGGTGACCCACCCAACATGCCATCTCACAGGCCTCCCAATACTGCATTCAAATAAAGAAGCCAAAGCCATTTGAAAACACGAGGGAAATTTAGAAAGCACGGCGAATAATTTCTATACATTTCTCAAGTGTTATGACCATAATTCCTCGAACCTCCTGCAAGGGAAACGAAAATTGGTAGTTTGCGGTACTTATCGGGGATAAAATTACAGTGAAACAAATCCAAGGAACGACTTTTTGTTCGAGTTATCGAAGTTTATGAAAATTCGAGGGTTCGAGAAATCTGGATTCCACTGTTGATTTATACGCACGCGAAACAATAAAACATGGTACCGTGTTTTCATATACGATAAAACGTTTGTTTAGCCAATCAGAGCGCGCGTACAATCCAAACTGTATTATAATACGAAATCAACGTTTGTGTGGGAATGCA
This sequence comes from Desmophyllum pertusum, assembly GCA_029204205.1. Lineage (NCBI taxonomy): Eukaryota > Metazoa > Cnidaria > Anthozoa > Scleractinia > Caryophylliidae > Desmophyllum > Desmophyllum pertusum. The sequence continues at coordinate 1,892,397 of MU826836.1, read as the reverse complement.
ACCTATATTCCAAGAGTTAGAAATATCACAGGCTTATGAAAAAAATGTCTTACCTTCCTTCCATGGCGTATACATGGTATATATAGGAGTCGTTATTTTCTCTCATTATAGCCCTGGCCCTGAGGAAACCTAGCTACTTCTGCTTGTCGAAATATCGGCCAAAAGTCTTTCCTTTTGTCGCAGTGCCAGCCTTGCAATCAATTTGTTTCAGTTACACTTCAAGTGACGTCTGGTACGTGCATTTCTAAAACAAGAGATCCGACAAGAAAAACCACGTTAGCCAAGCGTTTTATTTCGGAAATTTTGAAATGAATCGAACCCCTAAAAAGTACCAGAATCTCGTTGTGTGTGTGCAATTCTAAAACGATGGTAGTACCTTTTGAGTCTGTGGATGAAACCCTAGTGTGTGACCATTCAAATGAAAGCTATTGAGCATTACTTTCATGTGGTACTGTTTATTTTTGACGATTTTGCAAAATGAAATTCAACATTTTTTACTGTTTTCGTCAGTTTTGAACTTAGCAGTCTTGGGAGTGAAAGGGTTAAGACCCAAAAAAGTACCGGGAAAACTTTACAGATGGTCACTTTTGACACTTTAGCTGTCATTTAGCGGTACCAAAACACGAATGTTAACCCCCCAAAGTACGACGGTCACACCCGTCACTGTAATATGGGAGCCCCTCCCCCCTCCCCGAGAGTATACTGTGTCAAACCATGATCATGAAAACAAAAGACTTTTTTTATAGAGGTCCATGTCTGAGGGCCTGAGGGTAGGCACGTTCTAACTTTATCAAACTAAAGGTGTGCCTTTCAAGTACTACTGCTTTAAGGATTACCAACGTTATTTCAATTGTATTCCAGCCATATATAGCAAAGTAACACAAAGCAAACCTCGATAGAGTCTCTCTTGCTGTATGTAAGTTCGAACGTGCGTCAGTTAGCGCGGCACAATGTATTAATCACGTAGACTCGTTATGTCATAATTAGGCCAAGGGTGCTCATGCATTTGGGCGCCAGAAAATTAATGGCAATTGCCTTCTTTATCAAGTGACTGCTACTTTTACCTAGATATAGACGTTTCTGAGAACATATCACGTTATGTTGGCGAAGCATATATGAAGCATTTTGGCAGTTCGAATAATGTCACGATAATGACGACAATGTGGTTTCCGAGTTTTTAAAAAAAAAAACAGTTTTTGTAGTCATAAGTCAACATAGTTAGGTATTGCAATGAACTGCCATCGTGCACATCACCTCGTTAAGTACGACTTTGCTCAAATGCAATGCCGTGCCAAGTAAAAGTTTTACGCGGACATTTTGAGAGTGCGAGAGTTATGGCACGCGTCTTGTGGTCGGTTAAATTGTAAATTATCTTCACTGAAATATGCGGTCAGTAATACTTGCATGGTCAGTCATGAAATGTTTTATGTCGATTATACCAACTGCATGCAGATAAGAAATCAAGGATGAGCAAAAAAACGCTTTAGATGGCGGCTAATCCTTGCCTTTGATTTTTGCTACTGTGTCAATAAATGAAAACGTGTTACAAGCAAGAAGAGGTGTATGAGATTGACGGTGCGTTTTGTGGTTAGTTAACTGTTAAATAGCTTCAAGCACAGTCACGTAAAGATAAATGATCACTGATAACAAGTGCAGAGATCACTGAGGGTAAAGGAAAAAGCTTCAGACCGTATACGCACGTCAATGAAGTACCATTGTTTTCTGTTTGAAGTTTGCGTCGTTTTAGTGATTGTACCCGGGGGGTACTCCTCGAAATTTGTGGGGGAGGTGGACCACCCGCTTCTTAAGACCCTTACACGTTTTCAGACCAAAATTTCAGACCTGACCCTTAAAAAATTGCCCCCTTTTCAAGCCAAAATGGCAAAAATCTCTACCCTATTTCAGACAAACACGTAAAAGATACCCAATTTGGGAGACTCCCTGAAACTAAGCCCAGGGCTTATATTCGGAATTTTACGTTATTTCACCGCGGTATACCACTTGAAAACATGATGCATAGAGTTGTGAAGTTATGTTCAGATAAGTTCGATATATTGGATAGTAGACTGAGATGAAGAAAGCGAGCAGTCCAATTTAGACTGAGTGCACGTGTAGGCTCTCTTTTACTCCCGGCCGGCGTGAGTCCCAGAGTCAAACCTTGAGTCAATAAATGTGGCTCTAACTTTTAACGGTCTGTGGATGAATCCCTAATGTGTGACCATTCAAATAAAAGCTATCGGGCAATACTTTCATGTGGTACTGTTTGTTTTTGAAAATTACGCAAAATGAAATTCCAGACTTTTCCCTCAGTTTTGAACTTAGCACTCTTGGAAGTGAAAGGGTAAGTGTTTTATTTACTTTCTTTCATTTTTTCGTGACTGGCCGCAGTGGAAAGCAGTTGCATGCTTGACTTGACATGCATGGCTTGACATGCTATATTGCATGTAGGAATGAAATATCTGTTTAGTTCCTGGAATTTCCTGTGTGTCACGTGACAAGGACTGAATCCATCACTATCACAATCTCCACGAGAGCCGGATACAGATATTAACTACTTCCTTAGTCGAGCAGAACTGTTTTGTACATTTGTATATCACGTTTTGTGCTCTATGTAGCACGCAGCAGATTACACTGATGTCTTTAATATAATCGCTTCGGAAATAACTTTCTTTCATGTCACATAACTGCATTCACTTGTCTATCCGGATTCTACTTTCAACTTCATTGTCTACTTCCTTTTCCCTAAACAGTACCAAAAATGTTTGCGCGCCCAATCTATTTCAGGCTATCGCTCTTTTCTGAAGTGAGAAATCATGGGTTGTTGTAAATGCGAAAATGGCGCATTTCTCATAATATAAGTGCATGGTGCTAATCAACATGACTCAGGAAGCTGTCCAAATATCGGCCCTATTTAGCTGACACTGCTGAGACATCGAATATCGCTTCAAACTAAACAAAAACATAACTCACAAACAAGCTCATTTAGTTATTATGAAAGCATTCATTCATACATATACTCGACAAAATATCGAGCCTCTAGTGGCCTCTAAGCTGTAGATATATTGGCATCCTGCTATTTATAAACTTTTCTAAATAAAATCATACAGCCAAACCTCGACTTACATAACAAGCATGGTTTTAAGTCATTCATTACTGTGCATGGTATAAGTAGTAAGTAGTAGATTTTGCGATCCCCGTGCGCCTTAATTTCTTTGAAATTTTACCCGCATTACGGCCTTGTGGCTCGACGATGGATAGAATATTGCAAATGCCAAGTTGTCATTTAGGGTCAAATCCTAAAGTGTGACCATTCATGATCAAATCAAAGCTATTATTATACAAAGCAATATAGTGGAACCCCGCCTTACGGCCACCCCGTTATTACGGCCACCTCTTTTTGGCCGGGCGAAATCGCACTTAATATCTTGTATAAAAACCCCTTTAATACGGCCACCTCGTAATGTCGGCCAACGGCCAGATTTTGCGATCCCCGTGCGCCTTAATTTTCTTTGAAATTTTACCCCGCATTACGGCCTTGTGGCTCGACGATGGATAGAATATTGCAAATGCCAAGTTGTCATTTTGGTGCTGAAAACTGCTAAACGGTTCACAAAACTGGCCAGGAGACTGGGTACGAAAAATTCCATGTTGTGACGTCATGTTGGGCTCAAGCCTTCAAGTCGAACCGGGTTCATTTACATTCTTGTCACTAAGGTTTTCTGAGGGAGACAGCAAGTCCGGCCAGAGCAATTCTGAAATTTATGCTTCACCTGTATCTTCAACCAGTCACGAAAATAGACGATCGAGGAGGAGAAAGACATCGGGCAGTTGTCTTGTCCACTACACTACGTCATCACTTGACATCGCGTGTTATTTCGGCCGCACTTTTGAGAGCAAAACAGCACAACTTTTAGCGAGTATAAAATGGGAACTATTTTCCCAACATGTCTTGCTTTGGAATCATGTCTTTACAATGTTAAATTTTCAAAATACACAAAAGCTTATGTCGCTTCATAATGTGCTAATCTACGTAGATAAAAGGCTATAAGTAATGTAGGTAAACACTTCATATAAGCTTCTTCATTCCCTTACAGCTTACAGGGTCACTATCTATTTTTAGCTTACATCATTAAAAAAACGAACAATAATATTTTGATTTTGCACAACAGCCCTCGAAGTATGACAGAAACACATTAAGAAATGGGAATTATTGGTGTTGGCGAGGATGGAAATGGATTACAATATGCACAAACACGAGAATGCCAATGATTGGAACAAGGAATTTCTTTCAGTCACTTTTTTCGTTCAGCCGAAGGTTCATAACTTTTTTTTTCATAAATTGAAAGAACATTTCCAGCAGATATTTCAGTTTTGAGCAAATACAGTGCCAAATGTGTTATAATCGTCCATTTAGGTTGTTTACTTCTACCAGCAATAAAATATAAAGTTACATAAAATTTGTGGTCGGAGCTATGTTACGATAATTTAAGTCATTTTTGGGATGTGCAAAATCACCCTCAAATTAGAAAAAGCCTAAAAATAACAGTTTACACAGGCAGAAAAACACCAAAGAGGTAATAATAAACCAAAACAGGAACAAGGGTGGTTGGGGATGGAGACGATTAAAACGGATTGCGAATGGCGAACTTGAAACAATTGGCCAATTCAGTTTAGAGCAATTAGCAAATACAGTGCTAAAGGTGTTATTAATTGCCTCTTAAAGGATTTTCGCCCATTTAAAAGGTACCAGCAATAAAATATAAAGTTACATAAAATTTGTCATTTAACCTTGGATTTGTTGACGTTAAATTTCAATTTTAATTGATTTTTGTTTTCTTAGCCATAAAAGTAAATTCAGCATACTTTCATTGCTGCTGTTTTAACTTGTATTTCATCTACTTTTTGGCATGTTTTTATTTTGTCTAGTGTCTAGGATTAAAGCATTTCATTGCTGTGTATAGCGCAAATTGTCGCAAAGCTAGTGAATTCCTTTCAATGGATATCATCACTAACGACAAGCTGACGTAGACCAAGGTAAGCTTACTATATGTAAATCTGTTATGAGGCCACCTTGTTTTTTATGCTGACTGAATATAAGGGGTATCGCCGAATTGTCGGCTTTGCGAGCATCTGAGCACAGCGTTCAAAGTTTTCTTTGCGAGAATGAGCATTGATAAAAGTTAGCCTTGCGAGCAATAAACTACCTTCCCTTAAAGCCGAGCATGCGAACACTTGTAAAAATATGCGAGCACTAGCAAGCGAGCAACCACTAAAATTTTGCGAGCAATTCAAGCAGAAGCCTTATTTTGCGAGCACTTGAAATTTGAGGGACCATTCATGACCTCTAATATGATCATGCAACAAATGCTTTATTGAATGACCAAAGACTGACAAACCTAAGTAAGCCCATTTGTTCGTCAGACCGAATAAGCAACTCCGATTTCTGTAGCATGAAGTAACTAATACTGAATGAACCTTTGAATGCGGAGGTTCACACAACGCGTAAATAAAACTCACTGGTTTGCAGTTTTTGCCGGATCTCACTGTAGAGATGCTCGAGCCAGAAGTGTAAGAGAACGAAACTGAATGCAAGGCTGGCACCACGGCAAAGGGATGATTTATTTAATGGCCAATATTTCGGCTCAATGCCAGGGCTATACTGAAGAAAATACTATAACGGCTCCTAAATTTGAATTTCAAAAATACATGAGTGGTTAATTAGTAACTAGTTGCCACTTTCTTCCCCTGGATAGTCAATCGCAGGTTTACCCCCAGCATTTTGTCAGGTTGCTATTATAGAGGGAGAGTTTATAGATTCGGTCACTCCAGAACCAAGTGAACTGTACATAATAACACTGAAGGTTTCCGCATTATAGAAGTAAAGTTTATATGAAGTTTTGTATCTCAGGCCAACAACTGCCCCACACCGCCGAAGCTTATCCCGGTTTCCGTAGCATGAAGCCGACTAGGACTACTCGCCTTGGATGGGATGCTAGTCCTTCGTTGAAAAATTAATGCGAATTTTCTCGAAAAATTATGATTTGAAATAAACCCCCCCCCCCCCCCCCCCTCTCTCTATTAAGCACTCTCTCTATAAGCCACTCTCTCTAATAAGCTCCCCTTCTTGAGGCCTGAAATATAATAAGCCCCCCGGGGCTTAATAGAGCTTTTACGGTAGGTGGTGATGCCAAAAATGAAAAGAGCGTCATGATGAAATTAGTACGGTTGCCAATTTTGAGACCGCTGATGATAAAGAGTGAGATTTTATAGCGGGTTGAACGTTTGAAAAATTTAGAAGATTTGTATATGACCCCTCTTTTTACGGTATATTCATTTGACTTGGATAGTAGGGACCTTTAGAAACCGCGACGGCGACGGCAACGAGAAGGTCACACAAGAATAGGTTTAATACTATACACTTCTTTGCCGTCCTCTGCAAAACAAAAACGTCAAATGACCAAATTCGCGGTATTATGGAGAAGAAAACGGCTGTGGACAGACTACGTGAACACACGACGGTGAATTTTCCTTTCTATATCTGGACTTGCTCCGTCCAAGCGAATTCTGGACAGTTCGGCCACTAGGACAAATTGAACGTGTTGGAATAATCGCGAAATAGTTGTATAAGAACGTGAATTCACTTTTTAAGTGACGTTTTCCATCAGGGTGTTGCCGTTGTGGTTGCTTAAGGCCCTTTATTATACCATCACTCCTGCAAACAGCTCCTTTGTAGTCTAGCTATTATCAACACCCCTCCCTCCATTTCAATGATGGAAAAAATGGCGCGTTTTGGTTTTAGCGCGAATTCATCATTGATTTGGAGAAAGGGGGGTTATTCTGTACAAGATTGTTGCCATCACTCCTCCACACAGCTCCTTTGTAGTCTAGCAATTACCACGTCCACGTGAGTCACTGACTGATTATAGCGACAATGTCGTTTTAATTTCTCGAGTCAGTGCGTTGCTTTCAAAAACAAAGAAACAATTTTGCAGGCGGGAACAAAGACTGCAGGCGCGGCCAGGCGCGTGACAGGGTCTAGAACCAATAACAACTAAAGAGATGCTTGTGTTTTTGTTTTCATTTCCTTCGTGGACATTCGATGCAAATCGACGTGAAGGTTTCTCGCAGCATTCAGTGCATACACAGTCCACCTCAGACTTGCTACAAGCCACAACACTGAACTGCAGTGCTTCGCAACAGGAGAAGAAACGCAAAGCAACTTTTAATTATTTTTCATGTTAGTTTTTTTCAATGATACGTTGAGTAAATGCAATAAGTGTTTCGAGATCACAAGACCCGAGCATACAAAGAGAATTCAAGGTAAGATTCAATCACTGCGTTGTGGTCATGATAAGGGCGAAATGTAACAGGAAATTGACAGTTATTTTTGTCAAGGAAATTGTTTTTTTATGGATGCAGCGTTCAAGGTATTTACTAATTAGAAAATATTGAAAAAAATATACTGAATTGGTCAATGACGTATATATGCGCAACTTATCAAAAGTTGCCCCATCTCGATTTTAAAGCGACCTTTACAAACATCGTATCACCCCGTTGTTCAGTCGACCACTTTAACACCGCATGAAGAGTGACTGGCGTAGTAAGACCATGTTTTCATTTAACTTGCCCTCTCCTGCGCAGAGGCTCCTTAAAGTCGCAGAGAAATTGAGAATTAAAGTGGCTCACAGTCAATTACCGACTATAATTATATACAAGAGAATTATTTCAAAAGACGCCTTAAGCCTAACTTTCACAAGCGACGCAAGCCCAACTTAGAGTTATGCGCAAGTGAAAACGAACGCAAGCACAAGAACTAAATATTCACCAGCAAATATTTGATCATTGTTTAAAACGAAGTTTTTGTGCATTTGACTGACGGAAATCATGAATGTAGTTGTTTTGCTCATTGACTGAAACCTCAAATAATTTGATTTTCGCTTGAAAATGAAATGAACAATTTTCACGGCAGTGGTCGACGTTTTTAACCAGCAAAGTTCGGAGAATCAAGGCAAGCAAAATAAGCACAATAACTCAAACATTCTTTCAAAATAATATCAAAAACACTGCTTTTTCCGGGTGCTTGTGTTATTTTCCGTTTTCACGTGCGACGCAAGCATAACCGCAAGCACAACTGGGTCAAAATACTGCTGTTAAGTTAAAATTAGTTTAAAACTGTTCGGTACATTAGCTCCTGTTTACTGCGGTTTATCTGGTGGCTTTAAAGTTCCATAATTAAGCCACAAGAAGTCGTACATTTTAACCTGTGTGGAACATTCTGGTTCACGGTTGTCTAGATGTCTCACTGATTTTCAACTTTCTACGCACGTTTTGTTGGTGTCAGAGGAGTATTATACTTTAAAAATGGTTTTTATGCAGTAAATGTATTAGGAATTAGTTATTTATTTTAAGATCTGACGACTTTTAGTGAACACTCGTTTTTTAATTACCTCACATATAGTGATTTATTACCTTTTAATTAGTTTCAATCAGTTCACCAAACAACTCCAGTTCTGTTCTACTATGCTTTACTATTAATAACTATTACAAGAAATATTCATAATTCATGTTCAACAGAGTTACTACGCAGCATTTTGCAACTTCTGTCACTGATTCAATAACTGCAATTCCAAAGAATTCTCAGGAATTCCCATGCAAACCTTATCCATTTATGCCTGCGTATCTAGTTCAGACACCTTTTTCAGTACTAAAAAGTGAACGTTGTTGAATTAAACAAACGCTAAGACCAAACATGTGTGCTAGAAATCACGATTCACGAAAAAATTATTTCACTTATACAGTCAACGAAAAGTTTGACGTTAGTTTAAAAATGATTAAAACAGAAAGGAAAGGAAATTCCGACCACAAAACCACCGACACCAAAAGGACTAGAGTGGTGTTAGATGCTGCCTATAAGGTCTACCTAAGATGCTGCCTAAGAGGTCTATAACTAGTTATAGACCTCTGATGCCACCTTATATGCGTGAAAAGCTCGAGAGAAAGTTATGTTCAGTCGGAATTATTCGAACAGCGTAGCGTTTGGAAATATTGTCCTTTCCACTTGTTTTTTTGCAAGAACTTTTTCAAACTCATAAATGATTTTTGATTGAAAAGACATATCAAAACACGCGAGACAGTGTTTCATCAGATTTCCAAACACCTCGAATTTCGTCAAAAAAATATCTGCTACGCGTTGTATTTTCAACGAAAGAATGTCTGTCGTGTTTGATATAGTACGTCTACTATTCGTGGGCTAGGCTGAACAATGTTCCATTGAAAAAAAAATAGTATTGCAGTAAATCACTCGAACTTTCACTGTCAGGTTATATCAATATTATTGGTTCCAATAAACAAAGGTTGATTCAATATGTCGCGCCAGCCAAAACTAGCCTATTTTGACTTTATAAGAAAAGCGTTTGAGGAGCACAGAGGTTCCTTTGTCATTTTCACTACAAATGGAAAAATTCGAGTTCTTGCTTAAATTTTAGCCTTGAGTACGTTCTTATAGTCGACGTTCCAGTAAGCGGACACCCGCCCTCGGGAACCAGAAAAAGTGTCCGCAACTAGAGCTGGCCGCTTAAGGTAATGTGTAAATACAGAGTTTTGCCAAGGTGGCCGTAAGCAGAGAGCTGTCGCTTACGAGAGTGTCCGCTCAGAGAGCTTCGACTGTATACCCCTTTCCAACCCTCCAGCCGTTATATATAGAATAGAAAAGGTTCCTATATAAAAAAGAGCAGTTCAGCTTTAATTGATCTGAAATCTTCTTTCTCAATAACCACGACTGCCGGTTAGTCGTACAACTATGGATTATTCCACTTGCACTACTAACACGTGTGCAATATTTAGTGGTCATGACGCAGTGAAAAAACAAAACCAAGCGCTGCACCAAAACAGGGAACAGAGCCAAATGCTTGTGGGCGCAATCAATCATTGTATTTCCTTTTTACGCCCCAGAAGCCAGAGATCAGAGTGGCCAAAACATGCTTATAAGTATGTGGATAAAACCTCAGTGTGTGACCATTCAAATGAAAGCTCGAACTCCCCACATCCCTCCCCTTTCTACGCCTGCCACACAGGCTACCAAAGCACTGTAAAAGCTCTATTTAACCCCCCCCCCCCTCTCTATTAAGCCCCCCCCCCTTCCGTCAGGCTGATGTCAATGACTTTTCAGCAATATTTTCTGGCGTTTCAGTCACTTTGTATTGAAACGTGGTCTTTAATTTCCAGAACCTATCGTCGAGTTAGGGTATAAATGACGTTTCATTTGTAAGACGGTCATACATAACCCATTTCTTGTTCTGTTTTAGTTAGTGGTGTAATAGTAAAGTTTGAAAAATTAATGTGAATTTTCTTGAAAATTTATGATTTTAAATAAGCCCCCCTCTCTCTATTAAGCCCCGTCTCTAATAAGCCCCCCTTCTTGAGGCCTGAAATTAAATAAGCCCCCGGGGGCTTAATAGAGCTTTTACGGTAAGTAGTATCGTAATTGGTTGCTTGTTAAGTGAAAGAAACTGTATTAACAGTAAATTAATTTTCTGACTCCAAATTGGCGAGACGAAATATTGATTTGTCTTAAATGAACATTACGCGGAGTTAATTAAAGTTATTTACTTCGCGTTCCACTATTTCATCGTCTACGTCTTTGTTTTGTCACTGGCATGATGCCGGCGGGTTGCGAGAAATAGATGTTCAGTAGTATTCACGTGAAAATGTACCCATATCATCGCGCCAGCATTTTAAAATTTGTTAGAATCACATGATGACTGGTGAGGCATAGAAAAAGTGAGAATCATTTATTATTCCAAAGTTCAAACAATGTATCAAAAAACGGACTTGATGCGACTGCTTGCACTGACTTGAATTATTAATTCCCAGCACCATTACGCCAGCAATATCTTTTGCCAGATCAGTTACTTACTTAAGCCCTTGGCTCCAGAGTGGAGCATAGGCCATTAACAAATTCCCTCCACCTAACCCAGTTTGGTGCCATCTTCTCCAGTGCCTGCCTGTAATTAATCTGTTTCATCTTTTGCCAGATCTTAATGCGTGTTTAATAGTTTACAAATCAAATTTCACAGAAATTATTTGACATCGGGTTCCTTATCAAAAGTGGCGGGAAAATCGGCGAGTTGGTCAAACAGTGGAATGAGTCACAATATTTGTACATTTCCTAAAACAAATAATTTACTTTTAAAAGCTACATTCCGATAAGAGAAGCCATTAATTGACGTTTTCGTATCAGTTTTACCATACAGGTTCTGTTTATTGTTGTATATAGATGTTATTGAACTAGCGTGAGGTCTGTATTGGGAAAATATTGGTCGAGTTCTTTTTTTGCAAGTTTATGGACCGAGCCGAAGGCGAGGTCCATAAACTTGCAAAAAAAGAACGAGACCAATATTTCCCAATACGGACCGAACAAGCTAGTTCAATAAAGTTTTTATTATAATGGCTTTTAAAAAATTTGCTGAGAAATTAGTGCAACCATTCTCGGCTAACGCGCGCGCGCCAAAGCTGAGCATATTCTTGCATTTTTCAGGCCACTTTGCGAAAAGTTTAACCAAAATTGTCCGCCAGACATGAGGAAAAAAATGTTCTACTTAATAGAAAACAGTTTTCTTTTGTTCAATGTTTCGTAAAAGGAATTTGGCGAAATAAGTTCGTGAGCGGTCCATCTTTGCGGTCCGTATTGCAAAATTCGGACCGCTCAGGGAACCAATCAGAATGTTCCTTTTCATCGTGGACCAGTTTGCCATATAATAAACATAGTTATTTTTAGATTGATCACATCCGTACATCTCTGTGTCGCATCTTAATAGTTATACAGCTGAAGTTCCCGTAAGGAAGCAGAAACAGTGTCTGCAACTGGAGCTGGCCGCTTACGGGAATGTGCAAATACAGAGTTTGTATGAGCTAGAGTTCAAACGGGGTTTTGTCAAGGCGGCCGTAAGTAGAGCTGTCCACTTACGAGAGTGTCCGCTCAAAAGGTTTCGACTGTGCAGTTTTGAGAAAATACACAGTGACAATGCTTGTTTTAGTTAGTATATATGCATGGTGTTCTAAAAATGTGGAAAGGTCTTTAAAGAATAATGTCACTCTAAGAATGAACTGACAGGCCTAGGGTCCAATACGTTAAAGATACTTAAAGATATATTGTGCGATGCTCTTAGCTGCAAGCTAATTAAATGGTTTTTCACTACAAGGAATGAGACATGAAAATGACAATAAAAAAGAGCCTGGTATTTGTAATTTTGTTCATATTGTAACTGATCTATTTCCATCCTTGCCATCGTTAATCATCCTCACTCTCCTAATGAGGCCATGTCAGTTTTCAAGCACTGCCGCATGTTCTACAAATCAAACAGTTATTATATATTGAGTTCCCCTACGATACAGGCATGATTTTGAGCTAAGTATCTTTATGCTGAATCAAATATTCCTCTGATGATTCAAATGCAACAATATACAGCTGTTTCGAGAAGGGTTGTACAAAAGAAGCGTAAACAAAACACCTGCCTCAAGCTCAAATATAACTGTATGGAGAAAGAACAATTAAGGCTGTCGCTCCGAGATTCAACTCATATTACATGAAGAACTATATTAGCTATAGAGGGGCTGGGCTGTGGAACATAGCATCCGACTATTACACGCGGATAATGTCAATCAGATGTTCTCTAAAGTGAAACAAAGGCAGCCAAAGATCAGGCCGCATTTCAAATTTTATTTTAAAAATTATTTTATATTAAATTGTTATTTAAAAGCGCTTCCCATTTGTCAGAACTGACTGGTTAGCACACGACCCCAAAAGCATTGTCATGCTTGTGTCATGCTGTAATAATATTGATTGATTGGATTGATTGAGTGTATATGTAAAAATACCGAAAGGTAGTCAAGGATATATAATCAACAACATTTTTTAATAAGTTCCCTTTACAGAATACGTGCACACAAACATCTCCTGCCATCGAGCTCAGTGAAACACCATGAACGGCGAGCTACCACTAGACCCATAATACCTTCCATGCAGTACTATCCTGACGACTTCGTCGTTAACAAACTGAAAAGCACCACTCCAAATTTCATACACATTATTGTATATCCATGAGCAAATCTTGGCTGCAAGACCTTAAAACCCCTTCACTTCCAAGAGTGCGAACTTCTAAACTGTGGGGAAAATCTTGAATTTCATTTTGCAAAATGGTAAAAAACAAACAGCACTACATGAACGTACTACTCAATAGCTTTCACATAAATGGTCACACACTTAGCTTTCATCCACAGACTCAAAAGGTACATCCACATTTATTGGCTCAAGGTTTTACTCTGGGAGTGAAAGGGTTAAACAAGCGGCAGAATCGATTTTGATTAACAAAATATATGCTTGTGTCAACGAGTCAACGTCCCAAACTGTAGCACTTCCTTGAAAGAATTCATCAAAATCTTTATTGTATAAACTATGCTCATCTTGTGCAGTGGAGCGGTGTTTCCTTAGAAACCACGAGTGGTCGTCCATCCTTTGTCCTTTCTAACTGTCAATTTTCATTGCAACAACTTCTAGTTTCGCACAAACATCTGTCATCAATACATCATCCAGTGCAAAGATGCAATATAAAAGGCAAGTTTTTACCATGGCATGACATTCCAGCTTTACTAATTTCTTGCTCAAAAGTTAAGGTCAAGAGTATTTTTTGGTTTTCCGGGGCGACGTTGTTTGGGTGTTTTCGTCGGTAATAACTTTGATGGAAGGAAGCTGAGACAAACCTAGATTGAACCGTAAATAAATATGGTTGTCCTTCTCACTCACTTCTCCGCACTAGTATTAAGTAGTACATTTATGTGGTACTGTTTATTAATATGCTGTACAAGGTGGTTCTAACTTTTACGTCTGTGGATGAAACCCTAGTATGTGACCATTCAAATGAAAGCTATTGAGCAGTACTCTCATGTGGTACTGTTTATTATGCTGTACAAGGTGGTTCTAACTTTTGAGTCTGTGGATGAAACCCTAGTGTGTGACCATTCAAATGAAAGCTATCGAGCAGTACTCTCATGTGGTACTGTTTATTATGCTGTACAAGGTGGCTCTAACTTTTAAGTCTGTGGATGAAACCCTAGTGTGTTACCATTCAAATGAAAGCTATTGAGCAGCACTTTTATGTGGTAATGTTTATTTCCGATATTGTGAAAACATTAAATTGGGAGTATTTTTCAATTTTGAACGTGGGTGTTCAGGGGGTTGAAACTAGTGAAGTCATGTAACTTTGAATGAGAGCGTAACACTCCTAGTGTTTGTGGTCAGCAAGCGTGTCTCCCTAGTAGCCTTGTGCCGGTTTCGGAGTTGAAAATGAGAAAAACAGTCAGGTATTTATCATGAACATCTATGATATAGGCGCTCCACTCTGGCGCTATATCTCACAGCACTTGAGCGCTGTTATATTTGAAAATAACACGGGTATTATTAAAGGAGCTATGTCACGATAATTTAAGTCATTTTTGCAAAGTGCAAAATCACCTTCAAATTGAAGAAAGCCTGAAAATAATAGTTTACCTAGGTAGAAAAACACTAAAGAGGTGATAAGAAACCAATCAGGAACAAGGATGGTTGAGGATGGAGAAGATTAAGACGGATTGCAAACGGCGAACTTGAAAAAATTGGCCAATTTGTGACGTAGCTCCTTTAATTCGACGTCAATTCAAGCACCAAGTGTTTTGGTAGTTAGAAGACCATAACAGGAAGGCTGATACAGGAAGGACGTGCATTTATGAACGACTACAAAAGTCTAAAGCTGTTTATCGATCATAATCAGTGAATATTTCGTCAAATACACTTTAATAGGAAAACATTTTCTACCCTTTTCTGCTCTCAACTTTGCCGTAGATTCTGAAAGATAACGTTTGCCTATATGCATTAACAGAAGGCCATTAATTCGTCTTATAAAAATAACACCGCCCCAATATCAACCCGTGAATATACCACTGAACAACACTGATATCACTGTAACTGGTTTGTACCAAGTAAACCCTTAACAAGGCTTCATGCTTATAATTACTAGATATTTTGTTTATGAGCAATTTATAACGCACGTTGAAGAGAAAGAAGCTGTACGTGGTCTTAGTAATAGAACACGTGACCTGCCAATTAACCCCTTTCCATTCATTCCAAAGTGCGTTCAAGAGTTGAAAAAAATATAATTTCAATTTGCAAAAGACATGAAAACAAACAGCATCACATGAAAGTACTGCTCAAGAGCTTTCATTTGAATTGTCACACACAAGGGTTTCATCCACAGTCTTAAAACCACCTTGCAGAGTATAATAACAGTAACAGTATGAAAATATTGCTCAATAGCTTTCACTTGATTTAAATGCATGCATGGTCAAACACTAGAGTTTCATACACAGACTTAAAAGAACCACCTTGTAGAGCATAATGAACAGTACCACATGAAAGTACTGCTCAATAGCTTTCATTTGAATGGTCACACACCAAGGTATTTGCACTCAAAACTTAAAACTTAGAACCACATTTAATTGAGTCTGGGAGTGACTGAGGGTTAACATGACGTCAAGATCGAGCAACGATGAAACTCGGGAATCACTTTTGCTAGCTCAAAGAATACAACGATTTGCTCAAAAGATCTGAGAACATGGCGGTGTAACTGTACTGTCATATTTAGTCTGTAGCGTATATTGTACACTGAGATATACGTTTCTGCGGAAATTATATTTCAGCCTTTGACTGGCTGGAACTGGGCCAAACCTTGGACGTTAATGGGTTGCATATTAATTTGTTGACTACGGTCCGGCAGTGAATTAAAAAGAAAACATCCTTGAGATGAAAGGATGTTATAAGATCTTCACTTCAGATAAAGTTATGATAGCTTAAATACAATGCTGGGTTTACTTCTTAGTTAGGATAAACAAGACAATTTCAACCTACACTTGCTGAAATCAACTTCAAAGTATTCTTTGCTAGACCGGCTGTTTTTTTTAGACAGACAATTCACTGCGGGCAAGAAACACGAACACCATAATTTATGTGTAACATAGAAATTACTTTAACCCTTTCGCTCCTAAGAACGGTTAAGTTAAAAATTGGAAAAAATGCCAAATTTCATCAAACACCACCACATGAAAGTACTGCTCGATAGCTTCCATTAAATGGTCACACACCATGATTTCAACCACAGACTTAAAAGTTAGAACCAAAGTAATTGACTCTAGGTTTGACTCTGGGAGTGAAAGGGTTTCATTAAGCAAGTCAGTGAAGTTTATATCAGAACTGAAATCTCTTTTAATCGCACAGTAACTAGACAATCTTGTCAACAACTTATCACATTTATCAACTTTGCGCTAAGCTCGTATAATCAGTGTATTCATTTTACAATATTAATTGCCTTTGGCGGGTTTATTTCAAGCCTCACTTCTTATGTAAAATATGCCCGCAAGCAACTCGTCAAGTTGTTTTGATCCACAAATCTTTTGTCAGGTTTCCATACCGAGCTAATGCATTGTTTTTGTAAAGCCCTTAGAAAAACTTTCCATAAGTTGTTGACTGAAGACGTAGTTGAACTAACGAGCTCTGTCGTGAAGATATCTCCCCTGAGATATGATCAATTTGATTTCATCATGAATGATGAGTCGGAAGTGCGGTAGGACGGAAACAATTGTCGCCTAACGTGCTCACTAGCAGTAGTTCATTTTGATTTCAAACCACGTAGGTGGATCCCGGGGGTAGGGTACTCGATAGACCTTGGGTGGGGAGGTGCGGCCGGGACGCTCAAACCCTGACCCTGTTTAAAGACACAAATCTCTTTCCTACTGTTTGAGACATAATTCCGATTTTTGAGATCCCGTCTAAGACATTTAATCCAAAAATAGAATAGTGATTACAAATGTATTTACAGCTTTATGGAGTCACTGAGCCGGTTTCATGTTTATGGTAATTGCGCCAACAAACAACTGGTAAAAATTCGGCTTGTAGTGAGGTTTCTATAAATTGATAAAAAATGATAAAAATAAAAAAATTGATAAAAAATGATAAAATCGAGACCCCGTTCAAGACAACGAACCCTGAAAAACCATACGCTATCGGCTATCGGGCCGCACGTCCCCGTAAGGCCAGAAAAGGGAGTACCCCCCCCCCCCCCCCCCCCCCCCCCCCCCTCCCGGTAGGTGAACAATGTATCGAATGCAAATGACTGCATTGTCTTATATTGATTAAGAAACTGCGGGTCAGATCCGATGCACTAAGGGTTGTTTTCTGCATATTTCCGATCAAACAGTTCATCGTGAGCGGATTGGAATTTTAACTTTGACATACGTTGGACAAACAAGCGATGTAATCTGATGTTTTCTCGAGAAAAATGCCAGGTAAGAACTAGTAGTAGATTAGATAGTCATGTAACAACAAACTTTCTTATAACAGCTCATTTTTTGAAAAGATTAAAACTGACTGTTCCGCGTGGTCAAACTTTTGAGCGCAACTTCCATGAAACCACGAAGAGATGTTATTCATAAACTTACAGAGAACCTCCAAGCTGGGCCAAATGTTCAACTATATCAGTATTTTTGATCGTTAAATTTCGTTTCAATGCGTGATTTTGAAAGATCTGATCATAAACGACCGTTGATTGCGTTGTGTTGACATTCAGCTTGTTGTTATTGACCATGCTGTGAGCATTTGTTGCGCCCGGGATGACTTGAATCTCAAGGAATGTCATGTGACAATATTTTGTGTCCACGCAAACCGCGGGAAACTTTTTACTCTAAAACTATACTTGCGTTTCTTAGCAAACATTTGAAGCATCTGTGAGGCTTCCTATAAATGGTGCGTTCATAGTGGTTAGTATTTAGTGACTGTTGCAACGGATATCATGTGACTATGAATACCAATATCTCAGTCGCACTTAAAGTGCGCGGAAACTTTACAAACACTTCTCGTCAGTTCTATACTCAAATCATTTGCCCTTGACGTTTGGTGATATCAACGAGACATCATACAAAGCCACATTGATCACTTACCAAGCAAATCTTGTTTGTTTCTGTTAAATACGATGTACTAAATGAAACCACGTAGTAGCAATATTGAAGGTTGTTAGATCGTTCCTTCGACCATATCATTCCTGTTTGTTAAAGAGTTCTTTAAAAAAAACTTTCTTGCTCATTTTTGCTGACATAAAAGAGTACAGCTACACACATACAAACAAATTAAGTCTTGCTAAGTGTTAAAAAATCTTGGCAATAATGCAAGATAAATAGAGAGCTTTATCGATATTTGTCTTTTAGCACATGCATAATCACCGCGACCCTTCCACGATTTTTTTTTTTCAACTTTTGATATTGGCCAGTTAGTAAAAATCTATCGACATTGCTGGAAAGAGCACCTTGAAATTAGTAAATTGACCAAATGTTAGATTCACATCTTGTAAAATCACAAAGATATAGTTCCGCAAAGTCGCAAAAATTTTACTACGTTTGTATGCTGGGGGGCACAAACTTGCCCCCCAGCATACAAACGTCTGTAAAATTTCCCGAATTTGTAGAACTACGTTTTCGCTATTTTGCAAGATATCACTCTTAAACTTGGTCATTTTACTAATTTCAAGGTGCTATTTCCAGCAGTGTCGATAGATTTTTTCTAACTGGGCAATATCAAAAGTTGAAAAAACCGTGGAAGGGCTTATTTAGCTCAGTTGGTTTCAAGTGCTACAATGGGTACACGTATGGGACGTAAAAGTACATAGTAACTTACTGAATGTTATAACACGAGATATAAAAACAATTATGCTGTGAGCAATAAAGAGCAACGAAGGGTGAATTTCAGATCACCACGAAAATAACTCACTGTTGATTAATTACAAGCGATACATGATTTGTCGATATTTCAATTCGAGCTGACTGCGAGTTAAGGACCATTAATGGCCGTATAATAATTGCTGACGCGGTATGACCGTAATGTTTCGTGGATGATTGCAGCAACAAATTAATAGCGGCTAACGTAACTGAAAATTTCTCGCAGCACTTAGCCCTGGTCAAACGGCGCATGATAGTTGATGATAGTTGAAGCTCGCGCTCCCGTTTGACCACCAACTATCATGCACTATCATCGACTCTCATTCACTTTGAACCTGTTCAAATTCTCCATAATTGTCGATGATAGTTTTTCCGTTTGACCACGCGGCGCATGATTGTTCATGATAGTTGATGATAGTTAGGTGAGTTAAACTATCATCGACTATCATGCGCCGTTTGACCTGGATGGGTTTATACGGTAATCGGCCCAAATCGCGTGGGGAACTTAAAGGGGCACTAGATATTCACGGGTATTTTGCTGCTTTTGGATGAAAACGGTTCTAAAATTATGACCAAGTACCTTGGCTTCTCTCATACACAAAATGCGCCTAGAACATCAAGTGGAAGATATCAAGTGAATTGTTGAAGGGAGAGCAAACCGTGTTAATTAGTTCTGAGCGATTTTTCCAAGACACAAGGGCAGAACTTGAAAACGTCTGGCTGGCTTTTTCAAGTTACTGTGTAAATCAGAAAAGCGTTAACACTTTGATTTACACGCTTGGATTTTCCTTTGCCAAAAATATTGGTCTCGTGATTTTTTTTCCTGTATTTATTTTATTGCTATTTTCGCAAACAGCTTTTCTGCAAAAAAACAAAGTGTAAATATGAGTTTCCTGACTATTCTTCTTGCGATTTGATCATGTCAAAGTTAAATCAAAGTGTAAAGCTCTTTCATGGGTAATCAGGATAGCACTCCTTTTATAGCTTCAGTACACTAGTATAGTAATTTTTAAGTAAACTGGTCCATTGTGTTGATATGTCTTTGGCTTTTGACTTTTCGAAGTGATTCTCATGACAGTGCCCCTTTAATATCTGATTTTGTACTTGAGCGCGCAATGACTTCTCGAACAAGATCGAGCTTTCGACCGAAAGAGCTCGGGTCCATCAGCTGTGTTATAGATAGCTGTTTTGGTGCTGGTAGACTGAGAACGCCCGGAGAACGTCAGTAAAGAAAGTATAGGTCGTCGACTAAACCTTTCACTTTCAACAGTGCCGATTAATTCATCAAAATTTAAAAAATCTCAGATTCTATTTTGCAAAGTTTAGAAAAACAAACAGTACCACAAGAAAGTACTACTCAATAGCTTTCACTTGAATGGTCACACACTAGGGTTTCATCCACTGAGTCAGATGATCGTTTAAAGCTACCCTAAGTAAATCAAGTCAGTGCACACTTATCAATGGAGGTCTGAACAGGCATCACTATCCAGACGGGCAACCAAGAAGATCGTAATATCAATTCAATTTGTTTCATCGCGCGCCACAAAGTTCGCGAAACTTCTCAATGTCAGCAACAGGACACCACACCTCACAATACTTGGTCTACTGTGGTATACTTCACACAGTTCTACTTCACACAGTTGTCAAATAAAAGTATTGATTAGTAGCTAGGCACTGACGGAAAAAACGCTTTGTTTTTCTCACAACTAGTATGCATACAAACAAATTACCGCAAGGGTTCCCTGCTGGTTATAGACGCAGCGTAGAGCGTACCGATTCAAGTTGTCAGGGTATCGAGCTCATAACAGTGCCATCTAAGACTAAGTAAACTCTTGGTGAATATTTCTTTTGGAATTTCGTGATAAAACTACCACCTCAAGAATCACGCGAGAATCTCTACGCCACCAAACGTTTATGACATATCACTAGAGTCTGTCTTCAGGTGCGTGACTTCATTTAATAGAGATTGTTGTTGTATTGTTTTCGTTTGCGTAAAGCTAAAATCGTTCTACCAACTTTGAAGTCGAGTCAGCAGTGTATCATTTTATCAGTCAGTTACAATCCGTGTCAAAAAGTCGTTGAAACACCCTCCTTCTTTCCCCTGTGCAATGTTGGATAGGGCAGTGAGCGCGGACAGTATGTTTTAGGTTAAAAAACAACATTGAAAGGAGACTGGAAAGGGAGGGTGGCAAGATTAGTCAAGAGTGTACCAACACAGTGTCATAGATTGTAGCTTAGTGTTGCACCTAACGCATTAGCGACACTATAAACATTTCGGTAGAATTTCGTATGTATGTATGTATTTCTCGAACCTCCAAGGGAAACGAAATTGGTTCGAGAAATCGGGAGTTCGAAATATCGGGGGTAAAATTACAGTGAAACAAATCCAAGGGAAACGACTTTCGGTTCGAGATATCGGGGTTTTTTTTTTTTAGAAATCGAGGCCGTTCGAGAACTCGGGATTCCACTGTATATACAAGCTTCTGAGCTTGAGTGAAAATTTAGAATGGTCTCGAAACTGTCCGGTTGCAATTAAGTCCTGATTTGCATAGTTATCCAGTTAACTGACCCAGACATTAGACTGTACGGTTCATTATCAGCCTGATACAATCTGCATGGCTAAAGTCTTCCTATATCCAGCTGCTTTGCGTAGGTAAAGAAAAAATGTATCAATGAAAAGGTAGCTCCCGTAGAGATATTTTCCATGTGTTTTGCTTTTTCGTTTTCGCGCCCAAAGCCACAGGTTTCGCTTCGTTTTGTGTTTATTCATTAATTATTATAATTTATTCGGTTCACCTGTTGCTTGTCGCGGTTGGCTTTTTGTTTATATGCGTTGATAAAATGACTGAACAAGAAAAACAAGTTCACTCTTGTTTTATAAGAAAGTCTAATTTTTGAGCTCAGGCCGCAGTGAGTCAGGATTGAACGTTCTTATTTTGGGGCGATTTGAGCCTGGGAACGTTCTTCACAACCTCGATCCCAGGCTCTCTCTCCTAGTAATAGTATAAAGGAGCTACGTCACGGATAGCGCATCTTGAAAATTTGGCCATTTTTTCAAGTTCACTGAGTTCGCCGTTTGCAATCTGTCTTATTCTTCTCCATCCTCAACCATCCTTGTTCCTACTTGGTTTATTATTACCTCTTTGGTGTTTTTCTACCTTAGTAAACTATTATTTTGAGGCTTTCTTCAATTTGAAGGTGATTTTGCACATTTTGTAATTGCTATACATGCATAATTTGCTATTTTGAATGGGAAAGAAGTACTACACATTTCGATACGGCAAAAACTACTGAACTGTGTGCTATATGTATTCGACCATGTTGGATTCAGTTGGACTATGCCACTTCTCAGACGAAATTATTACATTCTGTGATATTCTCTAGCTTTACATACACTGCTCATTGTATAAATGGGTGGAGTAAAATTTTCTTTTATTACTAAATTTCAGCCTCCTGTTGTATGTTCTTAAGTTTTTGTGAGGAGACCAAGACAAGAGTTTCTTTGCCGAGTTTCTGCTGCGATGTCTGTATATCGTAAAAGCTCGATCTATTATTTATTTTTAGCGGATTAAATAATTATTATTTATTTTTAGTGCTATACAATGCCGAACATTCTAGAATTATAAACACTCAGTAGTATAGTAACTTTTAACAAAATTGGACCGTTATTTTTAGGTTTCCATTGATGTAAATATGTCTTTTGGCTTAAGACTTTTTGCATGAAGTGAAGCTCATGACAGTGCCCCATTAAATCTCGCTTTTTCAGTGCTAGTTTCGCCACACAGTCCAAGAGTCTGGAAGAATGTTATTCTGAAATCCTCTTTTTTCACTAAGCACAAATGAGAAGAATGCAAGTAATTGAACGAGGTTAACCGTTAGATCTTCTCTTTGATAGTAAAGTTATCTAAATCTAGTCACACGGTGAGCAGTTTACATCCACTTCTGATTGAACGATTAAACATTTCACTCCCAATAATTCCCAGGTTCAAAATTGAAAAATATTCCCAAATGTCATTTTTAACAGTATCCAAAAATGCAACTCTCAATAGCTTTCGTTTGAATTGTCGTACACTACGGTAGAGTGATTTCACGGGGACTTAAAAGTTAGACCATTTTGTGTAGAATAATAAACAGTACCACATGAAAGTACTGCTCAATAGCTTTCATTTGAATGGTCACACACTAGGGTTTCATTAATATTGATTGTAGCAATGTTTTACTCTGGGAGTGGAAGATTAAATCATCACCCAGTGTGTGTTCCAGTAAAGTGACTATAAAAGTGCTCCTATTGTAAAGAATGTTCTAGAAGCAATACCATTTACATTTGTAATTCCATTTACAACCTTTTCAATCAGATATGGACATGAGTATACCGGTTCACTTAATTCTTATACTAAAACGATCATGAACAATCAGGGGTTTATCCTAATCTTCAAACGTGTTACAGCAAAGAAAAAGCTTCCATTTGATAATTAAAGACTGTGCTGATAACGTTGTGTGCGATGCACTTACATAGCTATTTTTTAATTAACTACTTCTGTTATATTACGAATTTTTTTGGCAAATTAAAGCGCATTCACGATTGGTTTTGACCCCCCAGGGGGATACACCCTGACATTTTTGGTGGGGGTGTGCGGCCTGCTTCTTGAAACCCTTACCTATTTCAGACCAAAATATGTGATTTTCCATACTCTATTTCAGACCTGACCCAAAAATCGATACCCTATTTCAGAACTATAAAATTAGTACACGTACGTGTCTAATACATGACTTCAGCTACCCAGGAATGGGTTCCATTTGCGCAAACATTTGAAAAGGGCTTCAAATTCCCTGTTAATGGGAAAAAACAGTTTCATCTAAAAGCCAAACCAAATTTCAGGCCAGAGTGCACAGAACATACCCTATTTCAGACCAAAACGGCTCAAAAACCATACCCTTTGGGGCCGCACATACCTATTTCGCTCACAAAGGGAGTACTCCCCCCCCCCCCCCCCCCCGGGTTTTGACTGAGAATTATTTTCCTGTATTGACTCCTCTATATGTATACTCGCGCATTAAATAATTAATCTCATACAAAAGTTAGCTGAGTCTAAAAGCAGTGTAAGCCGGGAGTACTCCTCTCCGCCTTGTAAAGGGCATGGCTTTTAGCTGTTTTGGTCTAAATTGGGCGATCGACAAATATTTAATTCTCTTGATTTTTATGGGGAATTAATCTTTAAACGAAAACTGAGTGACGTTGATAAATGCCCCTAGAAGAGTTATTGAATTTAATAGAACGCTCCTCTCCACCAAAAATTCGGAGAAGTACCCTAGCCTCTCCCCCTTGCATGGCCATTTTTGACGTGAAAAGACGAAATCCCTTAGGAGGATTCCACTCAGCAAGCTTCTAATTAAATTCATCCTCGGCCACACCGAATATCAATCATTGCCCTTCTTCCATTTGATCAACCCTTTCACTCCTAAGTCAGCTAAGTTCAGAACTGAGGGAAAATCTTGAATTTCATTTTTCAAAATTGTCAAAAACAAACAGTACCACGAACGTACTGCTCAATAGCTTTCATTTGAATGGTCACACACTAGGGTTTCATCCACAGACTCATGAAAGTGCAACCACATTTACTGACTCAAGGTTTGACTCTGGGAGTGAAGGGGATAAAATAGAAGCTTGAGCGACAACTGAATCAAATAGTATAGTCGTTCTTATCAGTTAAGCCTTAATCTTTTTATCAGGTCGCGCGCATGTGACGTACTGTCATGCGCAACTGTTTATCAAAAACGTTTATCACAATGTAAACAGCGTTGGATTTACATGGTCAGTCTGTTTTCTACATGCAAGGTCAGAGATAAGTTCTCCATGTTCTGTGGCCTCTATTTCACATGAAAAACTGCTATGGCTGATGTGTGCTTGTTAACTAGTATTTTTTTCCGGCGATAATCAGGCGTCTTTCGAGCGGCCGAGTATAAAGAGCTATCACAAGGAACTGAGGCGAGACGTTGAGGGAACTGCGCACGCGCTGTTGAAAATACGCTCTGATCACGGATCAGGTAGTCTAGTCGTTCATTTAAGCGTCTTTGTTGTCGTTTTATCGTTTATATATCATACACTTCTAATCCGTCCAACTTTGGCCACTTCAAATCATAGCAAGAACTGGGCAGTTTGTTAATTAGACTTGGAGGACGGGTGGTACATGTAGGACGACTTGAAAGCCAAACTGAAAATAACCCCAACAAGCTCAGTCGAGTATTTACTGGTAATCCTATTTAAAAGGTGGGATTTATGACGACTTGACTAATGGCGTCGCTGTATCGCAAAGATTTAGTTAAGAATCTAGAATTAATCCTCTTTCCCCGCGTTTCCTTTCTACATTTTGCATAAGCTTGAATGGAAAACAGGACGAAACACTACAAGGAATGCTTTGGCACACCGTAAGCTCTTGGTCAGTCACTTAACGGATTAGGAAAAGAAAACAGATACGGCTGGTTGTGATTGGGGCTTCGGCTTTCTCGTGGACGATGCATTCGCGTTGTGATCTGTTAAAAGCATTTATATTATAATTCAATCTATGGTATAATTGGGCAAAAGGGGAGGGAAAGAAGGTCGACGTCGAATCGCGAAGGAACGGAGGGTTGCAGGAGTGTTCTGGCAATTTTGCATTCCGCATAAGCCACGTCCGCTTCTCTGAGTAAGTGTGTGTTTTTGTTTGATAATTAAGCAGAGTACTCGAAGATAATCATTTGGCATAACTGCAAACTTTGTAAGGTGTTAATTAGAAGGCGAGCCAAACTTATAACCACAACACTATGATGCCCTTCGCTTTGTTTGCTGCACGCTTGCACTGACGATGGCTGACGGCAGTGACTGTCAGTCGAAGTCTGTATAATATTTTCTCGTTAACAGACGCGAATAAGCCAGAGGCTTGGTCTAAACAGAGATGATATCCTCTCTTAACTTCACTGAACAAACTTGTTTCAGTATAGAACTGCATCGAGTGCGTTCGTTAGATCAGTAACATGTTTTAGAGACCGGTATAGAGAGGTATATTCAGGTAGAAGCTTAGATCTCGTGCACAATGTCACGATCGACCGCCAGAGAGTTTTCCTCCTTAGCTTAAAGGGAGATCAAGTGTAGTATTCATGTAAGGGATTTTTTATCTTCGTGACGTCTTTGCACAAGTGTCTGTTTTGGAGAGCTACTGTACGTTAAGGAGAAATTCACAGTTTATTACTTCCACAACTGCATGACATTTTCATTGCCGATTTCCATTTGAGAGCTAGATTAGGAATTATCTCTCAGCCTAAAACGAACCGAGGTTCAAAATGAATCAAAGTTGCATGAATTTACTGAGCCTCATCTCATCCATGTGAGAGCCAGGTGCAACGCAAAGAATCGTTATGTCCTGAATTGAACAAAAGACCTCAAGTGCCAAAAACGTTTACTGGAAATTGCAAAAGTTCAAATCAATCATAACACAACAACAGTGTATTCTCGCCAGTATCCGGAATTCGTTATCGGCATCTTGGAACGTGTCTCGTGGGCTTTACCACAAAGTGCACTGAGTCCTAAAATGCGGCTGGTGTAAGTCAAGGATCTTGAATGCCTGCAGGTTTTCACTGAATTCCTTGTGAATTCTGCGTTTCTCTGATTGGGTTGGCTTAAAATTTCATCAAATTATTTGCACATTGGAGCCCATTGATTCGGTATCCATCGGCCATGTGTCTAATAACCTGTAGAGCAAAGTTCGCCACCGTAGTAGTACTACAAATTTGCAAGGCAGTAGAATAGTTAGGAGCTACGTCACGGTTGGCCATTCGCAATCCATCTCAATCTTCCCCAATCTTAACCATCCTTGTTCCTGTTTGGTTTATTATCAACTCTTTGATGTTTTTCTACCTTAGTAAACTATTATTTTGAGGCTTTCTTCAGTTTGAAGGTGATTTTGCACTTCGCAAAAATGATTTTAAATATCGTGACATAGCTCCTTTAAACTGCTCCGGCGGGCCAGACTGCTACTCAAAGGTCTTGACACTAATTGCAAGGTTCAAACATAAGTCAACATCACGCCATTGTTTGACTTCACAAAAGTCCAAAGGCTGCCGTACTGCACAGGGTAGGTACCATACTGTGCATAAGAGCCTGACGTGACAGGTTGCACTCGCTCAGCAAACAAAATTGTTATAAAAATCTCCGGATTTCAGCACCAAGCCAAAAGTGCTGACGATTTATTAAAAGGTGTTTATATTGATCCTTGTTGAACAATCCAAAGCTTGCCTTGACCCTCTTACCACTTGATGCCACTTTCTCAGTGGAATTGCTCCTTTTTCTAGGTTCTGTTGACAACAGAACTAAATCACTCCATTTTAGACCACATTTGAACAGTTATGCACCAGCGGCAAACTAGGAAAGGGCAAGAAATGTCCCCTTTCCCTGATTTCGCATTGCTTCGCAATTCTTTCGACAGAAATGTAAAATATGGTAAGAAGACACCCCACCCCTTTTTTAAGCCCAGGATTTATTTAAGGATATCATGAATCTTTATACTTTGTTTATATAGTGTGGTGATGGTTAAGGTTCCAGTACATCTATAAGTTTCTCTTAAAAGACAGTTAGCCGGGGAGTCATGGGGACTGAGTAAACTTAATTAACCCTTTCACTCCCAGAGTCAAACCGAGTTGAGCCAATAAATGTAGTTGTATTTTCACGAGTCTGTGGATGAAACCCTATAGTGTGACCATTTAAATGAAAGCTATTGAGCAGTATTTTCAAGTGGTGCTGTTTATTGTTTTTGACAACTTTGCAAAAGGAAATTCCAAATTTTTTCCTCAGTTTTGAACTTAGCCCTCTTGGGAGTGAAAGGTTAATCAAACCCGGCTATGAAATTGCAAACTTTCGCTCGAATATAAATTGTAGCAAATCTTACCGTGCTAGAAGTTTGAAACCTGATATGTACATTGAAAAAGGCTTATATTTTTGTGCCACTTTAAAAGAAATAATCCGAATCTTCCAGACGAGGGCTGTCATCTTTGTGAACGCAATTTAAACCGTACGTGTTGCGGAACTGGGGGGGAAAAATTCCGGCTCTTTAGCATGCTGTCACATTCAAACTGGATGTCTTAAAATCGAATGAGACCTTTAAATTAATGAAATTATTTTGAAACGATTAAAAACACACCTAGAAATAATCATGATGATATAAATTGTCTGTCGGGTTTACAAAAAAACACTTTTAAGATATTTTAAGTTAATTTGTCTGAAACTTAAATGCTAAGAAATCCATTTAGATTTTTGTTTTTTCATGTAGCTAAACTTTCGTAATTGAATTAATTCATGAGTGTATCGTTTTCATTCAATAGCTGGTGGATTTCATCACAACTTTACGTAATTCGGAGCTCATAAGTTTAATTATGAGCTCCAAAATGTCAGCTGAAATAGCATAAGCCGTATTACCACTGAGACAATTGAGCACTGAAATCCCTCCTGTATGGCAGTTACGAGCGATGCCGAAGGAGATTTGCCGTCGGAAGGAGAAGCGCCAATTTTGGCGCCATTCTCCACGACGTCAATGAAGGGTATTTTTGTCTTAGATAGTCTCGCCTTGTGACCTATAAAATCCACGGGGCAGACGTCAGTGAGCAATCAATCTTCTACAGTTACAGTTTATTTTTTGCGCAGATAGATTTGTCTCTCCTTACCAACTAGAATTCGGAAAACTCATGAAACTAAAAGAGGCGAAGGTACCACTGTATACATTCATGCATATTCTGTAGTGTGTATTACGTACGTTTTCATGCTTTTTGACTTGTTTTTGCGAGTCATACATGTCACTCCCAGAGTCAAACCTCGAGCTTCTCACTTTTAAGCCCATAGATATGAAAGCTATTGGGCAGTACATCAGTGACTTTCATGTGATACAGTTTATGAAGCTGTACAAGGTCGTTCTAACTTTTAATTGTCTGTGGATAAAACCCTGTAATGTGTGACCATTCATGATCAAATGAAAGCTATTGAGCAGTACTTTCATGTTTGTTTTTGAGTATTTTCCAACATCAATGTTTTCTTTTCTTCTTTTTTTCTTTTTTAATTTTGAACACGAACGTAAAGTTTCGCAAAATTAAGTTTAAGAATAAGGTACACTAGCATGATTATTTTGCATTGCCGAAATTCCTTCACATCTAATACGAAAGCAGTATCATTTAGCTAATTTGATCAAGTTAACAAGACATGAAATTCGTCTTAATATTTGTAGAAACAGACCGTGAGAAATAATGGAGACGCCACCTAAAGAAATAAAAACAAAATCAATACGTGCAACACACTTCAAATAATATTTAACTAGTTTTTTTATGGGCAACAACAATAATGACCTTCTACAGTAAAGGCCAAGGTACTAATGGATAGAGGAATAATCCAGTTTATAGTAGGAAATACTTTCAATAAATCTTCTTTACTGTCTCCGGTTTGGCCGCGACCTCACTCTTGCAGAAATAGATATCCATGTGATTGGCTACTCAAACTCCGGATATCCTTTGTTATTCAGGTTCCAAGCAAAAACAAAATGGCTTCCCACGAGTTTTTGCCCAATTTGTCACAAAATAAAATACCTTTTGGGGGCTGGCTATTAACTCTTGCAGAAATAGAAACCCATGTGATTGGCTACTCAAACTCTGGATATCGTTTGCTATTCAGCTTCCGAGAAAAAAAACAAAATGGCTTTCCACGAGTTTTTGATATTTACCTCCACTTCGATGGATAATTGTTAATTATTTGTTGTCTAGTTTGGCGCTTTTTCACGATTTACTGAATTAGGTAACTGCCACCGGGTGTCTATACTCAAAATTGTAATAAATGGGCAGGTTGAATCTTCAGTGCTAGTCAGGTGGAATAATAACTTTGACACTCTAGCCAAACCATAAACGGGAAGAACAAGAGGATTGTTGCAAAATTTGAGAAGGAAAAACTGATGTAAGTGATTTTGAAGTAATCCTCGCTTCCTAATGGTTTCCTGTTTATTCATCAAGTATTGTTCTATTCCTAGGCCCAATTCAATCCCCAGCAGGGGACTGAGAAGGACATGATGATTGTTCTAGAAAATCGAGCCATTATTGTTACCATTACAGGGCTCAACAAAATCCCCGTCCGGTCGTCCGGGACAAGTAGAATTTCCTGTCGGGCAAGTCACTTTCTCTGCTCACTTGCCCGACGGACAAGGGCCCAGACAAGTCTTCCGCCAACTAATTTTTTAAAATGACGATTTTGAAACAAAGCAGTAAATTTTAGGCACATTTCAGTCATGGGAAATCAAGGGTTTTAGATGAAGCTTGACAAAAATTACAAGGAAATTAGGTGATGTCTGCACGAAGCAAGACCGTGATAAACGTACCGTTCGCCAGGCTGGGAACCCTGCTTCTTCAGTTCTAACTTTGCCATCATGAAATCAGTCACACAATAAATTTAGGTTAAAAAAGAATTTGCTTTCATCCTGAGAAATATGGGCCAAACACGTCAACAAAGATTATTTTCAAACAGTAAACTTCCATATCTGAAAATTAAATACACTACTTACTTACTTACTTACTTACTAACTGCTTACATCAAAGTGTTCACGCTTTTCTGATTCGCACAGTAAATGCTATGACTGTTTTTCTTTAAAGTTACCTTGTAAAATGAAAAGTAACAAAAAGTACACAACGCCAATAGCCGAGGGGTGGACGTTTGAGAGTTAAAATCACTGCGTTCGTGAATTTATTTTTAGTAGTCCTTACTCCTTTCACTCCCAGAGTCAAACCTTGAGTCAATAAATGTGGTTTTACCTGAAACCCTGGTGTGCGACCATTCAAATGAAAGCTATTGAGCAGTACTTTCAAGTGGTACTGTTTGTTTTCGACAATTTGGCAAAATTAAATTCAAGATTTTTCCATCCGTTTTGAACTTTGCACTCTTGGGAGTGAAAGGGTTAATTTACCCCAAAAAGATGAATTTAACATATACCTTACTTGTAAGACAACAAAAAAAATCCC
The DNA here is from genome assembly GCA_029204205.1 of Desmophyllum pertusum. Lineage (NCBI taxonomy): Eukaryota > Metazoa > Cnidaria > Anthozoa > Scleractinia > Caryophylliidae > Desmophyllum > Desmophyllum pertusum. The sequence continues at coordinate 1,861,590 of MU826836.1, read as the reverse complement.
TCTTCTTCAGCAGAAAATTCTAGTGTAATCCTTATCCGGGCTCAAATTACAGGAACTTACCACTGCAGCACTAAAGAGCCGTTTTCTATTTCTTTCCAGTATAAAATTAAGCCTATAGTAAGGTAATAGGCCATTTCCGAGTTGTCTTTTGCCTCTCTGTCAAAACGAGCTAAGCCATTCCGAATGAAAATGAGTTTGATTTGCATGAAAATGAATATGCGAACGATATTATTTTTCATGAATGGTTTCGTACAAAGACTCGTTTTGAAACAGAGGCAAAAGACAACCCGAAAATGGCCTAATGAAACAGATCCAACCCTAGGCGTGCTCTTAGCCCGAGCCAAGAGGGATTGTGGGCGTCGTGGCTAAGAACCAATCAGTTTCAAATTTCTAGACAATAGAAATGTACCATTCATAATGCATATGCAATAAAGGTAAAGCGATTACATGAGCAATTTAGTTTGTAAATACGACCCGCTGATAGCTGAGTTTATATGAAAGCAAGACCAAACTGGATATAGTTGTTCCCATAAAGGTTTGAAAGGAAATTTCGTGGACAAACTAAAGCGCATGCAGTACAAAACCACAGAATTCGATCACAAAAGCAAAGTGACTTGGTACACTGTTGGTAAGCATCTATTAATCGAATAACGAGTTACATTTATTTTTGTCCTTTAAAATACTAAATCTACTTGCTCATGGCGATGATTCAGTGCTGTTTACATGATGCAGTCAGGTGTAATGTATCCTGAACTATGTTACATTATGGGATCTATTGCTGTATGATTTACAAGGCATGTCGTTGTAATTGACCTTAGTGCAAAGTGGCGACACGGATACTGCTATTACAGTGTATTCTCTGTGGTCACATCATTTATTTACGTCTCTTAAAAATCATGCAGCTATTTATGTTGTGATCACGCTGTTTTTCCTTCGCTTCGATTTGAAGGTCTTTCCCTTTTTCATCAGAGTTAAATCAAAAGAGTTGTGTTCCATAACAGTGGAACCCCGATTTCTCGAACCCTCAATTTCTCAAAACTCCCGATAACTCGAACCAAAAGTCGTTTCCCTTGGATTTGTTTCACTGTAATTTTACGCTCGATATTTCGAACTCCCGATTCCTCGAACCAATTTTCTTTTCCCTTGGAGGTTCGAGAAATCGGGGTTCCACTGTAGATGCCGGGTGGTTCATGTTTGAAGGAGGTTTTTCATGATTTTGTGTTAAGCTCACTCAGGACGTTAGTTACTGATTAGATTGTCACTGGCGCCTTCACTCGGCAATACACCAAGCTTATTGCCGTAGATGGTTAAAGTTTCTGTAAGGCATTATACCAGTTTCTTCAGTTTTCACATCGTCTATATAAGTGTGTGTCGTGTAATTTGTTATTGTGAAAAGAGCGACGGTTGAAATTTCCATTTTTATTAGATGACACATAAATTTTACTGAATACAAGAACGCGTTTCAGCGTCTATTGTATTATGAGACTACAAGGCTGCATCTAAATGACACGATTATGAAGAAGATTCTCAATGGTAGCATAATCCATATTAACTCAGAAGCAGGGAAGCTGCTACCATGTTTTAACACTAGATATTCTACGTACAGGAACTGTGCTTTCTATAAAGTGATTCGTTAATGCATGGATGCCACAGGGATATTTTAAACTTTCGATTGTTCCAAATCAAAAACAAGCCTTTGTTATGCACAGCGTTGTTTGCTTTAGCCTTTTGTTCGTCTTCGTTCTAGCAGGGTTATCTATTTTTCGTGCATATGGACCACTTACTAGCAGGATTTTATTGTTTCCTGTGTATTGTTACCTCCCTTTCCGTTGCACGGGGCTTAGTGGAGTAAAAAGAATAGATCTTGTGGTTGAGAATGAGACCAAAATTGACCATTCAATAAAGTCGATCTAGGGGCGCTTTGGCTAAATCAGTTGGGATTAATAACGCTTAGTAATTGTCTCACACAAATGGCCCTCCGCATTCCATTTAACTGAACTAAGAATGGCAAAGAATCTTGGAAGCTATACAATTGCTTGATTGACTTAAGCAAGCATACCAGTTCATCGAAAAGGCGTTTCACTTTTATACTTCTCAAACAAGGCCGGGGGGTACTCCCTTATATAAGCTATATAGGCATGTGCGGCGCCAAAGGGTATTAGATTTTGAACATTTTGGTCTCAAATTGGGTATTTTTTGCCTACTTGTCTGAAATAGGGTATAGATTTTTGCCATTTTGGTTTTAAAAGGGGAACGTTTTAAGGGTCAGGTCAGTGAAATAGGGTTGGAAAAATCACATATTTTTGTCTGAAATAGGGTAGGGGTTTCAAGAAGCGCGCCGCGCACCACCACCAAAATTTTTGGGAACCCCCCCGGGAAAAGAATCTTGGAAGCTGTACAATTGTTTGATTGACTTAGGCAACCATACAGTTCATTGAAAGGCGTTTCACTTTTATACTTCTCATGCAAACAACTTCCCGTGAAAATTTAACAACAAAACTGTACGTACGTCATGAACGTTCTATTCACCCAATGCTGACAAATGGATTGGAATCGTTCAATACGGAAAAACGTTAGTCCAAGAATCTCGGAGTTCTTTGCTTGATTGGCGAATTGAGCCGAAATTCCGGTTTTCGCGAACTGTTGATGCACTCGAGTTTAACACGTCACAATGAGTTGTGCTCACGTTTTCCTGTTGATTCAAGTTCGTAGCTCTTCCAGTTACAGTGGAATCCCGATTTCTCAAACCTCCAAGGAAAACGAAAATTGGTTCAAGAAATCGGGAGTTCAAAATATCGGGGGTAAAATTACCGTGAAACAGATCTAAGGGAAACGACTTTTGGTTCGAGTTATCGGGGTTTTTGAGAAATCAAGGATTCGAGAAATATCGGGAGTCCAGTTTATTTCTGATTATTTCATTTATCGGACGTTGTTCATCAATCAGTTGTACATTCAACGCCCTTCTATAAATCTCGTTTTTAAACCGGACAGCCGTCTAAAGCGACACGTGGGTCCAAAGGAACCTGACCGTGATTTCAATCATTGGTAGTCCCTTCTAAGGCGCGGACACCTCTCTAAGGTGGACTGTCTGTTTTTAACTTGCTTTTAATAGAGTGAACCGATCTGTAAATAATATTACCAATTTTTAAATGGCTCGCGATAAGCATATACATTTGACCGCGTGAAAATTATGCTTTATCAGTCCGATAGCAACAGTTTTTAATTAACCTTTTCGCTCCCAAGGCGGTAAAACTTTGAGTCAATAAAATGCGGTTGTAATTTTGGCTACCTTAAAAGTCTGTGGACGAAACCCTAGATGGTGTGACCATTCAAATGAAAGCTACTGAGCAGTACTTTCGTGTGGTTCTGTTTGTTTTTGACAATTTTGTAAAATGAAACTCAAGACTTTTTCCTCAGTTTTGAACTTAGCAGACCTTAGCACTATTGGAAGTGAAAGGGTTAAGGAAAGGTTTACTAAATCAGCCTGTTTGTTGTTTGAGTCCACACACTGAGTACAGTGCCGACATAAAGGATCTTGCCGCATCAAACAGTTTAACCCATACCTGTCCACAACGTCAATTGTAACAGGAAATGTAAACATCGATTATAGTAAATGTTTGGATCTGTGAAGAACGTACTTCCTGACTGACTAACATAAGTGACAGCTGTGACGTCAGTGATGAAGGCCAAGATCTCAGTAGAGTTTAAAAAAATCCTCTTGGCCCGCGGTCTGGCAACTACTCAAGTTCACTGCACAAGCACGTACTTTGAGAGTATTTTAGTCGACATTTATCAGTACTGGCCAAGAGCCACATTATAGACTGATCAAGACAGATGGTGCATAAACTTGAGTCAATAGATGTGGTTCTAACTTTTGAGTCTGTGGATCAAACCCTAGCGTGTGACCATTCAAATGAAAGCTATTGAGCAGTACTTTCATGTGGTACTGTTTGTTTTTGACAATTGTGCAAAATTAAATTCAAGATTTTTTCCTCAGTTTTGAACTTAGCACTCTTGGGAGTGAAAGGGTTAAAAAAAAAGTTTAATTTTGAGATGAGGCTGGGCCAAGACTGAAAGTTCCTAATTTGGGCGAGAACGTTCTGAAATGTTCTTAAGTGGCATGTTAATTCTAGGAATTTTGTAATTGCTATACATCATAATTTGCTATTTTGAAATGTAACAGAAGTGTACATCTCGATATAGCCTGCGTGCTGCAGACGTCTCCTATTTCGTTGCCACGCGGAAAAGTGACGCAAGCAAGGAAATAGCGGAGACGTCTGCACGCAGGCTAATCTCGATACGGTAAAAACTACATTGTCCGTGTTACAATATATTGTTATGTGTATTCGACCATATGTTGGATTCAGTTGGACACTATGCCATTTCTCAGACTAAACTGTTACATTCTATGATATTTTTCTTTATACTGCTCATTGCATAGACGGGTGGAGTCAACATGAAATGTACTTTACTAAACTTCAGCCTGATCACCTCACCTCCTCTCGGCTTCGTGCTCTGTTTCACATAAAGCCTTCACGCTTTTCCGCCATCTCCTCTCATCAGAAATTGTTCGTAAGAGTGTACCAGTCAAGAGTCTGATGATGGACTTGTAAAGACAGATGGTGCGTGCGTAAGTTTCAATGGGCAACTAGAGTGTCTTCAACTATGTTGATTTTTGTTTCGTTGCACGAACGAAATAACATCAATGCTTCAGTCTCTAATTTAAATAACTTCGGTGAAAATACTAACTTGGAAACATTTTGAGGCCACACTGCATATCAATATATAATTTGGAAAGAATAAAAAATGATAATTTTAAACCGTAACTCAAAGAATGTTTAGAGGACTTGGTATGTGCCCGCCATTATAATTGGCCAAGTAGTCAGCATAAATCTCAATTCGGCCAACGCCATATCCAGTATGTAGCAAGACTTTGCACGGAAACTGTGACATCATTTGCGCTTATCAAGAACATGTTAAAAGAACGTACGCTTTTACTGGGTAAGCGGTTTAGATTTTACAAGTTTGAAGAATGTAAGATCATGAAAACGCATCATAGATTACATCTACAGATCCCTTCATTTTTCTTTTTTCTTTTTCCTATGGCTTTGATCTTTCGATTTCACTTCCAAATTTCACGAAGGAATGAAGGACTTTGACAACAACCGAAAAATTACATGAACTTGTATATGGATCCTAGCCTCAATTGTCACGACATTTTTAAGCTATAATTTTTTGATGAACAAAATTACTTTCGAATCAAGTGAAGGAAACCTCAAAATAATAGTTTATTGCGGTAGAAAAACACCAAAGAGGTGATAAGAAACCAAACAGGAACAAGGATGGTTAAGGATGGAGAAGATTGAGACGGATTGCGAACGACAAACTGGAAACTGAAAACTGAAAATGGCTAATTTTTTCAAGATGCGTCATTCGTGACCGGTAGCTCCTTTTAAAGTTGTGGAATTTCATACGCGCTACAATCGATGACTGATTTTATTCAGTATATCTTCGATTCTATCGCCACATTATCGTGCTGGCGTTCGTGCATTATCGTTCCTTCACGACACGAGCAAACGGATATCATAAAAACAACAAATATCAATCCATATACAAAACATTAACTTTAAATTCAAACTGTAAGAAATTTGTATGAAATGACTGAATCGAAAACATGATCGCAAACTATAAATGTATTAGGTCAGATTTCAAATTTAACAAAAAAAATCTGAAATTGAAAAAGTTGATGAAAGTACGCATTTTGAATGAATATCGAAAATAGAAGTTCGAAGTTCATATTTATATATTTGGAATATTTATTTTTCTTTCTATTTTTCATGCTCTTACACGCGACAGAGCGCCAAACTAGACTAATTTTCAATATTGTTTCAAACTTGGCTAACAAAACAACTGTCTAATTACTATATTTCATTTATTTTCTCATTGCAGGTCAATCATAAAGATTTGGATTTCTGAATAGGTAAGTTGAAAATTGAAGAAATAAAGGAAAGAATACGATTTATTTTTATACGCGAGGGCGCAGTATAAATGGGAGGTTAGTAAGAAAGGTATAGACCTTATCCCGTTGTCAATCAGTGAACGTACAAGACAACACACATGCAGCAAATTTCCAGCGAATGAAATTTAAGTTCTTCTTTCCGAAATTATTCCAAATCTATCAGAAAAAAATGAAAACAGTTATTTATTCCAACATGAAAAAGTTTGTTTCCCAAGAAATACAAGCCACAAGAAGATGGAGTTTTTAGGAAAAATTATTACTAGCAGTAGTGCGCGTGCGTTTACCGAACGAAATTCCAACAGTTTTCATTTTGATTTTACCCCATTTTTCTTAGTCACGTGTTAGTCTCAACATTTCAAGAACAAAAGAAATGTTGTCACAACATTGTTGTGAGTGATGGTCAAACGGTCTCAACATCGGCTCACAACAAATTAATGTTGTGACAAATGTTGTGACCGTTTGATCGGGCCTTAAGGCCAATCGATAAGCCTTGAGAAATTAGGTTTATAGCCGAGCTAAAATTTCATAAGAAATACAAGAGTTTCAGAGCAGACGTTAAAGCTTCCACGAACAAAACTAAAATGCAAATCAGATGGTGTGGAAAATATAGGAGGAGCTAAGCCCGTTTTATAGTGCTCCCCCGCGTTTAAGATACATAGAGGTTATTCAGCGGAAAGTTGTGTAATACGGCTGGGTATTTTTACGAGTCAGTTTTTATTTTTTCGAGCCTTTAAAAATTGTTTATTATACGACATAATATCTTTCCTAAAATATAGGCTTTCAACAGTGTTTTCCGTAGCGTGCGGTCAGGGGGACTAAGACCCGTTGAATACAGTCTCATATTTGCTCTCGTTTTTGTGCGTATTCGCACTCTAAAATGCTATGTCGTATAATAACATGGCTTATACATGTATAAAATAGGTAATACCAGGAATTTAGAGACGCTGTCGCGCGATTTCAAACACGTGTGATAAGCCCCACCCGAAAACATGGCCCCCAATCTCAGACACAAACAATTTATTCCGATAATAAGCATCCCCGCCCCCTCGAAGATATAAGCCCATGGGCTTAGCTCCTAAACAAAGATAAATACCCTCATGATCTCAGAGACTTGTGATGTTCATTTGTAGACAGCTGTTTCGAGAAAGGTTGTCGGAAAAAAGCGCACGCGACAATCCCGAAAGGTATTGTGGGTAGTTTTAAGTTCACGGTTCCTTGACTTCAGCATTTCAGGGAAATCTGAAAAAATGACACGAGACGCCATGGAAGTTTGTTTGCGAGTGCTAAAAGAAAGCAACAAAAGTAGGTTCGACAGCTATACAGTGTCAGGAACGTACCTTGCTGATCATATCCCAGATTACCTTTCGGGATTGTCGTGTGTGCGCTTTTTTCCGGCGACAACGTTTCTCGAAACAGCTGTAGACTAAATTGTTTTGTGTTTCATAACGTTATATGTTTAGAGAGTTTTAGTTCATGCAGTAGCTTACTGCACCTAAAATATTTCCGACGCAAAATCATTTCCAAATCAGTATTAGCCTAAACATTTTTGAAACGCAAAATTCCATCCGATTATAAGCTCCGTGAGTCCTCAGTTCCCAAACTCAGTATAAGCCCACCAAAAAAAGCCTTTTGAACAAATATAAGCCGCCCAGGCCGACATGTATTAACGAAATTTCACGGTATTTCTACAAACTGTTGACTTCAGGGTCGCAAAGCAGGCGTGACCTCATGATCAAACCGATAATTGTAAAACTGAAAATAGGCTTGCTCGTACAATGAAAATATTTTTTTAAAAAGAGTCAGTTACAGTGGAATCCCGATTTATCGAACCCTCGATTTCTCAAAATCTCGCAATCTCCCTTGGAGGGCAAGAAATCGGAATTCCATTGTATTTCAAGTTGGTCAATGAGAGGTCGACCGTTTATAACGCGAATCTTGCCATCCCGATGGCTTACAATGCATGCACCCAAGTGCCAACAGGACAAATTTGGACCTTCGATTTCCGTTTCAGAGAGAAATAGGATGCAGCATGCAGTTCTATTTTCGCCGGTCTTTCCGTTTTATAGCGAAGTCGGAAAAAGGAAGACGGAATATCCGAGCTTCGATTTCCGCCGGAACATCGACACAGCTGTGTACTTCTGCTCCAAATTTACTGAGAAACCAGAGCCGTAATGACTAGGCCACGGTAAAGTGATCCTGGAAATGCTTTGCTACGAAATTGTCAGAACAAGACGGCAGCCCTAGAAGACATTCTTGAGGACTACTTTTGTTCTATACTGCTCCCTTCGTGGAAAATGTATGTATCTATTTTTATACGCCTCGATGCATTGTTCTGATATCAAGCTGATTATGTTTCAAATTCTAGTTTTGTATCAATATCATGGTTTGAATTTCGAGACAAACTTTTTTTTCATGAGTTTTGCCGTTTGGTTCTCAGCATGAGTACAGCCCGACTGCCTCCCGATCAATGAAATTAAAATGATTTATAGCGTGAGGCGCGATTCATTGAATTGAGAGGATATGTCGCTTCAGATGATCTAGCCGTTTGGCTTAGAAGGAACTTGAAAAAATTGGCCATTTTTTTCAAGTTCGCCGTTCGCAATCCGTTTTATTCTTCTCCATCCTCAACCATCCTTGTTCCTGTTTGGTTTATTATTACCTCTTTGGTGTTTTTCTACCATAGTAAACTATTATTTTGAGGCTTCTTTCAATTTGAGGGTGATTTTGCACACCGCAAAAATGGCTTAAAATATCGTGATATAGCTCCGTTAAGCTGAAAGCCTCTTTTAACGCCTTTAGGTGACTCAAAGTAAAATTTCAAGTGTATACTAAAACGTTCAGTTCAGGTTGAACATGTCTCATTCCCAGCTCTGACCGGATCCGAATTTTTCGTGGCTTTATCCGGCGCACGCTGTCGCGGCTTCGCCGCTTACGAATTTTGCCTTCGCGCGCCAACAAGACCGCCAGCCAGCCACGCAGGCTAGCGCGGCTAGTACTCGAACGTTTAATCGTCTTTTCTCTTGTCTCTGTTTTATCAGCCAGTCGTATCGTCGAGGCCAGAGGTCGCCTTTTGTTATAACGAGTCGGCCAAGAGAAGAGATGATCTAAGAGAAATATTCCCCATGTCCCATGATAATTTTTTGAAATCTATTAATAGTTTCGCGCCATGCTATGAAAGTTATTTTTATTTCCTTCTGATCGAAGCTCCGACATCACGTTACTCGAATCGGACCAATCAGGTAGCGCTCTCAGTTAAAATAGCTCAGCTTATGGACTGAAAATTAAAAATAGACTTCAAAAAATTACCATTGGAAGCCGGACCCATACTAGACTTGTACTTACGTGAGCACCAAAAATATATTTGTCCGTTGAACATTTTGCCACCGAGTTTTTGTCCTCCAATGTCCCACACTTACAATGAGACATGAACATTGCCTAAGGCCCCGTCCACACGTATCCGTTTTCGTTTGAAAACGCAAAAGTTTCTTTCCGTTTTCGCCTCCCGTCCACACGTATCCGATGAAAACGGTCACCGAAAACGGAAACTTTTGAAAACGCTTTCCAAAGTGGAAACTTTTGAAAACGGCGTTTTCGTGTTCTCGTGTGGACACCTGAAAACGGAACTTTTCGAAAACGATGACGTCAAGAGGTCGAGTTCAATTCATTGCGCATGCGTTTGTGCTGACCAAAAGGATCGCGGCCTCTCTTTTTCGACATTTTTGAATGCTTTTTTCCAAAGACTACATGTAGCAAAACTGAAAGCGATAAAAAGCCACAAACAACTCGTAGGCTCGGCTAACCTCAGTGGCGCGCATGCCCTTTAGAGGCATTTGAAGCGTTTTCAATCGTTTTTGCGTATACGTGTGGACGGGCAAAAACGATTCGAAAACGCTACGTGTGGACGGAGAAATTTTGAAAAACGGAAAGAAAGTTTTGCGTTTTCAAACGAAAACGGATACATGTGGACGGGGCCTAAAACAATATAAACGGGTCAGTTTGAGCGCGACATACAAAGCACCTAGATTGGCCTGCATTCGCCGCTCGTGTATGGGCCCAAAACGTGAGCCTACTCACAGGCTAAGCAACTGTTAATCCTTTCACTCTGCAAGAGTGCTAAGTTCAAAACTGCGGTAAAAAATCTTGAATTTCATTTTGCGCTGTCAAAAAGAAACATTACCACATGAAAGTACTTCTGAGTAGCTTTCATTCATCCACAGATTTAAAAGTTAGAACCACCTTGTACAGAATAAACAGTACCACATGAAAGTACTGCTCAATAGCTTTCATTTGAATGGTCACACACTAGGGTTTCATCCACAGACTTAAAAGTTGGAACCACCTTGTACATCATAATAAACAGTACCACATGAAAGTACTGCTCACTAGCTTTCATTTGAATGCCACGCCCGTAAAAGTAAAACCACTTTTATTGATTCAAGGTTCAGACTCTGGTAGTGAAAGGGTTAAATTTCAATCTTAGAGTACCCACTATTTTTTGGTAAATCATGGTTGCATACTTTATTATTGTCATCCCTTTGAGATCTTTCCATGCCACCTTATATAAAATCACGGTCATGGGGCTTGGTACAAAACTGGTGACACTGCGCAGCTTGTCAGCCAGTCTCAGAGCCGATGACGCGTAGAAAATGACCGAGAGAAAAAATAGCGAGGGCTGGGGAGAGTGGTTTTCGCGCGCTGTTTATCATGTTTACATTTTCATTCACGCGTTCTTCACGCGTCCATAATTATAAACTTGTTTCCCACGAGATGTGGCCAAGCAAGACCATGCAAAAGTCTGGAACGTTAGAAATGCCAAAACTTTCAGTTACTGTACACAATTCTCTCAAAATTCACAAGGGGTGGACCCCCTCCAAGACAAGCACTGCCTAATATTACTTTTTTCTTCGATTCGATAGTCAATATTTTGATTAATTTACGCCAGAAAGTCATTTGGGATTGATAATTGTTTATATTACAAAACCAAACACAATACTCGATCTAATCCTTGGGAATTTTTGGTATTTCATTGTTGTGAATGGAGTGTCATTTTGTATTTGCTTTACGAGCAGTTGTCCTTTGTCAAATGTCAGTCAGTGAGTCACGCTTCACTGATGTTGGTCACGTGATCATCAACTCAATGAGCTGGATTCGCTGTCATAAAAATTTCAAACGCCGCCGGAGTAAAACGAGCAATTGTCTCGCTAGAAAGCTGTCTGCTTTTATAGATCGCTGAAATAATTTAACGCAAGCTTCGCTATGTCTACAGCTATGGATTTCGAAAACCAATTGTAGTTTCTTTGATTTTCTTTCGAAGAACGTGGTGACCGCTGAAGCGGCGTGCGAGAGCCAAGAGACGCTGAAATCAACAAGCGGGCACTGAAATCTACACTGCGTGTTGATATCAGCACTGAAATCGACATGGAATTATTTTGTCCAAGATTGGCGTGGTTTGCTCTCTTGTTCTGGATATTCCAGTGTGTGGTTTTGGCCCAAAGAGAAGGTAAGCAGTGAGTTAAACATGTTTACTTAAAGTAGTTATACCTTGGCTCTATGACTTCCGTTTCTCTCACGTAAGCTTCCTATAAAGATGGCTGGTAAATAGTACAATGGTTTCTAGCTCACTTAGGTGAATGAAAAATCGAAGTATACTCTATAAATTGATCCTAAAGTTGATAGTATTCACAATTACAGTTCAACACGATCTTTGATTTATAGCGTTCTCCTTCGAAATCTTTGAAATGGTGACTCGAGCATTTCATTGATTTCGCAAAATCACGGCCTTGGGCGAGTTGATAATTTTGTAAACAATACTTTGTCTACTAGAACGCAAATAATAAGCCTATATTCGGTCGTTTGAGTTTAAAGCCATTTGCTACTTCGATAAAGGATGTTTGACGAATGAAATCATCGATCAAGGAGTTGAGTTTTAGAAGGTATACGATGAAATTTACTCCCACGTTTTTAATCAGTTTAGTTGCTACGTGCATGCTTGAAAATTTAATTCACGGAGCAATCTGAAATTAACTTAATTGTTATTGTTATCTTTGTAAAACGGCAAGCGATTTTGTTCATTTCTTTCGATGGAAACATATTGGTGTGGCCTCGAATGGTGGTCTGAATGTAGCGATGACCACTGTAACTTTAAACTTCGCTTGAAAGGCTAAACTGTGTACTGAATGATGAGAATTTCAAATGGGAACCGCGCTCGCTTGAATAACGCGCGAAATGCTTAATGATTTTCGCTTTGGAAAATTTCTTGACTGACAAAAGTGGTTCTACTGTCGATTCGTTGGAATTGCGACATAAACAGAGGAGCAAAGGTTGGTCTGGATCTTAACAGATGTAGAACATGATTTTTTCACGGCGAGATTGCACGGAAGCTTATATTGCGTGATCTCGGAAATGTGCCCGTATAAATGTCGACTGTGTTCTCGATTCATGACCATGTATTCTGGAACGGATGATCCAATACTGACCAAATTTAGCAGTCCATCTATTCGATCAAGGCTTCGAATATTGGACGCAGTATCTTTGATAGCTTTCGACTCGCCTTGTAAACGATATTTTGGTTGAGAACAATAGCCCAGCGGTTGACCATGGTTTGATTGCCTTAAAACATTTCACATTTTTGACGAAAACATCAACAGACGTGTTGGTTTTAATAGGCGACCGGAAAAGGGGCTGAAAAATAAAACACAGCTAGCAGAATCGCGGGCAGAATCGCTACATGCGAGAGTTGAGTTTATACTCCTGAATTAAATTTCAGATTTATATAGTTGCACGCTGTTCGCTATTGACGTAAATACCCTTGGGCCATCAAAATTGGACTTGCAGAATTGTATGAAAGGTCATCGATATAGATTTCGTATCGAATATTCAATAAATTTTGTCAACAATTCGGTTGGATGTGACTAGAAAATCAGGAGCCCTTAGGTTCATGACTTGAGGCATATCTTTTGTTGTCCAGAACAATTCTAATTCAATTAAATTGCCCGTTGCGCCTTTAGGAGGGGTGGGTGGGGTTCATTGACCCCTCTTCCACCCTGTGGGTTGGTTGTTCCGGTGTGAATATTACAACGATTTCCTGAGGTTCATGTAAGAATGTTACTGTTTTAGGCATAACATTTAACGAAAATGTTATTTAATGGGTGTACATGTACAACAACTTTATTCAATTTTATAGATATACTTTACATGAGTGACATGAGTGCTTGCTCCCGCCACAGTTCACTTCGTGCTGGCAATTAAAATCCCAGTTAAAATCCTCTACAGTGTATACATGTATAATAATATATTATATGGACACATTCTATAATACAGACACTCAGATCCGGTGATTATATCAGTGTGGTTCAGACTGTAAATCTTCTCTTGACTGAGGGAAGTCCTGGTCGGAAGAAATATTATTTGAGGTGTGCCACAAGGGTTAGAATTTGTCCCCTTCTAATAACATTATACCCCCCCCCCCCCCCCCCCCTGGGTCCCTTTTGGCAGCCAAATTATCCTAGACCAACCAACCTTTGGATACAAACAAAACATCTGTTATTTCCATTTCAAACTGCACGTACATGTACAAGAATCAACATTTCTTGGAAAGGAAATTTAATATGAGTTCACTGCACTAGAGTCGGCCTCGTGCAGTACATGTAGACAATGAGGAACTTGTTATAGTCATATAATCCACAGGTCAGATCTATCAACAATATTTATTCTTTGACATGTATCACCAAGGGGGGGGGGGGGGGGGGGGGGGGGGACTCTGCCTTTTAACCCTTTCACTCCCAGAAGCGTGTGTGACCATTAAATGAAAGCTATTGAGCAGTACTTTCATGTGGTACTGTTCATTATGCTATACAAGGTGGTTCTAACTTTTAAGTCTGTGGATGAAATCCTAGTGTGTGACCATTCAAATAAAAGCTTATGAGCAGTACTTTCATGTGGTATTGTTTGTTTTTCCATATCTTGCAAAATGAAATTTGAGATTTTTTGGGGGGGGAGTGAAAGGGCTAAACTGACAAACCTCAGTTTCCATCTATATTAAACAAATTTAGATTGCCCTTGGATAGATACACTGTACACCAAACAAACAGCAGGATTATCGAATTTCAGTTGTCTCTAAAAAGTCTACACAGAAGTCAACTGTTGAAAGAAAATATTGACGGAGTGCTTGTGGTTTCCTTGAAAGTGATCTGGAAAATTTTTATTTTTTTGGATCTGTTCCCACTGTGAGTAGAATTACAGTAGCTGTTGTGCCTATCACATTAGGCGTAAAACCTTTCAACAAAGGCTTATGTAAAGAACCATTCCTCCATCTATGGGTTTTAAAGCTAAGGACAATTACTGTAGTTGTTAAATGTGGAATTATGCCATCAGACATTCCTAAAATATTCCCTGATCTAACTTTGATCTGAAGAGATATTTTTTTTGATAAGTTTGTTTTATCAGTCATGATAAACAACTGCACTCTTGAGATTAGGCCATTCACTATTTTTCATTTCTTCATTATTATAATAACTGTTGTCATCTGTCATCTATCTATAGCCCTTGTTATGTACGTCATCAGCTCATGTCTTTTGATCCTTTCGTCTCTAAAAAGTCATTGATTGAAATTCCACAGAAGAAAGCTCATTATAAATACATTCCTGTTGAAGTAATGAGTCTTATAAATAGCAAGAATTTTCCGCATCTTTAAGATTGTACATGTACTGCCTGGTTTTTGCTATCTTTTAATTTCAGGGAGTAATTTAATTTCGTAGACTGGCTGGCTCTTGATGCCATATGCCTATCTGCTAGCATCTAGTATTTATTTTCATGATGACCTCAGATAAATTAAAGTGTCACAGTTATAATGTTGTCACAGTTATAATGTTGAAGTTACATGTACTAACAAAATACTAATATTGCTTACACAAATGTATGTCAATTTCTTTCAAGAGTTCAATTTGAAAAAAGACTGTCATTTAGGCATAAACAGTAATGCTAAAAGAATTTATCAATCCAAGAATCACTTTCAATTTCCCATACTGACATAATGTGCGACTCCAGAAAATATCCATACCCACCCCAAGGAAGGTCATTGGCAATTCCGAGGGGGAGGGGGATCTCAAAAACCAAATTTTTAAAGGAAAGCATGAAGCTACAACACATCTGGAACGACACATTTAAAACTTATTTTCCAGTTGTGACCAAAAGTATATAAGATTTTTGCTTTGTAAACACCTTTTACAGCTGCATTTTGGACACTTTCTGCACAATTAATTTTTAGTGACAGGCGATTTTCGCCACCTGTTAACCACTTTGAACAATATGACCTACATATATGAATGTAGGGTTTGTTTTTGGATCATTTGTGCTCCCATGCAATGTTTCTACACATGTATATTTTGTACCTGTAAATAGATACATACATGTACATAATAGCCTGTGTAGCAAGCTCTCTGGGGATGGGGGTGGGGTGTGGATGGGAGGATCTTTCCCTCCCTAGCATACCCCACCCCCTGAGAGAGAGAGAGCTTGCTACGCAGGCTATGTACATGAATATAATATATACATGTGTTTGAAAATAATTAAAGTAATGATAATAAAATATTCATAGAATGCCAGTATTCTTAGAGTTTAAAGGCGCTTTACAAGAAAAACAATTTTATTCAATGTACATGTACAATGTATTATTTAGTGTTCTGTATTCACAGTTAGTTTGTATTACATGTAATGACACATAAATCTTGGCTACTGTCACTGGGATCTTCATTTTATCAACTGTTCATTAAACACACCCCTAGAGAAAGTCAGACCCTCATGGACGCTGGGTGGAGTAAGACAAGTGGGGTTACAAGTGTATTGCCCAAGAACACAACATGTTACATGTAATGTAACAATAGCCCTGCTTGAACGCTCAAGTCACTTGCATACACTAAAATTAACCAGCATTAGACCACCACTGACTCACACTAATTTTAGCTTCTCATAGTTTAACCCTTTCAGTAAATCACTAAGGGAAAAATCTTAAATTTAATTTTGCAAAATTGTCAAAAACAAACAGCACCACATGAAAGTACTGCTCAATAGCCTTCATTTGAATGGTCACACACTAAGGTTTTATCCACAGACTCGAGAGTTACAACCACATTTATTGACCCAATGTTTGACTCGGGAGTGAAAGGGATAAAGCAAGTACCTGTACATGTTGTTTTATTTTTGGCTATTGAAAGAGCTGCAATAGGTTTCATGTAAAATTCATAAGGTACAAGTACAACATACAGCTGTAGTTATTATTTTAATTGAACCAAATCGAATGGTAAGATTTGAGTGTGCTTGATAATCAATAATATGTGTTTAAATATCCATCAGTAATTGAACACAATCAATAAAAAAATTGTGAATTGTCTGAATGTGCAACAATTTCTGAACACAATTGAACAATCGTAAAATCGAGTGAAATATACCAGATTTGAACAAAATGTGACTTATTAGCATGCTATGTACATATGTACAGAACATGACAAGCGCATGTACAAAGTATGTCACATGTACAGTACATGGATTTCACCTGTAGACTGATGTATATTTTTAGAAAATAAATTTCAAATGCAATCGTACATTAACCATCCCTCCAATCACCTATCGAACCTAATATTATTGAATGCTCAGTTGCATTCAATTCCTGGAAATTTTGTGTGAATTTCATAGTGTTCTGTAGTAATACCAAACTCAATCAAAGTCCCCAATCACATGGTTTTATTATTGACGTCTGGTTACTGCTAAATTGACCCTTGGGGGTACAGTACATGTACATTGTACACACCTGCAGTTAGATTGCCCAAGAACAAAACAGTAACAATGACCAGGAATCCTGAGTCACTATATTAGGTCCCCCTGTGCATTTAACACAATCAAAAAGGCCTGGGTGAGATAGTTCTCATACAATCACTGTAAATCTGGACCTACTCAGTAGATCCTCATAGTGAAGAGGTTTAAAAATTGGTTTTGATAATTAAAATAAGCTGGACAATACATGTACTTCCTTTAATTGTATACATTAATTTTCTACTGTACTGTACATCACTATTTAGTTACATGTATTCACACTATTAGTGCAACTATTTCAACTTCATCTCATCACATTTGCATTCTAACTTGACAATGCTGTCATGAAGACAGCGAAACGTTGTTATTCACTTTTATCACTTATTTGCATGACCAGAACTTACATGTAGCTTATTAAAGTAAGCTGGTTAAGGACTAATTTGTCCATTAAGAAATCTACTAATGGGATGTTCGATTGTACATATTTTTACAAACAATTATACACGTACATGTAGTTTCTTATGGACTTGAGAGATTTGTATACATTTGGAGCATCTACTGTATCTGCCACATGTACATTCATTTTGGCTGTCCAATCCAATTGATTAAAACACATTTTATTTTAATTTTGTTACAGCTCCAACAGCAATCCTAACGGCTCCAAATGGAGCTCTCGACAGAAACTTCATCCACTTAATATGCAGAGTAACGGAACACCAAAGCCAACCATCACATGGTACAAGAATGGAGTAATTCTTAACAACAGGGCCAGAGCATACAAGTACCCTCTCCCTGATGGTGAACTGCTTCGTTTAGGCCGCCTTTTGAAATCGCGCCATGAGGGTGATTATGAATGCAAGGCTTCGAATGCGGCAGGCTCAGCGACATCTCAAACAGTGTCGCTAACAATCTACAAAGGTTAGTGAGTATTCATGTACAGTACTGCTCAAAAGCAAGTAGCCTCCTTGACATTGAAATTTGACCGGTTTACTAGAGTCTGAGCGCCAAATCTATGGAAGTCCGCAGGCATGTTCCCCCACAAACGGTTTTAGATTTTCACTCTCTAAAATTATATTTGCCTCGATTTTGAGTCATTTGGGAAATTCGACCGATTTCCATAAACCGGTGTAAGCCGGTCTGGATCCGCACCTGCTCCTTTCTCACTTGCCTAGTTCCTGTATGGCTCTTTATCAGGCCTTGACCATGAATCCGTTTAGGTGATGTCCAGGACGGACATGACCCAAAATGGATTGACCACAGCAACGTTAAGAATCAGGGAATAGGCAAGTTTCTTGCGATGCATACATGTATCTCATTTTTTGCGAGACATACATGTACATGTATATGACATTTGTATCTCCTTTCTCTCGAGACGTACAGTATCTCGTTTTTCGCGAGACATGCATGTACTGTATATCTCCTTTCTCCCGAGACTTTGTCTCCTTTCTCTCGAGATTTCTTGGGAGACATAATTATCTCCTTTCTCTCTCGAGTTTGAAAATGTTCAAAATTTGTCTGCAACATTTGTGGATGTTGCATGATGTTGTACTCGTTTGGCCGCGTTATTGTTGCACCGGAGCATGCACACTAGTTCGATTTGCTATTTCAAAGAACCATCCAGCATGCTGCAACATATATGTACACGTACTACAGTACATCAGGGTGGCCAAACGTGTGTAACATGTTGTTACAAGTCATGTATGATGTGTTGAAATGTTGCGTGCGTTTGGCTAGCTCCTTCACATCACGATCCAACAATGTTGTGTTATGTTAAAAGCGTTGAAATATTGCGTGGGTTCCGGTTTGGCCGGCCATTATTGCAGCGTGTGTTCTGGCCTTACGATGTTTCCGCAGCCTCGTACCCAGACGTCTCTCTTATTTCCAAGGGCGCGCAAAGGAAGGAGGGAAGGCGAAAGGTCGCGAGACGTCTGGCAGATTTTGTTTTCAAGATGGCGGAATGTTTAATGGCGGATGATTCCGTAATTTTTAAAAATGAGTGTAGCAGGTTAATTTTGCACATTTCGGAAGTCTACATCCATTATGTAATGAAAATGCAGCTTTCTTTCCAAAAACGGACTACAACATCACTACAGGCTTCGTCATTCTGAGTTTCCTGCCACAAATCGAAGAAGCAGCCTGTGCTAGAATTATGAAAACGTTGCACGATCAAAAAACAAGAAATCTCTTGGAGAAGCTGTTCGAGACCCGATCGTGATAGGTAATATTTGCATATTTATGTGAACGTTCGTTTCGGTCTTTGATTTTTTGTATTAATTCAGTTGGAAATATGGCAAGCGACAAGCTACTAATTTGTTGCGAAAATACCAAATGCAGCTGCCAAGATGTTTGCAATGTACTTTATATTGCACGCTGGTGTTCTGTGTTATTACTCAAAAGGCAACAAACCGGTTGTAATAGCGGTTTTCAACCTCCAGCCAGTTGGTGAAGTTCAAATTCGAATGGCACTGTTATTATACTCAGCGTTATACTGGAGCCATGTTTTGTTATATATTAAAGAAGGTAATATTATATTTAACCGTTTCCATTTTATTTCTGCAGTGCAAATTTTTGTTGACAGATTTTCAGTTTCAATAGCATAATTTATCTCAGGAATGTTTAAAATAATGTACCCTAATATAAATTTACATTACAATATACAGTAATATTGCACATCAATAAAAGTTGTTTGTCATAGCCTGCGAGCAAGCTCTCTGGCAGGCTAGTTTGTCTGGGTAATTCAGTTTAGCATATTTGCTTCCTACTACTACTCGGCACTTGAAAAAGCTTCATTGTCCTAGTGCTATTGGGCAGCCAAGTGTGGAATGTACCCAATTATTTAGAATAATGAATAATGTTCAGCTATAAAACATATTGCAATTGTGTAGGAAATGGATGTGATTAAAAAAGAAAACATAATGGCTTGTTTTGGCAAATCCTTAAAAAATAAGGTTTCCATTGATGCTAATAATGAAGTACATACATTATTCACAATCCAATCTTCAGTTGCAATGATTGTATTGAAATAATTAATTACAATAGACCAATAGTCCATTTTACAGTTGTGTGCTTAGAATCCAGGCCTTTGAACAGAAGTGAGGCTGGAGGTGACTTTGTTGTGATACAAACCTTCCTTCTTTTCAAATGTAAATTATTCTGTTATTATGTAAACTAGTTTCTGATCTCTATCATATCATGGTCACCCTTAACCTCGCTTTCATACAGAGGCTTGGTTACATTTCACAGAACTGTAAAATGGTCTATTAATGCTCTAGCCATGTACTACCAAACTTAAAAAAATATAATATCCCTCCCCGTAAGTCCTTTTAGCCTTGTACACCTTCTGAATCCCTGACTGAGACAGGGTGTACAATTATTTTTATCAGAAATTGTATGTTTTTAGCTCTTTAATTTATGGTGAGCTCACTAAGATTTTCCAGAATATTAAAGAGGACATTTATAGAGAAAATTAGACTCTTGTTTATATGCTTGTATTGCCTAGTTTACACCTGAACATGTGGGAAATCTCAAATCAGCTCTCCAACTTTTGCAAGAGAAGAGAAACAGGAGAAATAAATAGTATGAAGATCAAAGGCCCTAAAGTTTCCGATAAAACAAAAGAAACTTGCTCAAATTATTAACAAAACTGTCAATTGAATTGAGCCACATTTTGAGATAACTGACAGATGATGTGAATGATGATCCTGGTTTTGTCGGTTCTTTATAGATTAACCGACCAGTGGGGTGACATTTGTGTTTATGACTGTTTTTGGGCAGTTTGGTAATGCCAACATTGTAGATGCCCCAACATACATAAATGCATACTGTTACATACATAAACTTTATTTAAACTCAAATAACCCTGCCACCCTTTTCCTTTGTGATTTGAGATGTATTATGTTGTCTTTGTATATTATTGGGTAGGAAAAAGAAAAAAAAATCAATGAGTCATTAATCTAATTAAAACCACTTTATTTTAATTTTATTGCACTAACAGTGTTGTTTTGATAATATTGAATAAGTAAAAATTTCATACAAGAAAATTTGTGTTTACTATAGATCATAAGCTCTTGTGTCTGTTATGCTTCTACTTCTTCTAGACCCCAATTGGTTTCATCCTCTATGGTTAGACCTCTCATCAGTCAACTGAGTTCTTGTTCCCCTTTAAACCTGTAATAATGGCATGACAACACAGTTTATATTAATTGATAAAGAGTTATACAAACCAAACACCTCCAAAAACTAACAATTTCCCTTCGGTAACACACACAACAACCCCCTGTAAAAACTCACCTCCCTCCACCTATCTAACCCTCAGACCTGTGCTTTCATTTCATTCAAATACATGTAGACACTGAAGTCACAGTTCTAGTTGTGGGATGAATTGGATTTTGGGAAAATGAAGTCTTGGTTTTAATTATCAGACAGGATATTAATTTTCAAATAGCCGGACTTATACAGGCCCGTAGACAGGATTTTAATGGGGGGGGGGGGGGGGGGGGGTGCGTTGGAGTGGCAAAGTTTTTTTGGCGCAAGCTACTAAGGGGTCGGGAGCATGCCCCCCCCCCCCCCCCCGGGAAATTTTGAAAGATTTTGTTTGTCTGAGACTGCATTTTGTGCATTTTGAAGGTAGTATGATATGAAACCAGGCAGCCAAAAGCGAACGTAAAATCATGAATATTTCTGGAACTGTTCGGTTAGAGAAAATACCGATGAAAAAATACTAAAAATACATATTGCGGACCTTCGATTAAAGACATTTTTAAGCCAAAGGAGTGAATATTTGGATGAAGAAAATGACTCGCTGGATGTTGTCTTTGTCGATGAAGACGATATGTAAACACGTTCAAAGCTGCGATTGTTTAGCCTGTGTACATCCGCCGCCTCCCCTCAAAATTTTGAGGGGAGGCAGCGGATGTACACAGGCTACGATTGTTTTGGTTTATTGGAACCAGTTAATGATTCAGACTTAATGCATTTTTCAAACTACACCAGTTATCGAATTAGAGCACAAGCACTACTATTTCACTTTCTTTTGAACCGTCGGTCCACTACAGGTGGACCTCCACTGCCCGTGGGGGGGGGGGGGGGGGTGCGGACGCACCCATCGCACCCCCCTCCCTACGGGCCTGCATATATATTACAGTACTCCAACCAAAGCCACCCAACAAAATTCTGTACAAAATTAGCGAATGAAACCTCGGATGTTTAATAACAATAGATTTCCCACAAATTATAATGGATCTAAGCAAGCTGCATGCTATAAATTACAGGTTTAAAGGCTTAGCCTTTACGAGGAAAACCAACTAGACATAAGCTTAAGCCTTAAATAAATTTCGTGAGCATTAATAATAATAAAAAATAATCTCATTATACGTACATTACATTCCTAAAAGTTGCAGTGCGTTAAACCAGGTTCTAAAATAAACAGCAATTGACGATAGCCTTACCCGATATAGTCAAGTCATCAAATGATTCTTCAAGGTCGATTTTCTGCTACAAAGTTCGAATGAATCCTCGCACTGATCCTCGACGTCCTTGGCAGCCATAAGTAGCAAAGTATTGCGAATTTCGAACCCTACGCGTATGGTTTTAGCATCTACATTGTCTACAACAAAATACTAGTGAAATCGAGCACTTGCAAAGCTTGAAAACTCGAAAAAATGAGGATTGCCAAGAAAACGACAAAATTGCCAAGAAATCGACACGTTTTCTCGCAGGCGCTTCGAGCCTCTTCTTTCCCCTTCCCATGGTCCCTCGCGCTTTCGGCTCGTGCCCAGTCGCTCGTCCAATCGCAAAAAACAAATGCGAAGTGCCTGAGGAGGAGGCTGATGTTTCCGGATGTTTCTTAAGTTTTCGTGAGACTGCACTGATCTGAGGCCACGCTATGTAAACTTTATATATACACAACTGTAACTTACTTGGATAGGCTGCATATTGTTCTTTCTCGTCTTCCTTACTCTTATAAGCTCTTTTCATCTTCCTAAGTCGTATTTTACGCCATTTAAACAATTACCATTTTCGACGGAGCACAGTTTTTCCACAGTGAATCCACAGGCTTCTCGGTCAGCGGTTGGTTGCCGGTTCGACGGTATATACGTAGTGTAACAGTCATAATTTATATCCAGAGTCATCAACCACAGGTCACCAAGTTTGTATGGAGCTGAAATTCGATCGAAAATAATTTTTCACTTTTCTTTCGAAAAATTATAAATAATGTTAAAACCTCACCTGTTGTCTTTTGCTGTGTTTATATCGCTTCTGCGAGCTGCTTCAGTGGCGGATTCGACCGTACTGTGTACGTAGAAATTCGCCCAAAACAGCTTCCAGGAGTTTTCCCAGAAGCGATAAAAACACAGGAAAAGACAAGAGGTGAGGTTTTAACACTTTAATTCACATTATTTATAACTTTAAGAAAGAAAGTGAAAATTATTTTCGATCGAATTTCAGCTCCATACAAACTCTTATACAGCGCTTTGGTGACCTGTGATCAAACGACCTCAAACAGACCACCACGAAGGTTTTTTTAAACTCTTTCTAATCGGCTTGGTTGGAAATCCATAAAGACTGCCCAAAAGAGCATCTTAAAATTTTAAATTGCATTCCTAAATTTGTGAGTGGTACATTATCTTGCATAGAGTCAAAGGTTCATGTGTTTCTAATACTGTACATGTATAATTTCTCCTGTTTCTCTAGACAGTTCACAGTCCCTTTATTTTTTGCGCTGAAATCGTCGCGCTGTCACGACCCCAGATTTCGCTCGCCAAATAATCCAAGATGGCGGCTCCACGATCGATCGTGACAGCGCGACGATTTCAGCGCAAAAAATAGAGGGACTGTGAACAGTCTACTGTTTCTCTGTTTCTCAAAGTATATGTACAACGAAGGCTACTACAGTTGTCATTGAGAAATTCGTCATATTAACCTTTGTTTCAGTTCGTGATTTTTTAACTGAAATATTTTAACTCGGATTTTGCTTTTCTCAGTAGCTTGTATCCGTGAATAATGAATAATTTATTCATTATTCAAAAAAAAGAATATACATGTACGTGATGTACAGTGAAATCACGATTTCTCGAACCTCCAAGGGAAACGAAAATTGGTTCGAGCAATCGAAATATCGGGGTAAAATTACAGTGAAACAAATCCAAGGGAACGACTTTTGGTTCGAGTTATCGGGATGTTTGAGAAATTGAGGGTTCGAGAAATGATTGTATCTTTCTGATTGTGTTTCTCACTAAGCTTAACATTTATCATCAGTTCTTTACACAAAATACTTTACTTCATAGTAATCCTGTAGTTAAGTATCTTTATTTTAAAATACAGGATTAAATTAACATATCCGTCAATGATTTCTGTAGGGAATCATATGCCATCTTTTCTATTGTTGTTAGGTGATCAGTGAATTCCAGCAAACTGTTAAGCACTATTTTGATTGATACATATCACGTACTTTGAACTTGGGATATATATACTTTAATCTCCTTAGGTTTTGTTATCTAAAGCTCTCTTTCGCTTCCTTTTTGGAAGTACACTTACTATGAGTTATTGACTTTCAAAGAACCTCTATGCGTTTTTTGCTGTGCACCAAGTACTCGTTAAGTGCATTTTTGCTTGCTTCGGTAGTTTTCTAAATATTTGCTCACGTTCGTTTTAGGCCCAATTGTGCTATTGTCTTCCATTTGTAAAGTGTTTTAGACCCCTTTTATTAAAGGTTACTGTTTTTTTAAATAAAAGTAAACAAACGACACAGGCTTGCATTATACATTTCATTAGTTGTTTACCAAGCTAATGGGACACCTATGATTTATGAACACACCTATGGAAATACAAACACAAAGTCACGCACAGTCTCCGAATTGAAAAACATCTAATTTGACGTTTTAGTGTGTAGTATCACGGTATATTTTACCGAGTCTTGCAGTATTTTGGCGTACCCATAGGGCGAATCAAATCACAAGCGACGAGTACAAATGTACAGCGATACTGTACACTAAAATATATTATAAGAGATTTATTATCTAAAGTTTTTCTCTTCCGAAATCCAGACTTTGAAACGTGTTTTGCGTTGCGCGCGGATACGAAGAGCACAGAAGACCTGTTTAACCGGACGGTCTCTTGGAATACAAATATCGTGCGATATCTGTACTCGTTTCGCGCGTTATTTGTACTCTCTGAGTAAAACGTTGTGAAGAATAAAGGAGGCCGTCAGCTAGATGATACTGTGTCAATGTTCCACCGAATTAATATTTTAAGAGGGTTATTTTTTAACTCTTTCACTCCCAAGAGTGTCAAAGCTCAAATTTAAAAAAAATCCCCAAATTTCATTTTGCAAGATAAGGAAAAACAAACAATACCACATGAAAGCGCTGCTGAATAGCTTTAATATGAAAGGTCACACACACCACAGACTCAAAAGAACCACCAGCTTGTATAGCATAATAAACAGCACCACATGAAAGTACTGCTCAATAGCTTTCATTTGAATGGTCACATGCTAGGGTTTCATCCACAGACTTAAAAGTTAGAACCACAATAATTGGCCAGATGGTTGATTGTGGTAGTGAAAGGATTAAGGATATCTCACTGCACTCTTGTCCATTCTTGTGGCATTAGCATAAATATCTACACGAGACAGTTATTTGCTTTGAGTATTATTCGCAGACAGAACCTCCCAGAAGAGCAAGCGAAGAGTTTCGCGAGCTGTCCAATCGTTTATTTTACCCACACGAAGCAAACTACATGCAGCACAAGAGGGAGGGCAATTTGTCAGTAGTTTATTGTTCCACATAAATGTCGTGAAAGTCACGTTTTAATACTCGGTCTGCTTCATTTGGTCCTACATTTTGAAATCACAGCGGGCTTAAGTATCAATTAATTTCCCTCCCATTGATTTCACGATATCACAAAGAAAAGCTCCTTTTCGCGGAAACGCTAAATCTGTCCGCGGTTCCGGTTGTTCAAAGCAGATTTACAGCCTCTAACCCATCGTGAGCGTCAACTTCGAATTACGTTTTGTAAGTTATCGATGACAGTTTTTGTTTGTCTTCGTTTCATTTAATTTACGACCATTTACGTTGACTAATCTCAAACGGCGCTAAAATTAACAGTAAAAACGCTTTTAAATCGCTGGGTAAACGTTTTCAGATTAGTGACAATCAGCTTTGTTGCAAGCGAGCCCGGACCTACAAAAGCACCAAGCTATTGCCCACCCTGACACATGTACATGTGTGCTAAAGATAGAATAATTACCAGTCGGCTATTTCATTCGTTTTACCATATTTTTCCCGCCAAAATGACACTGGCTCACACGCGCGCACTCTTTTACTATTGGTAAAACTCGTCGTAAAATGACGACGGCTACAACATTTTCCCGCCAAAATGACACTGGTTAACACGCGCGCACTCTTTTATTATTGGTAAAACTCGTCGTAAAATGTCTGACGACGGCTATCACGTTTTTCCCGCCAAAATGACACTGGCTCACACGCGCGCTCTTTTACTATTGGTAAAACTCGTAGTAAAATGACAACGGCTACCACGTTTTTCCCGCCAAAATGACACTGGTTCAACGCGCACACTCTTTTACTAGTGGGAAATCTCGAATTCGTATTCGTACTAGAATTGAAAAGTTTTTGATAACTAAAATACCAACAACTGTTCTTTTTTTATCTTTAGCGGGAAGCACACCATCAGGATTTCCAAGAATAGCCAAACATCCTGGATTTGCTTTGATAACGAGCGGAGAGGATGGGACGTTTGAGTGTGTCGCCACAGGAACCCCACCCCCTGTGATATCATGGCTGAAGGAGAACAAGCCTATCGATTTATCAGACCCAAGGATCACCATACCCACTCCTGGGACTGTGAAGATAACAAATGTGCAAGCCGCGGACGAAGGCCTCTATGAGTGTGTTGCGACCAACAGTTTGGGAATGGTCCACTCTCGTCTGGCAAGACTCCTACACAAAGGTTTGTATCTAAATCCGCCTCTACGACATTGTCGTAAAAAACTCGTGGTAAAATGACGACGCTACCACTTTTTCCAACTAGTAGAAATTGCCTTGATATGCAACCAAATTACATTGTATCTAACACGATTTAACTTTCACTCCCTAGTAGAAGTTCAAAGCTAAAAACTGAAAAAAATCTCAAATTTATTTTGGCAAGATATGGAAAAACAAACAGTACCACATGAAAGTACTGCTCAATAGCTTTCATTTGAATGGTCACACACTAGGGTTTCATCCACAGACTTAAAAGTTAGAACCACCTTGTACAGCATAACAAACAGTACCACATGAAAGTACTGCTCAATAGCTTTCATTTGAATGGTCACACACTAGGGTTTTATCCACAGAATTAAAAGTTAGAAACACAATAATTGACTTGATGCTTGCTTCTGGGAGTCAAAGGGTTAAAAGAAAAGCGACAAAAACAGCGACAAAAGTACTATAAATAATTATAGGAAGGTCAGGCCAATCCCAGAAGAGAGAAATAATGGCAGGAAATAGGTGCAAACATTCCTGTTCTAAACCACCCTCTTTCTAACTGGCTGGAAGCACCATTTCCTTTCAAACGTGACCCCTCATACTTTAGGTAAACTTTCATCAGACGGTTTTGTGTCAACAACGATTTTTCCAGAGCTGCCAGTGTCTGCTTAGAATTCCAATCATGTCAGGAAACCGGTTTAACAGGCGTCGTCAGTTATGGCAAATCTTCGTTGAAGCACTCGAAGGGTTTCCGCTTCTTATTGGCGAGCACTCTCGTCAGCATGACACCATAAGATGAGCTGTCGTGACGTCATATTGCTTAGCAACGTTTCAAACCGATCTGGCATACATGCAGGAATATTAGGCAAAATTGTCAAAAACAACAGCGCCACTTGAAAGTACTGCTTTCATTTGAATGGTCGCACACTAGGGTTTCATCCACAGACTTAAAGTTAGCACCACCTTGTACAGCATAACAAACAGTACCACATGAAAGTACTGCTCAATAGCTTTCATTTCAGTGGTCGCACCCTAGGGTTTCATCCACAGACTTAAAAGTTACAACCACATTTATCGATTCAAGGTTTGACTCTGGGAGTAAAAGGGTTAACATTCTTCTTTTGTAGTCTCATTCCAGAAACCAGTCATCACCAGTCCCCCTCAACCTGTCACAGTCGACCCAGAAACTGTGGTTTACTTGAACTGCTCGGCCACAGGCTTCCCAAAGCCGTCTATTGTGTGGGAACTGGACGGCGTCAGGCTCGCAGGGGAAGTTCTGATGGCGTGTTTACCGTACAAGATATACAGAAGTCTGGGAACTACACTTGCATAGCGGTTAACAACAGAGGGCAGGCGCGGGACTCCGCTTACGTCACTGTTCGAAGTAAGTTGAAAACGCTCTTTGGATGCATGGCCACTCACTAGCGTTTCATCCACAGACTTAAAAGTTAGAACCACCTTGTACAGCATAACAAACTGTACTATACTGTACTGTACATGACATTACTGCTCAATAGCTTTCATTTGAATGGTCGCACACTAGGGTTTCATCCACAGACTGAAAAGTTAGAACCACCTTGTACAACATAATAAACAGTACCACACGAAAGTACTGCTCAATAGCTTTCATTTGAATGGCGACACATTACATGATTACGGTTTCACCCAAATACTTTAAAAGTCAGAACCACGTTAAGCGACTAAGGTTTCATTTTGAGATTGAAAAGGATTCTTTTTGGCAAATCCTTCTCGATATTGGAGGTAAGTAACAAACGAGACTGTTGTATGCTGAACCCAGTTGAGTTCATGACAAACCAAGCAATTCCTAAAACGTTTGCTGACAAGATGATTATTGTTTCATTGATAGAGTTGCCATTTGCTCCGACCAGACCCTCTGCGACTCAGATAACCGCAGAAGGGATCGCCATCACATGGCAGCCGGGGGAGGACCCTGGTGGATGCTTATAAGCTGTACTATCGAGCCAAGAGCGCGAGTCAGTGGATAGTGATCAAGGATATCCGTGGTCGGACATCCATGAGTCTGAGTAATCTCCAGCCTTTCACAGCCTACCAGTTCCGCGTCTTCGCTTTGAACGGCATGGGCACCAGCAAACCGAGTCCATTGGCAGAATTCACCACATCTCAAAAAGGTTTGCATTTAGTGTTTTGTACATGTACACCCTTAGGCAGAAAAGGTGGTGAGACCGAGAGGTGAGAATGCTGGACTTGAAATTTAGAGGTCCCTTATTCCACTCAGACCACTGGCTGAAGTTGTGTGAGAACAAATTGCGTGACAATAAGTTATGTGACGACAAGTTGTGTGACAACAAGTTGTATGACGACAAGTTGTATGACGACAAGTTGTGTAAATAATAATAATAATATAAAAGCTTTATTAACCTGGAAAAAAATCTATCAGCATTTATAAAAAATGCTGGTGACAACAATCGTGTGACAACAAGTTGTGTTCAACTCCTCGTTTACGTTAAGACAAATGTCCAACTGGTCACTCGCCTCCCACCAGTTATAGAAATCTCAACAAGCTTTATGTTCAGTTGGCAATAAAATAGATTTCGCAATTGATCTACAGCTCCCAGTAGCTTAATAGCTCATGGTTTGAATCCCGTTGAAGCCTAAGCATGACTTTATTCAAGCATTCAGTGGAGATAATCTGGCATATATTTTAGGTAATGTTGTCCTTCATGTAAAATGTCCTATTCCTTCCCTCAGCGCCTGGAACCCCTCCATGGAACATTCAAGCCAAGGGACTCTCAGACACTTCATTCGAAGCAACATGGCTGCCACCCAAGCAGCCAAATGGTCAGATACGTGGCTACCGGCTTTACTACGTCACTGACCCTAAACAGAACATCGATAAATGGCTATACAAAGCTTCAGCGATTAACCAAACTCAAATCACAGGACTGAAAAAAATGACCACGTACTACTTTAAGCTGATAGCTTATAATAGTGCAGGAGAAGGGCCTCTCTCGGGTCTGTTTGCTGTGAAGACAGCACAAGGAGGTAAGATGCGCAGTAACTTACATGTAAAAGAATCAAGAGCGGTTTTCAAACGTGTGCCGTGAAACCAAAACCAAATCATTACATTGACCAATCATAACAAACGTAAACAACGCAATGAACCAATGAAAATTCAAAGGAAATATATGTAACTGGCGCCAAGCGCGGGAAAACGCGTGCGACCAAGTGTCGCGATTGGTTTTGGTTTTACAAATGATTGGCTGAGAAGGTGGCGCGATTTTTTTTAAAGCAATAACAGAGTGTAGCAAAGTAATTCAACGATTACTTTCAACACTCAATTGAATTCTAAACCCAACCAAGGGTTTCCTAAAGTGAGACAAGCATATTAACGCATTCTTTTCCCCTTCAGCTCCTGGACAGCCTGGAGAGGTCAAAGTAATAGTACTTTCACCCAGGGCAATTCAAGTCACGTGGCAAGCCCCAAGGTACATTGGGGAAGGAGTTCTCGGCTACGAAGTATATTACAACAAGTCGACCGCTGGCATGGACACTAGTATCACTGTCGGGGATAATACGTTCGGCCAGGAGATAAGAGATCTCAGCCCATACACGTATTACCAGGTGCAAGTGGCGGCAAAGTCTTATGTCCCTATTGGGCCGATGTCATTCGTCAAGGTTGTTCAAACAATGGAGGACAGTAAGTAAAATGCTGGTAGACTTGTTACCTATACTAACAGAGGGGACAGCAACAGACAGTTAAATATCCCATCTCCCTATTAAAAAATATATATTATTCAGTCAGTGACACAAGCTACTCGAAAAAAAATTCCGAGTTCCCCCAACAGAGTTGAACCTATGACTTTCCGTGCACCGGTCGGACGTTCTACCACTGAACTACAGGAGACTCATGGGAGCTAAGGCCATATAACTAGGTTCAAGTGTGACAAACATCCCGCATACTGCTAGGATTAGATTTGTTGGGGGAACTCGGAATTTTTTTCCGAGTAGCTTGTGTCACTGACAGAATAATATCTTTCTCATATTTCTACCAAGCTTAAAATATACCATCATTTATTTCCATTTTTCTTCTTCCTGCCTAGATTTTTTGGCCGTTTCTCCCTCTTCTCCTTACGTCGTCTCTCTCTCTCGCTCCTTAATTTTTTTCAGCCATTTCTTCCTCCTCCGTTTACGTCATTTTTCCCACCAACCTACTTTTTAGGGCGTTTTTCCTTCCCTAATTTTTTCAGCCGTCTCTCCCTCCTCTGTAATTTCTTCGGCCATTTCTCCTTCTTCCTTGATTATTTCAGCCATTTTTCCGTCCTCTCTAAAATCGTTCCTCTCCCCTCCCAACGAACTAACAAGGGTCAACTATCTAAACAGTCAGTGAGTAATGCATCGCGCTCCTTCTTGTTGAATCTTTAGTTCCAAGTGCCGCTCCTCAGAACATCCGGAGTAAGGGACTGGACTCGACCAGCCTTGAAATCAGCTGGGATCCGCCTCCCACCGGCCATCGCAATGGACGTATAACAAACTATACCATCAAGTACAGAGAGAAGGGGGTGGACGTGCAAGGTGAGTCCTGAAACCTCTTTTTCTGATATAAATTACCGTAAAACTACAGCCAACGGCTGAAAGCAACGTTGAAATCAGCATTGAAAGAAATCAAACCGGCGGCAAAAAGCGCGGGAAAAGTCTCGCGCGGCAAATCACGAAATGAAATATCATTGGTTGATTAAAGCACATCTAACTTCTGATTGGCTAGAGTAAGTTGCACGGTACAGAAATGAACATAGGGGGAAAAAAACAATAAAATGGTGTTTTTCGAAAAGCGTATTGACATGTATACCTTTCTTATACAGCTTCGTGAATGTGGATGGAATCAAATCATCTATTCGTCTTCACAACCTAAAGAAATACAGCACTTACTTTGTATGGCTATCAGCGAGAACGTCAGTTGGCGATGGCCCCATGTCTAGCAAGCACATTTTCACGACCGCAGAAGATGGTATGTACATTTGCAGTATTTTTTTCCAGGCAATATTTAACCAGGACGGGCTTATGCGCCTTCTGGCGCGGAGAGAATAAAACTGAATGAGCCCGCGGTTTTCGTTGATAATGCTACATGTAAGCAACATGGCGTGTCCCGTTGGCAACGAAGTGTTAGGAGAACGTTTGCTATTTCTGATAATTTGAACAATGAGAAAACCCGTACTTTTACGTGAAAGCACGTTATTAAGAGGATATTGACTCTTAATCTCGTAAGAATGCCAAGTATAAATTACACAACATTTCCATAATTAGCACATGAGAAAACAGTACCACAGGAAAGTACTGTTCAATTGAATGGACACTAGAGTTTTATCCACAGACTTCAAAGTTAGAACCAAAGTTAGAACTTGTACAGCATAATACACAGTACCACATGAAAGTACTGCTAGATAGCTTTCATTTGAATGGTCACACACTAGGGTTTCATTCACAGACTTAAAAGTTAGAGCCACCTTAATTGCACAGCACAACTGTACCACGTGAAAGTACTGCTCGGTTGCTTTCATTTGAATGGTCACACACTAGAGTTTCATCCACAGACTTAAAAGTTAGAGCCACCTTGTACAGCATTTTTCAACTTTTCGGTGGTTATTAAAACGCTGAGTGTCAAAGGTTTTTCTCGTGGATTCGTGCACGAAGTGTAAACCGCAAATATTCTTGTCTGTTTTGGGGAATTTCGGTGGAATTTTCTGGGAATTAATCAGACAGGAAACAAGTCAGTAATTGAGGCTTTTAAAATTATCCGTTAATTGTCAATCCTTGCGGTGAAGGGAATTCAAAAACATGCCTTTGAATTAATTGTAAGTTATGTTGGGCTATGAGACCTTATTCATAAATGGCGATGGATTAATTATTAGTTATATTTATGCTAAACAGCCTCCCTAGCCTCATTTTAGAGTAAAATTTATTTTGAATTTTGAACATACTAACGAGGCTAGGGGGCTGATTAGCATGAATATAAAAGAATAATTAATCGGCCGTCATTTATGAATAAGGTCTATTGTAAACACTATGTTTATATTCGGACCGTTATGGATAAATTTTCCTTTTAGCCCTTTCACTCCCAAGAGTGCTAACTGACTAAAAAATCTTGAATTTCATTTTGCAAAATGGTCACTGAAACAAATAGTACCACATGAAAGTACTGCTCAATAGCTTTCATTTGAATGGTCACACACTAGGGTTTCATACACAGACTCAAAAGATACAACCACACTTATTGACTCAAGGTTTGACTCTGGGAGTGAAAAGGTTAAAACAACAAGCGTCGTCTTGGACCATTCGCCTCGAATTGTAAAGAAGATGCTTTGTGTTCAAAGCTTAACATACGCACACAGAGGAGTATGTGTTCTAGACAATTCTGGCTGTAGTCTTGCAAAGCTGATGATAGACATTGCGAATATAGGCTTGTTTGTGGGTTATAATTGGCGTAAAATGTGTCTGAACTCGATCTAGTTTGTGTATGCCCTATTTCGTCTAGTCTTTGCGGTTTGAAATAGCTTCTATATATAATGACCTACAATAAACGAGCCAAAAGTAGCCCTACGGTTACACGATAGCTGCTTTTAGAGTGATATTTCCCAGAGTACATTATGTCAGGTTTAGGAAATACCACGTTTATAATTGCTTTGGGCGTTATCCGGTATTACGTCTAATACCTCTCAGGCAAGAATCTGGAATGAATGTGGCATTTAAAAAGATTTATGAAACAGACACTTGCACCAACGTATCAATGAACACAAGCACTATTACAATTCAATGCAGTACAATGACTTATTTATACACTTATTTATACAAGCATGAAGCTTGTGGTGTCCTCTTCTAATGGTAAACACTTCCGAGACATTCATTGTAACGTTCCGTAGGATCGTGACAAACAGTTTTGTGTTCTAAAGAAGTACTGCAAAAGCAAGTTCGATTGTCTTCTGTATGAAACGTTGTTCAATAGAGAACTAACACCTTGTCTCAACGTACAATCGGATTCATCTAATTCCCAACCCTTTCACTCCCAGAGTCAAACCTTGAGTCAATAAATGTGGTTGTAACTTTTGAGTCTGTGGATGAAACCCTAGTGTGTGACCATTCAAATGAAAGCTATTGAGCAGTACTTTCAAGTGGTGCTGTTTATTTTTGACAAAATTGGAAAATGAATTCAAGATTTTTTCCTCAGTTTTGAACTTAGCACTCTTGGGAGTGAAAGGGTTAAACCTTTTTGCGCTATATTGAAGTGATACATCAAACACTCCAGGCAGTGTTTCATCACAAGAGAAGAGAGTTGAAAATATGTCGCGTAGCGGAGTATTTTTGACGAAACTCAAGGTGTTTGGAAATCGGATGAAACACTGTCTGGATTGTTCGATATAATTTCCCAATCGAAACAAAAACTAGGAGTAAACGAAGAAATAAAATCGTAAAAATATATGCTAAAGACCAAAACCTCCGTCATAGTTATGAATTCCTTTCCTTGATGAATTACTAATTATTTTTCTCCTTTCCTCTTTCCAGTCCCCAGCGGAGCGCCACGTCAGCTCAAATTCAGAGTAGTGAATTCTTCTTCCATTGTGGTCCGCTGGTCAGCACCACTGCAGGAGCAGCAGGATGGTGTTATCCAGGGCTACTCGGTGTCCTATCAGAAAGTTGATGACCAGGGAAACCAATTGAATCCACCCGCCGTGACAGATGTCAAATACTCCGAATCAGAGAATACCTTGGTAACAATATTGGTTATGCTTAGAATGTATACAGCCGAACCTCTCCTTGCGGACACCTGTCTAATACAGACACCTCTCTATTACGGACAATTCCCTTGGTCCCGGCAAAATCAACCCATATATTCTCTATAAAGAAAACCTCTATAATATGGACCCTCCTCTCTAATACGGACAACGGACACTAAATATCGGCCCCAGAGAACAAATTCATTACGAACACTCCAGTAATAACAGTTCGCATTCCTTACAATTTCCTGTTTGTGGTTACATATCAAAGTCAATCAGTTGTCCCATTTTCCATACAACAAAGTAGCATTTGTTTCAATCAGTTTATCGACTTGTTCTCGCCATTTATCATCGACATTTCGTATCGTCAGTGAAGCCTTTAAAGTGACGTCATATTCAGACACCTCTCTAATATATATACGGACACGTTGCTCCGTCCCTTCGGTGTCCGTATTTATAGTGAGGTTCAACTGTACTCCAGAATCAGATCAGCCGAGATCAGCCTACTACATTCTCGTCCCCAGAGTCCGCGATCCTTTTGGTCAGCACCAAGAAATCACGACCTCTGGCTGGTACCGATTTTCTTGAGTATTCGTTTTCTATTGTCTTTGGTCTGTTCATTGTTTCAACAGCCAATCAAAAAATTCGTTCCATCTGTCCCCGCCAGAGTCCGAGATTCCTTGGTGCTGACCAAAGGATCGCGGACTCTGGGGACGAGAATGAGCCTACTATAGCACCCCAGTTAGACTACTATAGCACCAGTTATCCGTCTCTTAGTGTGAAAACAGCCAATAATGAGTTTTGGTGAAAAACCACCAAATCGTACTTGCTTCTTGAATAATTGTTCTTCATTTACAATCGACAGATCGTTATTTTAACTGAACTGGCATCTGAAACAACGTACCAGATCGAGGTTGCAGCGTACACCATCAAAGGTGACGGAGCCCGCAGTGTGCCAGCGTTCGCTAAGACGTTAGCAAAACCCCCGGATGCACCATTCGTTACCAGATCCAAGCCCTCCTCTTCCAGCGCGGATGTGACAATTAAGTGGAGGACTTTAGTCAGCAATGTGTTGTCTTACAAGCTGCGATATGGGAAGTCCTTACAGCGCCTGCGCCAAAGGGATCAGGCCAGTCTAAAGATGAAGGAGATGACTTTTCTTCCAAGTACCAAACACCATTTGTTTAGAGAACTTGGTAAGTTATTACACTGGTGCATGCATCTTTTGCAGTTCAAGTTTATGATATCGGTTAACCTCGAATTGCTATTGCTGTTTCCGTTTGTTTGCCCATTTTAAAGTTTAATTTCTTAGCTCGTTCGTTCGTTCGTTCTTTCGTTCGTTCGTTCGTTCGTTCGTTCGTTCGTTCGGTCGTTCGTTCGTTCGTTCGTTCGTTCGTTCGTTCGTTCTTTCGTTCGTTCGTTCGTTCGTTCGTTCGTTCGTTCTTTTATTCATTCATTCTTTCGTTCGTTCGTTCGTTCGTTCGTTCGTTCGTTCGTTCGCTCGTTCGTTCTTTCTTTCTTTCTTTCTTTCGGTCGGTCGGTAACGTAACCGGCGCAAAGCGCGGGAAAACGCGTATGCCCAAGTCGCGATTCGTTTTGGTCTTACATCTGATTGGTTGAGAGGGTGGCGCGAGTTTTTTAAACCAATCACAGCGCGTAGTAAAGCAAAACCGAAGCAATTCTGATTGACTTTCGACACTCAATTGAGAACCGCCGTATCCAGTCACTAACTAATCCTTTCTCTGTTCCAGACCGCGGTGTGTGGTATCTGTTCAAAGTGTCCAT
This sequence comes from Desmophyllum pertusum, assembly GCA_029204205.1. NCBI lineage: Eukaryota > Metazoa > Cnidaria > Anthozoa > Scleractinia > Caryophylliidae > Desmophyllum > Desmophyllum pertusum. Next base: position 1,825,243 of record MU826836.1, on the reverse strand, counting down.
ACGAACCAAAGTGGGCTGGTCGCCAGAATCGCCCTATTGGGTTGAAATCCTGCCAGGACCCCCAACGGGACCTCCTCTTGAAGTAAGGGCCTCCGCTGTGTCATCAACAACAATTCGTGTCGCATGGTTGGAGCCGGATAAGTGGAAGAGAAACGGACCTCTAACCGGGTACTCCGTGGTGTATAATCCTCTTAATCGAAGGGGCCTTTCGTTAGTAAGAAATATCACCAACCCGAACCAAACGCGCGTGATCTTGACGGGCCTCAGGATGTTCACTGAATATGAGATTCGTGTTCGAGCCCTCGGCCAGAAGGGACCTGGCCCTTGAGTCGCCAAGTTGTTGTGAAAACAAACGAAGATGGTAGGTCTTCATCTTGTCTCTTTTATTATAAAAATACCTTAATTTTATTTGTAAATAAAATCTGGCTATGTTGACGGCATTGTTGTTTTTTTCTTTGCAAAATACATGTTAATCATTATGCTTGTGCAACAACGAGTTCAGCAAGATAATTTGTGTTATATAATGTTGTGGTAATCCGTGTTATTTTAAGTAAGTGCCTTACCTAGCGAAAATAGTAAAGTTTTTTTATTAATTTAAATCATAGTATCAAGTTAATGTAAGCTGTAATAAGCTCCCTGCTTTGTAAACATTGCATGCCTTAATAGCTATTACCTATGTTGGTTTCAGTTCCCAGTCCTCCACGTAGCCTCTTGGCCAAGGCCCGTAGTACCGACTCGGTTACGGTGTCATGGAAATCGCCCCAGTTTCCCAACGGCATGGTGTTGAGTTATTTAGTAATCTACTCGGACGATTCAAACCTTCCCCTTGCTCAGTGGAGCTCGATGGGAGTCAAAGGATATAACGCTAGTATAAAGGCTCTGTCACGTGACATGACGTGTTGGATTCGCGTGGCCGCGGTGACGTCGGTTGGCCAAGGCAATTACTCTTACCAGTCTCCGCAAAGACACTTAAATATGACTGTAAGTAAAGAGCCCCTCCCCACGCACCACATGTCTCCAAATAAATCTCGTTCCCAGGGTCTTGTTTCACTCTGCCACCTGAGGCGAGGTGAATCAAGCTCCTGGGAACTAGATCGCAAATGCACATGTGTTAGTACTGAGCTTAATAGTGGCGTCGTTGTTTTCTGTATGCGTAACGTTTCTGTTTACTTGTGTGTCTTAAAAAGTAATATTTCTTTAGTGTAGTTTGGTCGTGAAAGTGCTGAGAACATCACACTTGAACCTACGTTAGTTATATGGCCTCAGCTCCCACAAGTCTCCTGTAGCTCAGTGGTAGAGCGTCCGACTGATGTGCGGAAGGTCATAGGTTAGACTCCTGTTGGGAGAACTCGGAATTTTTCGAGTAGCTTATGTCTCTGACAGAATAATATCTTTCTCATCACTTTGCAATTTTTGTCTGTTTCGCATACGTCTTGTTTGTGAAAAAGCTTTGTATGCAGACAAGTTTCTCAGTTTTGCAGCCGTAACTCCATATTATGGTCTGTTTTTGCAGTGCCAGAATCTTGCCGGGAACTAAAAATTGACGCGGCCGGAAGCGAATCAGTTGTGTTAAATTGGCAGCCGCCAATCACAGATGCTGGGATAACTAAGTACAAGGTATTGTCACAACATTTACAGCGCGGGTAATTCAAAACCCCAAATGGCAGAGATTTGTAGCCAATAATTTTACTTTGCTTTCAAGAAATTTCCTGTTTAGTCTAGTTTTTACATCAATGCGATAACAATAATTTATTCCGCCAGTGAAGTGCCATGTAACACTCGAGACAGTGTTTCATCACATTTCCAAACACCAAGAAGATAGTTGAAAATACGACGCGCAGCGGAGTATTTTTTACGAAATTCGAGGTGTTTGGAAATCAGATGAAACACTGTCTCGAGTGTTTGATATATCTTCTCAATCGAAACTAAAACATCAGGAGTAAACGGAAAAATAAAACCATAAAGCTCTATGCTAATTAAGAACAGGTGTACAAACCTCCGACACGGTTATGACTTCCATTGTTATAACTTGATGCATTATTAATGAGTTTGAGAAACAAATTTGCAACTCCAACGTTTTGTTGCTCTCTCTCTCTCTCCTCTCTCTCTCTCTCTCTCATCTACAGCTGACATATTCAGGTTCCAAATCGTACAAAGATAAAGGTGAACTGAAACAGTTGTCGCACAATCGCGAAGTGAAGTTGGACGCTGTTTCCCCCGGCCTTCAGTCACACACACTGCAGGGCCTTGTTCCTCACACAAGATACGAGATAGAATTATCAGCGTTCAATTCCATGGGCGAAGGACCCAGCATAAAACTGACTCTGAAGACAGACAAAGGAAGCCCGCCACCTCTTCAGAGACCGGTCATTATTGAAGATGAACTATCTGATGAGTTTGTCCCATGGAGCTGGAGGTTGCCTCGGAGAGGAACGGGCCAATAAGGTACGTTACAGCGTCCTGCAAACTACACACGCTTCGAAATCTCATGAAACCAAAATATACCATTAACAAAAATAACATATAACTTGCTAATGTTTTAACAGATCATTCTGAACAAAAATGAAACGCATTTATCAGTATAAACGCTCGTAGATAAAGCGCAGGTTGTTTGTCAGCTGTTTACGCTTTGATGGTTGATTGACAACTAGGCGTGAGAATGGCCAGGCCAGGCCCCTTTTATACCGGAACATCATGTTTAAAAAATCTTAACTGCAACCATTACGTTTTTGAATGGAACCTTACTGAAATGGTCACATTTGGTGTTATTTTACATACAGCTACTACATAGTGATTGTAGTACCGCTGAGCAACAGCAACCAACTTCCCAAAGACAGGATCCCGGATGATTTCTTCAAAGAAGTGAGGCGCAGGCGCGAAGCAAAAAGAGATATCGAGGAACCTTACATCGCTGCAAAATTCAGCCCAGCGGAACTACCCAAGAGATTTAACGTGGGAGATAAGAACTTCAAGAATCTTTACGGTTACTATAACAAGAAGCTGACTAAAGGGTCTTACTATACCATGTTCACAAGAGCTTATGTCAAAAACGACAAAGGGGTACGTATATGTGGGGTATGACTGGAGGGTGGTTACTAGAGATCACGTTTCACGGAAAATAAAACGGTCATTTCACGCTTCATGATTTTTCACGTAATTACGTGTAACCGGCCACAAAATCACAATTCTTGGCAAACTAAAAACTCGATTCACGCATAGTTATAGTCTTAAATCACGGTTCACGGCAGATCACGTTTCATGAATAACAAAATCATTTCACGTTTCACGCTATAAAGGATGTCAAATCACGTTCACGAAAATACCATTTACCACCTTCTTACTACGTAGGGTTCAGCCACGAGAAAGCTTTGAATTTAATCCCAGTGGTTGTCTCAGATCTTCTTTTTGCTGCGTGACAATGAGGGTTGACCCCTTCCACTTAACTCCCCTCTCCTTCCCGCCCTTCCTCCAAAAGTTCTCAACAAGCAAGTAATGAAAGCCCTTCCTTTCACATTTCTAATGGTCCGTAATGATTTTTTTCTCTCTTAGAGCGCGTTATACACCTCAAGTCCCTTTGTTACACCTGTAAAGTTCGGTAAGTATTTTTATCGTATGTTATTTGGCGGTGGGAAAAGTTATTTTAGTTGTCTTCCGTTTTGTTTCCTTCTTTATTATGCTGTACAAGTGGTTCTAACTTTTAAGTCTGTGGATGAAACCCTAGTGTGTGACCATTCAAATGAAAGCTATTGAGCAGTACTTTCATGTGGTACTGTTTATTATGCTGTACAAGGTGGTTCTAACTTTTAAGTCTATGGATGAAACTCTAGTGTGTGACCATTCAAATGAAAGCTATTGAGCAGTACTTTCATGTGGTACTGTTTATTATGCTGTACAAGGTGGTTCTAACTTTTAAGTCTATGGATGAAACTCTAGTGTGTGACCATTCAAAAGAAAGCTATTGAGCAGTACTTTCATGTGGTACTGTTTATTATGCTGTACAAGGTGGTTCTAACTTTTAAGTCTGTGGATGAAACCCTAGTGTGTGACCATTCAAATAAAAGCTATTGAGCAGTACTTTCATGTGGTACTGTTTATTATGCTGTACAAGGTGATTCTAACTTTTGAGTCTGTGGATGAAACCCTAGTGTGTGACCATTCAAATAAAAGCTATTGAGCAGTACTTTCATGTGGTGCTGTTTATTATGCTGTACAAGGTGGTTCTAACTTTTAAGTCTGTGGATGAAACCCTAGTATGTGACCATTCAAATAAAAGCTATTGAGCAGTACTTTCATGTGGTACTGTTTATTATGCTGTACAAGGTGGTTCTAACTTTTAAGTCTGTGGATGAAACCCTAGTGTGTGTGACCATTCAAATAAAAGCTATTGAGCAGTACTTTCATGTGGTACTGTTTATTATGCTGTACAAGGTGGTTCTAACTTTTAAGTCTGTGGATGAAACCCTAGTGTGTGACCATTCAAATGAAAGCTATTGAGCAGTACTTTCATGTGGTACTGTTTATTATGCTGTACAAGGTGGTTCTAACTTCTGTATGTGTTCTCTATGGCCGTTTCTAAACCCAGTATCATCATACCAACTAGGTGCTGCCAATCAGGAAGGAGGAATAGACCCTGAGGCCCAGCAGCGCCCTGAAGAACTTAGCGGAGGAGGACTGAACCTGACGTTTGTCATCATCCCCATTGTGGCAGTTGTGCTGATCACCGCCGTCGTTGTTATCGCTGTGTTGGTTTGCAGAAGGTGAAAAATAATTTCGTTACTATTTAGACGTACAGACCAACCTTTCCTGAAGGAAACTGCATTATTTGTGTATTATATCAAACACGACAGTCAGTGTTTCATCCGATTTCCAAACACCGAAAAGAGAGTTGAAAATATGGCGCACAGCGGAGCATTTTTTACGAAATTCGAGGTGTTTGGAAATCGGATGAAACACTGTATCTAGTGTTTGATATATATCTTCTCAATCGGAACAAAAACTGAGACGTAGAAAGAAAATCGTAAAAGAATATATCCTAATTTAGACCAGGTATCCAAACCTCCGACACGGTTATGATTTCCTTTGTTTTAACTTGATGAATTATTAATGAGTGTGAGAAGTATTGATGACTGCCTCCTGCATTAGCAAACACGGTACTCAACTGTTTGCGACCTCTCTTGCATTTTAGGAGGAAAAGGAGAAGTAAAAAGTCAAAATCCACAGATGATGATAAGTCAGAACCGTCAGATCCCGTGGAAATGAAGAGAATGACTTTCCAAACACCAGGTACTGAAACTATTCTTAGCACTTTCGTGTAGTACTGTTTATCATGTTGTACAAGGTGGTTCTAACTTTTACGTTTGTGGATGAAACCCTAGTATGTGACCATTCAAATGAAAGCTATTAAGCAATACTTTCATGTGGTACTGTTTATTACGCTGTACAAGGTGGTTCTAACTTTTAAGTCTGTGGATGAAACCCAAGTGTGTGACCATTCAAATGAAAGCTATTGAGCAGAACTTTCAAGTGGTACTGTTTGTTATGCTGTATACGGTTGTTCTAACTTTTAAGTCTGTGGATGAAACCCTAGTGTGTGACCATTTAAATGAAAGCTATCGAGCAGTACTTTCATGTGGTGCTGTTTTGTTGGGAGTACAATTTAATCTAACACCGTTTTTTTTTTAATTTTCTTCTTTAGCCATGATGGACCATCCGCCAATTCCTGTGTCTGAACTTTTTAATCACAATAATAACCTGAAGGCTGACAATAATTCCAAGTTCTCTCAAGAATACGAGGTAACTATCAAATGCATCATCAGGCCATAAAATGTTCTGCTGAATTATTTTGTGTTGTTATTTGTTTCTTTGTTATTTCTGAGATCTGACGCAGTAGTTTCATACCGTAGACTGTTAACGCGCCTTTTTAAACATTATCAGGAACATTACCAAAACCAATCGAGCTTTTGTGCGCTTTCCCACTTTTGACACCAGTTCAATGTGTTTTCAACCAATCTGGAACAAAACCAAAACGAACTTAGACTTGGCTTTCGCTAGTCTCTAACATTTAAGTCTGTGAATGAATCCCTAGTGTGTGACCATTCAAATGAAAGCTATTGAGCAGTACTTCCACGTGGTACTGTTTGTTTTTGACAATTTCGCAAAATGAAATTGAAGATGTTTCCTCTCACGGCTGCGAAGGAGACGAGGGTTTCGCGCGCTTTCCCGCCTTTGACACCAGTTCTTTTTTTTAAGATTGTCCTTGGTTAACTTAGGTAACTAAGTTATATTTAACAAGTGATCCATTTGTATTGTTTCAGTCCATCGAACCAGGAGAGACTTTTACATCTGACGCCTCGACACAGGAGTACAACAAATCAAAGAACCGCTATCCCAACTTGCTTGCCTGTGAGTACAATGAAATACGGGATTTATTACCCTTGAATACAATGAAATACGGGGATATATTACCCTTATCTAGAATGGAATACGTAGCATGTAACTAACAGTATGCGGGAAGTTTGCCACATTTGAACCTACAATAGTTACATGGCCTAAGCTCCCAAGAGTCTCCTGTAGCTCAGTGGTAGAGCGTCCGACCGGTGTGCGGAAGATCATAGGTTCGACTCCTGTTGGGGGAACTCGGAAATTTTTCCCGAGTAGCTTGTGTCACTGACTGATAAAACGTCTTTCTCATATTTCTACCAAGCTTAAAATTCACCATCATTTCTCTAGGTACTTATAGCAGTTTAACATTTTCGTATTATCTGAAACAGGCAGAATAAAGCTTTTAATTGACTTCTGTCTTGAATTCTTCCTCAGTTGACCATTCACGTGTCCGCTTGGCAACCATAGACGGTATCGTGGGCTCAGATTACATCAACGCTAATTTATGCGACGTAAGTATTACATCAAGTCGCGCTTCTGATTACTTCATAAGTTCTCTTTAACAAGGAAAAAATAATGTGTAACAGATTTTTGGAACCAGATCTCAAGAAGCATTGATTTTTGCGATTTTAATTATCCGTTTACTCCTTAGTTTTTGCTTCTATCGAGATATATCAAACACTCGAGACAGTGTTTCATCCGATTTCCAAACACCTCGAATTTCGTCAAAAATACTCCGCTACGCGTCGTATTTTCAACTCTTTTCTCGTTATTTGGAAATCGGATGAAACACTGCCTCGAGTGTTTGATATATTACATCAAAATCCATCGGAAAGTTGTCAAAAAAAGGTCAAAAATTAATCGAAAACTTTGTCTAGTGCAGTGACAAAGATATGCCGCGCGCGTAAAGTTGTCGCTCGAAATTCTAACTGATCATTATTCTCTTGCAGGGTTATCGTAAAGAAAATGCCTATATCGCTACACAAGGTAATTGTCACTATATAACTTTTTTGTGTGTGTAGTTTAAAGGCCCGTTTACACAGGTGATTTTTGATGCGATTTTAGCGGCGATTTATCGCGCCCGTGTAAACTACCCGCGATTTTTAAGGCAATTTGTATGGCGAGTTGTTTGAGATGTCTCTCTTTTTAATAACAAAATCGCCGATAAATCGCATCAAAATTCGAGCAAGTTCGAAACAGTGGCGAATCGCCGTGAAATCGCAGGTCGTGTACACAGGCTTTTTGGAATCGCCTGTCCAAATGGGCCTTAAGAATGAATAAGGAACTTAAGTCGAGAGAGCTATCTCGGGAAAATTTAGACATGGCAAAAATAACTTGTGACATATGGTGGTGACATAGCTCTTATAAAATTTGTGTTTTAACAAATAAAAACATGAAAGTGCAGTAACAACTTGCTCATGAATTATTATAATTACTATTATAATTCATATTTGTGCAGGTCCTCTTGAAGAAACAATCGATGACTTCTGGCGAATGATCTGGGAATACAAAACATTCACAATTGTCATGCTTACGGAGCTTGAAGAACGAGGAAGGGTACGTAAAGTATTGAAGAGAAAATATTGAATTTCATTTTGCAAATATGTCACAAACAAACAGTGCAACATGAAAGTACTTCTCGATAGCTTTCATTTGAATGGTCACACACTAGGGTTTCATCCACAGACTCAAAAGTTAGAAACACCTTGTACAGAGCTCTTGCACAGCATAATAAACAGTAGCACATGAAAGTACTGCTCAATAGCTTTCATTTGAATGGTCACACACACTAGGGTTTCATCCACAGACTTAAAAGTTAGAACCACATTTATTGACTCAAGTCTTGACTCTGGTAGTGAAAGGGTTAACCTTGTCTTTCGTTTTTGTTTTCAGATAAAATGCGAGCAGTACTGGCCTAACGAAGGAGCTGAACTGTACGGAGATATTGAGGTCACGGTTACAGACTGGATTGAGTTCGCTAACTACACTATAACAACGTTACAGATCTGCAAGGTAAATAACAGCGACTTATTCACCTGTTGGTCATTTAATATAGAACGATAAAGTCGAGGCTTTATAACCAAGTATTACCAAGTTGTTGTTGTTCATGTTGTTGTTGTTGTTGTTGTTGCTGCTGCTGTTATACCTTTATAAATACCATCTGTGTTCATTCAACAGGAGGGAGCCCCGCAGCCCCGAGAAGTAAAACATTTCCAGTTCACCGGATGGCCTGACCACGGTGTCCCACCCCACCCTACTCCTTTCTTAGCCTTCCTCAGAAGAGTACGGTTCTACAATCCCACTGACGCTGGACCTATAGTTGTACACTGCAGGTAACAAACTGGTTTATAACCTGTTTTTACCATAATTATTTGGATATGTCAGAATTACCCGAAACTCTTTCTCTTCAAATCTTCAGATAACGTCTTTCAAATTTTTCTTTCATTTCTTATATTCTCTATCATATAAATTAATATCATATTGTCTGTTTGTCTCACAGTGGCGGCGTTGGTCGTACAGCCTGTTTCATCGTCGTGGACTCCATGTTGGAGAGAGTTAAACATGAAAATACTGTCGATATATACGGACACGTGACTGTACTAAGAACGCAACGTAACTTCATGGTGCAAAACAGGGGTAAGTCGACGTTCTCTTTGCTACTTCTACAATCTATTAACAAGCCATAAGGACCTACAGCGTTCCACATGAAAGTACTGCTCAATAGCTTTCATTTGAATGCTCACACACTAGGGTTTCATCCACAGACTTAAAAGTTAGAACCACCTTGTACAACATAATAAACAGTACCACATGAAAGTACTGCTCAGTAGCTTTCATTTGAATGGTCACACACTAGGGTTTCATACAAACAGTACCACATAAAATTTAATGCGAGAAAATGTTAAGCGACTAGGGTTTCATCTACAAACAGTACCACATGAAAGTACTGCTCAACAGCTTTCACGGATGGTATGCTAGCCTGTGACAGGTTGCTTCCCAGCATTTTTGTCAGGTTTACCACAACTCTGACATATTCAATCTTTTTTTCATATCTAGGAACAATACATCTTCATCCACGACGCCCTACTCGAGGCGGTGTCCTGCGGGAACACAGAAGTACACGCGAGAAACCTCCTACATCACATCAAGCGACTCACTGAGCCTAGTGAAGGAGGAATGGCGGGCTTAGCAGAGGAATTCAGAAAGCTCAGCAACCCCAATCAAGTCCGCCGACTAAAGCAGGGAGCGGGCAGCCTCACAATCAACAGATCAAAGAATAGACTGGCCAACATTTTGCCATGTAAGAAATACTTACTATCTGTAGCGATGTTCTTGGGCACGACAGGCTGACTTTCACTAGCGACATAAGCATAAACCCCCCCCCCCCCCCCCCCCCCCCCCTTCTGGGGTACTTGACCCATGTTTGGGTATAGGGGTGCCGCTGAGAGTTTGAAACCCTGACCTTGTTTAGGACAAAAACAACTAAAAAATCCTAAAATACCCACCCTGTGAAGGACAACATCCTCTATTTTAGGACCCTGTTAGGACAAAGGACAAATAACACACTCTCTTGTTTTGCATATTTTTTAAGTGTTTTTATGGCAATTGCAATTTACCGAATCACGTTTGACTGATACGCGGCAAAGTTCTCCGATCTCGGATGCTACTACATCTTATGATGCTTGTGTTTATGCCCCTGGGGGAGGGGGGGGGGGGTACTCCCTTATGTGGCCTATACGGGGACGTGCCGCTGGACAGGGTATGGTTTTTGGCCTCTGTCCTGAACAGGGTATATAATTTGATGCGAGTGTGTCTTAAACAGGGTATGGTTGCCACGATTGTCGTCGCAAAAAAATGTCGTTTATACAGTACTAACACTGATCCCAGGGGGGGGGGGGGGGTAGCAAATTCGATCATGCTACAGAAACTGGAGTTAAACGCTGGCAACGTTGATCGATCTGGCTCCTTCCATCCCCAGTTACCTACACATAATGACAGCTTATTGTGTTTTGCTCCTTTTTAACTCGTGAATGCAATGAACGGGTTATAGCTGTAGGGCAAATTTCACTCGGTCGGTCGCTGTAAACATTAATTTATGAATATTAATTTATGTTTGATTTCTTTCATCAGATGAATCAACAAGAGTGCAGTTATTGGCTACTCGTGGTATTGAGGGCTCTGACTACATCAATGCTAGTTTTATTGACGTAAGTACAGTTTAACTGTCGTCATGTAAATGGCGTCTTAATTTCGTTTTTTTTTGGCTTTTTTATTGGTCTTGTATCGCAGAAATATTCACCCACAGTTCTTTGCGTCTTCCTGCAGGGCTATCGTCAGCGGTATGCTTACATCGCTACCCAGGGTCCTTTGCAAGACACAGTGGATGATTTCTGGAGAATGTTGATCGAGCAAAACTCAAACATCGTTGTCATGTTAACGCAACTTCACGAAGGAGACAGGGTACGCTAAAATCATTTGTGTATAAATTAATTTATCCCATGCATAATTACTGAATCGTTCCTCAAACGAGCGATGTACAAAATTATTTTCAATTAAAGGAAACCTAAAAAAATGGCAGAAAAACAACAAAGAGGCAACAATAAACCAAAACGGAACAAAAATGGTTAAGGTTGGACTGGAGAAGATTAAGACGGATTATAAACGATGAACTTGAAATATTTAGTGAGCCCCAAATTACTAGCTCATACAAACTCTGTATTGACACATTCCCGTAAGAGGCTAGCTCCAGTTGCGGACACTTTTTCTGCTTCCCGAGGGTATCCGCTTACGGGAGTTTTTGACTTTACTAGATTGGTGCTTATCTCCAAATAATTAATCTTTGCTAATAGCAAATCTGGCTTAGCCCCAAATACTATTCAGATACTTTAAATACTGAAAGATTTGTTAGCCAACAAAATCTACAAGAGGTAACCAATTCACACCTCTCCCCTCTCCCATTAGGAGCGTTGTTACAAGTACTGGCCCACTGATCGCTCTGCCAAGCACCAGTATTACGTAGTGGATCCTGTTTCAGAACAAGAATTTCCACATTTCGTTATCAGAGATTTCAAGGTTAAGGATATAATGGTAAGTCTATCTTTAACACTTTTGCTCCCAGAGTCAAACCTAACTTTGTAAATATGTGGATGAAACCCTAGTGTGTGACCATTCAAATGAAAGCTATTGAGCAGTACTTTCATGTGGTACTGTTCATTATGCTGTTACAGGTGGTTCTAACTTTTGAGTCTGTGGATGAAACCCTAGTGTGTGACCATTCAAATGAAAGCTATTGAGGCAGTACTTTCATGTGGTACTGATTTACTCTTTATTTGTAACTTTTGAGTGACTCGTAACAGTGTTATCGTTCCGATTTCAAACACTGAGCGAAATTCGAGGTATTTGGATATCGGAATGAAACACGTGTTTGATATATCTTCTCAATCGAGACATAAACCTTTTTTGTTTGTCTTAACTTGATGTAATATATCAAACACGAGTAGAAATTAAAAAAATTGTAGGTTATTCAAACCTCATGTCACGGTTATGGTTATCTTTCTTTTAACTCGATGAATTATTATTTGTCTTTCAGAATAGCACAGTTCGGAACTCAAACAGTTTCCATTTTTACGGATGGACCGACAGTGTTCCCAAGAGTGGTGAAGGAATATTGGACCTGATAGGCAAGTACAAAGAACATATGAACAGCAAGAAGAAGAGGGACCTATCACCGTACACTGCAGGTAATAACCGTGTGATTAACAACTCATTTCTCCTTACAATTTCCATGCATTATCAAACAGACGGGTTATGAGAATAAAGAAAATCATCTACTAGGGGATACAGTCAACTCTAGGCTCGATTACCAGCCGCTGTTCGGGAAAATGAGCCCGCGCTCCTCCCCCCGAACTCGGGAGGGAACGAAGACCGGACTCGAGTGAGCGGCGGAAATCGAGCCTAAGTCAACTCTCGCTTGCGTACAAAATCCAGCCCTCCCCCCGACGGAAGCTGTGAGTTTGACTGGAAATGACTCGCTATTGCGGACTCTCGCTATTACGGACTCCAAACTACGTCCCGAGGGTGTCCGCTGTAATGAGAGTTGACTGTATTAGGGACCTTACGCAAACCACGACGTCGCTAAGGCAACAAGGTTAATGATCAGTACAATTGCTCTGCACGTGCGTTATAATCTTGGTACATTTTTTAGCCGTGCTCTGCAAAACAACAACGTGAAATGACCAAATTCTGCGTTTTGTGGAGAACGTGAACCACACGGCGAATTTTTCAAGTTTCTGTTTAGAATTGAGCGCGATCTTTACATATTCAGCCGAGGATAGCTCTGGTACCGATAGACAAACTGAATGCATCTAGATTATCGCGATATTCTTAAGTAAAATATAAATTCATTTTTTAATCGACGTTCACCTCGGCTCGCCGTCGTGGATGCATAAGGTCCCTATTGTCTTGATGTACAACCAGATTCTCAGAACTGTTATTCAAAGAAATGTATGGAGATCAGAAAGGGAACTGATATTTCGAGCTTAGAAATTAATTGATTCTAATATACGTGACATAGGTTCTCTACTTAGTGGTTCTAATATACGTGTCTTCTGTTCTCTCCTTATTAGTGATGGTGTCGGCAGAACGGGTGTTTTCTGTGCCCTTTGTATCGTGCTAGAGCGCATGCGCTCTGAAGGAGTGGTAGATCTGTTCCAGACGGTGAAACTTTTGAGAACACAGAGACCAAACATGCTACAAAATCAGGTATGTTTGCTGTGGAATTATATAGCAGTTATGTTGTCAATACAAAACCCTTTAGACGACCTATAGCGGAGCAGATTGGAGCAGTAAACTTTAAATATGACAGATTCCTTTATTATACTTTTAAAGCTTTTAACGTAACCTAAGTTACAAGTTTCTGACATTGTTGCCCACAAAAGATTTTTAAATTTTGTTTTACTTATTTATCCATTTATCCGACCGAGCGACAGTTTGTCCGAACTGTCCTTCAGAGACCTTCAGTCCGTCCGTTTGTTCATCAGTCAGTCAGTCAATCGGTCCATCAGCCAGTCCATCAGTCAGTCAGTCGGTTCGTCTAGTCAGTTCATCAGTCAGTCAGTCGTCCGTCAATCAGTCCGTCAGTCAGTCCATCAGTCAGTCAGTCGGTCAATCAGTCAGTTAGTCTGTCAGTCCCGCCCGTTCGTCCATCAGTCAGTCAGTCAATCAGTCGGTTATTCAGTCCGTCCGTCCGTCTGTACTGACTGACTGACTGACTAACTGACTAACTGACTGACTGACTGACAGACAGACTGACAGACAGACAGACAGACAGACAGACAGACAGACAGACAGACATACTTACAGACTGATTACAGAACTACAAATCTGTAATGCTTTCGCTTGTTCACTTTCTCTTTTAGGACCAGTACTTATTCTGTTACCAAAAGCGCTGGAATACCTCAGTTCCTTCGACCACTACGCCGTGTAACAACTCACAAAGTATATCGGAAACAAGTAGTGATAGCAACTCGCAAGTAAACACTTCTCAGCATAGAGGTTAGCAACCTACAACGTTACAGTCACGAAAGTCAACGTTATAGTCACGAAGTCAACGTTACAGTCACGAAAGTCAGCGTTAGAGTCACTTTTGCTGGACATACCATTTTTGACATGAAATTCCAGTCACCTTGGTTGAAAGATGAAAATAAAGGTTTCTTAAGGAAACGAACATGAACTGGCGGTTTGGGTCAGAAATTGATGGAATCTGTCGTTTAAGAATCTCTGAGTCTGGAACGAAGTGGAGAGGACGAAAACAATATTTCTTGACGGAGTTTAAACCAGCGATCTTGTGTGTGAATTATTTAATGGATGACGTAATATGGATGAGCAGACATTTGTGTTCTTGTAAAAGAACAGCGTCGCAAGCAATGGAGTCTAAATACACTTCGATATGCGGAGTAATGAGACATTAAACACGTGCAAATGGACGAATTCAATTGTAGTGCTAGAAAATATGGCGCTAAATGAGAGAATAGAAACATTTCAGAGGGTGTAGACATTCCATGACCTTTACATAAAGGCTTTTTTAAACACAAATCGTTAATTTTAGATTAGGATTTTATTTTTCATAATGATTCATTTTATTTCTCAAGACTTAATTGTTTAACAAAACACTGATAATCTAGTTTGTTTTATTATTGTTATTATTAAAAATGGAGAAATATTTAACCCAAAGGGAAGATCCTTTAAATTTTCTGTTGCGGTTTCGTTATTGTTAACCAGAATCTTCAAGAGATTTCTCGCTGATATTTTTGATTTATTTACATTTTGCTGACATAGAGGTTTTCAATTGAGTGTCGAAAGTAATCCGGAATTGATTTGGTTTTGCTTTACTACGCTCTATGATTGGTTTAAAAAATTCGCGCCGCCTACTCAACCAATCAGATGCAAAACCAAAACCAATCGCTACTTGGTCGCACGCGTTTTCCCGCGCTTAGCGCCGGTCACGTGTATCTGCTTCGAGTTCTCATTGGTTCACTGCGTTGTTTATGTGTATTGTGATTGGTCATTGTAACTGCTTTGGTCTTGGGTTTACGACACTCAATTGAAAACCACTCTACAGGCGTTCACTAATCATTCATGATTCACTACGCCAGCTTTTTTGGCAACACTTTTTTACAATTTTGATAGTTTTACAGTTTTACTTTGCATACTTACAAAACAATATTTCCTAAAATACATTTAAACGCTGTCGTAGCATGCCAGCGAACCGACCATTGAGTGTATCACTCTACGTTATAAACCATTGTGGTCAATTTCATCCATGCGTGGTACAAAGATATAAGTTAATACTTCGAACCATTTATTGGGAAACACTTGGTTTCATTTTTAACGATTTTGATAATTTTTATGGTCATTGAATTTTAACCCTTTTACTCCCAGAAGCAAGCATCAAGTCAATTATTGTGTTTCTAACTTTTACGTATGTGGATAAAACCCTAGTGTGGACCATTCAAATGAAAGCTACTGAGCAGTACTTTCACGTGGTGCTGTTTGTTGCAAAATATCTTGCAAAATGAAATTTGAGATTTTTTTTTCAATTTTGAGCTTTGGCACTCTTGGGAGTGAAAGGGTTAAAATAACTCCTTATACGAGCTTGTATTGAAATTTATAGTTGACAGATGGTTTTATAACTTCTAACGTTTTTAATGTACATAATTGACTGTATAGATGAAGAGTTTGAATTATATTTTTATAATGTACAAATATAGAATAATGATCACTGTATCTGCAAGCGCTTTTTAAAAGTGCTCGCTCATGCTTTTAATGGTTAGCATGGCTGAGATTGTCAGACCCAAGTACCACAAATAAAACATACTTACCACACAAATTATATTGTTTCGTTTTAACTCTCATTGTCTGTCTGTCTGTCTGTTTGTTTGTTTGTTTGTTTGTTTGTTCGTTTGTTTGTGCAAGTTGTAACAAGCCCTTGTCGAACGGTCTCAACATTTGTTGAGGGCCGAAGTTGAGGTCGTTTGATTCCCTCTCTCAACAAATTCTCAACATCTTCTCAACATTTCTTTTTTTCTCGAAATGTTGAAGCCGTTTGACACGCTCTCTCAACTCCGCTCAGCATTGTCCTCACTCCAAGACCTCACGTTTCTCACTTGTTGAGCATTTGTAGAGAGGTTGTTGAGGCCGTTTGACACGGCATGTTCTCAATATCTCTCAACAGGACTCAACAAATGTCGAGAGAATGTTGAGTCCACTTGACAGCGGCTATACTTGTTATATCGAATAAATATTTCTGAAGATCTGTTTTCGGACGTGTGTGTGTTCTCAGGTATTTTTAAGCATTTACGGCACTCACAGGAATGTCAGAACGAGCGTTCCAAGAACTCCTTCGCCATCTAACATATCAAACACGAGAGACAGCGTTTCATCCGATTTCCAATCACCGAGAAGAGAATTAAAAATACGACGCGCAACGGAGTATTTTTTGACAAAATTCGAGGTGTTTGGAAATCGGATGAAACACTGTCTCAATTGTTTGATATATCTTCTCCATCGAAACAAAAACTAAGGAGTAAACGGAGAAATAAAATTTTTAAAATCCTATGCTAATTAAGACCGGGTATCCAAACCTCCGACACGGTTATGATTTCGTTTGTTTTAATTTGATGAATTATTAGTGAGTTTACAGTCGAACCTCTCCTTACGGACACCTCTCTAATACGGACACCTCTCTATTACGGACAGTTCCCTTGGTCCCGGCAAAATCAGTGCCCATATAATCTCTATAAAGTAAACTTCTATAATAGGGACACCTCACTAATACGGACACCACACCACTCCACTTACCACCCTCCAGTTCTTTACGGTAAGACTAACGTGCCGATATTTACAATTCTCTTCAAAAGTCCTTGGGACAAAAACAATGTTGAAATATGGTCGCAAGATTGGAGAAAATGTGGTCGCAAGATTGGAGAAATAAAAGTCAACACTGCATTCGGGGTGGGGAGGGGAAGGTGAAGACAACGACCATTTGTCGTCGAAAAGATGAAGTGTCCCAAGACTTATGACGAGAATTGTAGAAGTCTTCACGAGCTTAGTGGCCCACAACTACCGGAGTTTATCCCAGTTTCTGTAGCATGGAGCGATCGACTAGGAGTATTGCTACTCCCCCTGGATGGGATGCTAGTCCATCACAGGTAAACTCCAGCATTTTGTCGCCGATATCCATTTATACTCCTGGGTGGAGAGAGGCACTGTGAGAGTAAAGCGTCTTGCCCAAGAACACAACACGTCCCTGGCATGTAGGGCTTGAACACGGACCGCTTCGTCCGGAGCCCAACGCGCTAACCATTAGGCCACCGAGTCTCTCAATATTTAGGAGTCCACAAAATTAACAAATAACAATAAACAATATTTTTAATTATTATTTTGTTCATGCTTTGTATAACTCAAAATAAATTTTAAAAAACATTCAGTTGAGTCAGTCAGAAGAAGTGCAATAAAACAGAAGCCATGCGAAAACGTGTCCTTGCTTGGAACTGATGAAAAAGAGAATCTCATAAACTCAACGCGAAGAAACTTGCATCCTAATTAACACTCTTTTGAGGGCGTGCAGGCTCTGGTCCCGCATTATACAGTGATAGGCACCTCCATACGGGAACATGGACCACCTCTCGCATGGCGTTGGTGCGGCGAACCGTCCGCTTGGTCACATATTCGCCCTCCTGTTCGCAGCCCGTGTCAAAATGGAACCTTCCTGGTCCCACCGGCTCCTCTCCACTGAACGTCCCTGAATAGGAGTAGGTCTGAGTAATGAGTTTCCCTTCATCGTCAAATTTACCATTGCTCCAGTTACCTGCAAAAGTAAAAACACACTAAACATTGCATGGTTACAGTGAAGAGCTCCTGCCTCGTCCCTAGGCGTCGCTCCTTGTTTGAGCGCGGTGCGCGTGGGGTTGTGGGACTGTTGCATGCGAGAAGCTTCGTCTCCTAACCATCATATCACGCACCGCGCTCCCTGTTTTCCCGCTCGCAGCGGCGCCTTGGGACGAGGCAGGAAGAGCTCCCTAACTCGACAAAGTTAATTTTTGACAACCTTTTGACAAATTTCTGACTGATTTTGTGCCATGTATCCGCGCCCTATTTTCAAAATGGAAGCCGTGACCTTAAATTTTCGACCTGTACTAAGGCCAAAATAACAGGGAGACGTGGTGGCCTAATGGTAAACCGCGTTGAATTCCAGATAGAGCGGACTGGGTTCGAGCGCTGACCGCCGGGATCACTGTGTTGTGTTCTTGGACAAAACACTTTACTCTCACAGTGTCTCTATCCACCCAGGGGTACAAATCGGCACCAGTGATCGAACTGTTGAATTGGGGCAACCTGAAAAAATGCTGAGGGGTAACCTGCGATGGACTAGCACTCCACTCAGAGGAGTAGCAATACTTCTCGTCGCTTCATGCTATAGAAACCGGCAGTGTAGGACATACGCCCGAGGGGGGGGGCACTCCCATATATAAGCTATACGGGTATGTGCCGCTGTGAAGGGTATGGTTTTCAAGTGGTTTAGTCTGGGATAGGAGAGAAATCAGTGAGTTTTGGTCTAGAATAGGGCATCATTTACCGGGAAACTGATCAGTGGTATGAAGAATTTAGTCTAGAATAGGAATTGACACTCGGAATTGAAAGAGTCTTACATAAATGGAAATACAAGTCATTACGGCGACTAATTATAGCAACTCCATAACAGAAAGAGTTTCTGGAAATAGCGAGTCTGGGATAGGGTAGGTATTATTTTTGGTATGTAGTCTAGAATAGGGTTGCAAAATGCGACTGAACATGGTCTGGTATAGGGTAAGGGTTTCAGAGTCCCAGCGGCACACCTGCACCCAAAAAAATATTTAGTACCCCCTCCCCCCCCCCCCCCCCCCCGGGAAATACGTTTGGCTCTTACCCAATCTCGTTCCCAGAGTCCTCGTTACCCTTGTCCAGCGGTGGAGCGGCCACACCTCTGGGATAGAGTGATCCGCCTAACTTGCGCAGTAAGACCGGAAGTCCAAGAATCTTGGCGTCCGTTAGTTCTTAGTTGAAATATGGGTCGAACACATGCGCAGTAGAGCCGGAAGTCCTAGAATCCTGTCATGGCGGATCGCTTCCCCCCAGAGCTCCTTGTTGGCCACTCCACCGCTGGACAAGGGTAACGAGGACTCTGGAACGAGATTGGCTCTTACCTACCTCTGTATCTAATCCCTTTTCCTTTGTAGATATACTCTCCTTGTCCCTGCCTTCGACCATCTTTCCACTGTCCCTCGTACTTATCACCATTTGTGTACGTGTATACACCGTAGCCATTTCTTTGTCCCTCGGCCCAGGTCCCCTCGTACATAGACCCGTCGGGATACCAGAATGCACCTTGACCTGTTCTGAGGTTGTTAGCGTATTCACCTTCGTATCTGTTGAAAAGATTATAGAGCTGTGTTTTTGACATAACGTCATGGCAGCCATATTGGTGTCCCAAACAATGAAATTTCTCAGATTTCTCTCGTTTGGCCCTTTTAGCAATCTCGTTCCCAGAGTCCTCGTTACCTTGTCCAGCGGTGGAGCGGCCAACAAGGACCTCTGGGATAGAGTGATCCGCCTGACTTGCGCAGTAAGACCGGAAGTCCAAGAATCGTTAGCGTCCGTTAGTTGAAACATGGGGTCGAACACATGCGCAGTAGAGCCGGAAGTCCAAGAATCCTGTCATGGCGGATCGCGTCCCCCCAGAGCTCCTTGTTGGCCGCTCCACCGCTGGACAAAGGTAACGAGGACTCTGGGAACGAGATTGCCCTTTTAGCCAATCTCGACCCCAGAGCTCTTCTCTTCTGCGCATGACCGAGGAAGAGAAGTCAAGAAAGCAGGTCTGGGGTTTGAGAATGCCCTTTTAGCCTGTTTTGCACTAGCGACGCAAGCACAAGCGCAAGCACAAAAGTTCTGCGCAAGTGAAAACGAACGCAAGCACAAGCACAAGAACGGACAAAGGACCTGAATTGGAACAAACACATATCTAACATTGTGGGGAAAGCAAATCGGACACTTGGATTCGTGAGAAGAAATCTGAGTAACTGCCCTGAGGAAATCAAGAAACAGGCCTACCATGCTCTAGTAAGGCCGCATTTAGAATACGCAAGCAACGTCTGGGACCCGCACGTGCAAAAACAGATAGATGACATCGAGGCTGTACAGAGGAGAGCTGCACGTTTCGTTAAACGGTGTTACGATCGAACACCAGGAACAGTAACAACTATACTGAACGAACTGGAATGGCCCACCTTACAGCAAAGACGGAAGGAAGCAAGACTCACGATGATGTACAAAACTATGAATGGACAGATATTCTTAGACCTCCCGCCCTATTTAAATCCAAAAGAACGGCAGACAAGGCAATACCATCCTAAGAAATTCATTTCGCTTAGTAGTAATAGTAACACATACAAGAACAGTTTTCTTAGCAAGAACAATAGCTGAGTGGAACCAAATACCGGCCTCCGTGATTGACCAGGCCTCTATAGGGACCTTCAAAGCAGCTCTTAAAGCGCATTTTATTAATCTAGAGTAATTATATGATTTTTAATGTTTGAGCACTTGCACCAGAGCACGCTTAAGTTATATGATCATCTTACCATATTTTATTCAGCATTTGTATTAGCACGATTAATTTAACATGTATATTGCACTCGCACTAGCACCGCACATCTGCAGTGATGGGCTAGCCCCTTTGTAGATTAACAATTTAGATTTAGATTTAGATTTAGAAATATTCATCAGCAAATATTTGATCAGTTTTTTGAGCGTTTGACTAACGGAAAACAGGAATCTATTTGTTTTACTCATTGACTGAAAACTCGAATAATTTGATTTTTTTCTTTAAAGTGAAACAAACAATTTTCATGGCAGCGAAGTTTTTAACCAACAAAATTCTGAGAATCAAGGCAAGCAAAATAAGCATAATAACTCATGTCCTGATGAGAACCCTGAGAGGTTGAAAGTTCTTGACATCCGTAACTTTTTCACGCTCCAAACTGTTGAAAATATATAAATCTAGAAGAAAACATAATAACTCACAAATAACTTTCGGAAGATGACTTTCTAAAGTAACCTTTGTTTTGTTCAAAAGCATAAGCGAAAGCATAATATTTTGATTCTTGTGCTTATGCTTGCGTCAAGCCCGTTTTCACGGCGAAATGAGGGCTCTTGTGCTTGCGCTTATGCTTGAGTCGCTAGTGAAAACCAGGATTGCAAAAATGTTTTATTGTTTGGGAACACCAATATGGCCGCCGTGAAAATGCTTTATAGTGACGTTAGATGGAAATACGAGTGCGAGAGTGGCTGAGGCCCCGTCCACACTACGCTCTGTTTTTACCGACGCTAATTGTTTTCATCGAAAACACCGTCCAGAGTGGAGACATTTGAACGGAGCCCAATCGTATCAGTGTGGACAACGCGGAAATGGAGGCTTTCGAAAACGCTGACGTCATTCATATCACAAATATCGTGGCAGCAACTGTTTGTCGCATGCGGAGATGACTGTTGTAGCGTATTCGAGCGTTTTAGTTAGGCGAAAACGCATCGAAAATAATGCGTTTTCAAACGAAAACGGGCGAGTACAAGTACGCCAACTTTCTAACAAGTGCGTCTATTGTAGCTGGCATTGTACGTCCTTGTACCGAGAACAATATTCAGATAATTTTTAGCAGCTTGCAAATGACGTTGCTTTTGTACTTTTCTCCTGGGCCCAGTTGTTCAAAGGACGATTAAGCTAATCCAGGATTCGCGTGAATATTGATTTCAGTTTTATTACTTTTCAGCAGAAGGTTTTCTGATTATATTTTTGTCCTTCAGTTTTGACTTTGAGTCATCTCAAACTCTACAAAACATTAGCGGTGAAAAACACTTTTAAGAAATTAAGCCTTGATTGAAAATGTAGGTGTTTTAGTCTGTGGATGAAACCCTAGTATGTGACCATTCAAATGAAAGTTACTGAGCATTACTTTCATGTGGTACTGTACAAGGTGTTCTAACATTTAAGTTTGTGGATGAAACCCTAGTGTGTGACCATTCAAATGAAAGCTATTGAGCAGTACTTTCATGTGGTGCTGTTTGTTTTTGACAATTTTGCAAATTAAATTCAAGATTTTTTCCTCAGTTTTGAACTTAACACTCTTGGGAGTGCTAAGTGGCTTTCGAACAACCGAGCCCTGATTAGTGGGTTCCCTAAAGGTAGCGAAAGTCGGTTACCTTGCCTTTCCGCTGACAAATATATATTTTCCAGACCCGTGTCTTTTCCCGTTCTGATATTCACCGTCGTACTGGTCTCCATTTGGTAACAGAGTTTGGCCAAACCCATGTCGCTCCCCGTTCTCATTTCTGTCGCCTTCGTACTTCCCAAGATACAACTGGAGATCCGCGGCGTCCTCACTGGTCAGACTATCAAACGACATTGTGTTCTCGAAGCGACGAACTTTCTACCTGGCTTTTCTTATCCGTGTCGCACTGAGACAGTATCCTCTATAATTGTTTTATTTTCTGTACAGTGCTTCTGTGTGATGGTCTATTATATTACCTCACAAAGCTGCTGGCAGTCTTTCCATTGCGCGCGCACACAAAATGGCATTCATTGCGGTGACTGGGCAACACGATCTCGTAGATATAGAGCGGTTTTAATTGAGTGTCGAAAATAATTCGGAATTGCTTTGGTTTTGCTTTACTACGCTGTCTGATTGGTTTAAAAAACTCGCGCCACCAACTCAACCAATCAGATGTAGAACGAAAACCAATCGCGACTTGGTCACACCCGTTTTCCCCCGCTTGGCGCCGGTTACGTGTATTTGCTTCGAGATTTCATTGGTTCATTGTGTTGTTTACGTTTGTTGTGATTGGCCATTGTAATTGCTTTGGTTTTTGCGACACTAAGTTGAAGCCTGCTCTAACACAATAGATCTTGATGTCACAGGGTTAATTTTGGAGATTGTGTCATAAAAAATTACCCTGTTTCAAAAAGGGCTCTCTTTTCGGGTTTGGAAAACAGTTTCTAAGGGGGCGAGTGAACGGTCTGTATTACGAGTGATGAAAACAAACACACAAGCCTAATAACTTTATGCTCCTCATTGTGATCGAACCCAACACGGACCTAACTCAGGCTCAATGTACTGTTTCTTATTGGATGGTGAAAGAGGGACAGTTTTCAATGGTGATTTTAACGATGCTGATAGGGGGACAGTTTTCGGTGATGATTTTAACGATGCTGATAGGGGGACAGTTTTCGGTGGAAATTTTAACGATGGCGAGATGGGGACAGTTTTCGGTGGTGATTTTAGCGATGCTGAATGTCTGGTTTGTTATGACATTACTAAACATTATAATTTATTTTCTAATTTCAACTTCGTGATAATGTGAATATTTCATAACAAACACTGAGAGCCACTGAAATACGCCTTGGTTAAAAAAATATAATAAAAAATATAATAAATCCTTTCACGTATAGGGCGATGAGTGTCGTATAAACCAAAGCGATCACAATGGTCAATCACAACTGCAAACGTAAACAATAGAACAAACCAATGAAAAATCGAAGCAAATACACGTAACCGGCGCCAAGCGCGGGAAAAAGCGTGTGACCAAATCGCGATTGGTTTTGGTTTTGCATCTGGTTGGTTGAGAGTTTGGCGCGAGATTTTTATACCAATCACAGAGCGTAGTAAAGCAAAACCAAAGCAATTCCGGATTACTTTCAACACTCAGTTGAAAACCGCTCTAACATAATTTATTCTCCGAATAAAGCAACCTGAATTTTATTTCCTTCAAATAGATACTCAATCATTACTCAATTTGCTGATTTCTCCTCTAAAAGGAATGTTTTTTTAATCGCTTGATTTTCGTGCCGTCACAATAATTTCTTGAGCTAGTGATATTTGTTGATGATGATGATGATGATGATGATGATGATGATGATGAAAGCATTTATTTAAACACGATAAAATTACAGCAAAGCTGATGTGGTCGTGTGCTTAAATTACTATAAAAAACAAAATTACTATACAATCTAACCCTAACTATTTACAACATGCCATTAAATTAAAACTTTGCTACATATGCATTCTTATAAATTAATTTATATTATAATTAAAACGGTAAAACTGTTGTTCGAGTTTTCCGTGTGGTCCTTGCGTGCGAATGTTCACAATTTATCTGATTATGTCACCGTTATTATAAAGCTAACGACGTTTAAAATACATTCTGTAGAAGCGTAATCATTTGAGCATTACTTTAAGGAAAGAAAACATTAGATAGATTTTAAGCATCACGTTTGTTTTTCCGACGAACGGCAAAAATCCCACTTTTGCCGTCTGCCCTTTGTACGTGAACGTAAGTAGTTTTGCGTTTATCGTCAACATGTGAATTATTTTCGATTTTTCTGATAGATTTATTTAATGATTCAAGGAAAAGCAAACAAAATCAACTGCAAGCTAACACTTGCCGCGTATTTAACGTGATGCTTAAGGCGGGACTTAACCTAAATTTCAATGAAATTTTAAGAGGTTTAAAGAAGGGATAGAAGAAATAAAATTATTTTTGGAACACCAACAGACAGTTGATACCCACGCGGGTGCTCTTGCGTGGGTATCAACTGTCTGTTGGTGTCAATCTACTAATTTTTAACTTCAAATTCTAATTTTAAAACTACATTAAATCTTCAATATTTCTCATTTCCCTAAATTTTACAACTCCTTTGAGAAAAACTATTTCCTTCTAAACATATCCAAAAATCACCCAAATATTTACAAACACCCCATAACATAGATTCATGGATGAGCATAGAGTTTTTGGATTGCTTGAAACGTGAACGAGATATTTCCATTTAACCCATGTTAAGGGGGATTCTACCTGAATTTCAATGACATTTTAAGAGGTTTAAAGAAGGGATAGAAGGACAAAAATAATTTTAGAACACCAACAGACAGTTGATACCCACGCGGGTGCTCTTGCGTGGTTATCAACTGTCTGTCAATTGTCAATCTACTAATTTTTAACTTCAAATTCTAATTTTAAAACTACATTAAATCTTCAATATTTCTTATTTCCCTAAATTTTACAACTCCTTTGAGAAAAACTATTTCCTCCCAAAAAAAAACAAAAATCACCAAAATTTTACAAAACACCCCATAACATAGATTCATATTTTAAGCAGAGAGTTTTTGGATTGCTTGAAACGTGAACGAGATATTTCCATGAAACCCATGTTAAGTGGCGGGAAAATGGCATTCAGGTTAACTCCCGCCTTAAGTCGCGGAAAAATGGCATTTAGGTTAAGTCCTAGAACATCTGCCGCCCGCATATCACCTGCAGAGACACTTTCCTCTCTTAGATCGAATCTCATATTCCGGTCGATTAAAAGAAAAAAACAGAAAATGACTAGAAGTAACTCATTTGTAGCTACAAAAAACACAATTCAATTACCTTCATTAGAGAGGAAACATACAGATAACTCACTGGCCAATCACAGCGCGACTTCTACACAATAAACCAATCACCGTCGAACGCGCGCGGCTGCTCCTTTGCAATGGCGGGAAAAATCTGATGTTGTATCTCTGAACAAATTTGCTTTTCTATCAATATAGACTGGTATATATTGTGAAGAATAATCTTAATTAAGCACGTTTTAGGAGCCATTAACTGAGGATTAAGCCCTGGAAATGTGTGGGGATATATATGTATAATTAAAGATAGAAAACGCGGGGAAAGCATAACAACAAATTTATACTTGCTATATTTCACGATTTTCAAATTTCTTTTTCCGGTAAAGTCAGTCAAAATTTCTCTCAGTATTTTATATTTAACAAACTTATAAGAGGGTCACAGGTTTGTTATTCGTTGTTTTGTTTCTGCCCTTAAATAAAAAAAGTTGGCTATTTATTTATTAATTTTATTAATTTTGTTGTTTGTTATAAGTACACATACACATTTAACCATATTTTTAATCTCAGTATTCCGTACGTGAACAACCATACTGATACCTTGTTTCGTGAGCTGCAGAAAGTTTCGAGAATGCTATTTCAGTTCGTATACGTATTTGTATTCAGTGCATTTCTATGTGATAAGCTCTACAGTGTCCTTCAACCGGATAAAATTTGCATGGGCTAAAGTCTTCCTTTGTACACCTCTTCCTTTCCATACTTTGTTTCACTATCAAGAAGTAAACGACAGTCGCTTATTATTCCCACGAGAAAAATAAACGTGCAAATGAATAAAACGACGGTACATTGACAGAGAAAAAAGCACTTTCAACGCATGCAACAGAATATAGAAACATCCCGCTCGCTTTTCACACGAAGAAACATGAATTTCTCTCAGCCTTCAACTAAGGGCCTGATTACATGGCGAATTTCAGCCCGGGCTGAAATTTCAGCCCGGTTAGGGGGGCTGAGATTTCAGCCCGACTTCCGAAACAAATCCTCTTGAAATGAAGTTAGCGATTACATGGACAAGGTTTCAGCCCGGGCTGAAATTCATCCCGGGCTGATAATTCCAGCCCGGTTTGAGAAACCGGGCTGGAATTTTCAGCCCGGCCAAACGGGCTGAAAAAACCATGTAATCGGAATGGAATTTTCAACCCGGCTGAAAAGTGAACTTGGGCATGCGCAGTGATTGTGTTTTGGCTAAATTGTAGAATGCCCGGCAAGGTATTTGCATGTCATTGAATAAGAATGGTCCTTTTGTTTTTATATACACGTGCAGCCGGTATGTAAATAAGTTGCCGGGTATTGTAAAATCGCTCCTGTGTTTTTAACAAGATGGAAAAAAGGTTCCAGTGGAACAAGGGAGATAAAATCGAAAATCTTATTCGATGTGTCGCGAATTTCAAATCGAAAATGGAATATAACAACAGCTTCGTTCTTCAAACGTTCAGCCGATATGTAAATAAGTTGCCGGTTATTCAAATCGCCCCTCATTCTCTGATGACTCTTCCCGCGCAATTTCAAATTTGGCGCCCGGGCTGAAATTTCAGCCCGGGCTGAAACTGTCATGTAATCGCAACAAAATTCCAGCCCCCTAACCGGGCTGAAATTTCAGCCCGGGCTGAAAATTCGCCATGTAATCAGGCCCTAACGCGAGTGAAAATGGCTGCAACAGCTTTATTTTCAAAAATGATTCATTGCGATATTTTCATGTTGATTCGTTTTAACGGCTTGCTCGTCGCAACAGCTGTACTCAACTTGGCCGTTTGTCCTTTTACAGTTTTGTTGAATGCGTTTGTTATGGTGGCCGTGAAAATGAAACGACGACTTCAAACACACCCAAACATTCTGTTGGCTTGTTTGGCGCTTACAGATCTGATGGTGGGCCTTGTTGTACAGCCCCTTCACATAACAATGACGATTTTTCTCCTTCAAGGTAGAGAATTCCATGAATTGTGCGAAATTCTAGTGGCATTCGTCACCGGGTTTTTCATGTTTGGCATTGCATCGCTAAACCACTTGGCGCTGATCAGCGGAGAGCGATTTTTAGCGATGAAAGACCCCTTCACCCACGTTACAGTTGTCACTAAAACTCGTGTAATAACGGCCTCTGTTCTGGCGTGGATTGGATCAGCGTTTATACTCTGTCTACAAGGACATGTTCAATTGAAGATCGTTTCGCTTGTTCTAACAGGAGCAATAATTTCTTTAATAATTTTGTTTCAAATTGTTGTTTATAGAGAAGCCCGCCGACATGAAAAACAAATTCTATCGCAGCATGTTTCTTTGGAGGCCAAAACGAAATTTCGAAAGGAGAAGAAAGTCCTGAAGTTAACTACTACAATATTAGTAACACTTCTCGTTTCTTATTCTCCCCCGTTTGTCTGTAAAGTTGTTTTGTTGATTTTTAACGACAATTTCTCACTGATAGCAAAACTGTAGCTCGTTTCTTGTTTGGTGTACCGATCATTTTAAATTCATTTCTCAATCCAGTTATTTACGTTGTAAGACTCAGACAGTTTCGAGTGGCGTTTATCGAGTTGCTATTACGAAAAGTTTTCAAGAAGCCGAAGAAGTCGAGAGGAGACTATTTGGATCATTAAACAATGTTGTGGCTGGACTTGAAGCTGGGCAAGAGCGCGGTGAACACGCCGAGGAAAGAATTCCAGCCCGCGCTAACAACAGACAAGAAGATCATCGTGAAGTCTCAGTCGCTCGTGGCGCGAATGTCGATGGCAACATCACATCTGCGGCTAAACAGGTGGAGAACGCCGTTTCCTCAAATGCTCTCAATATCACATCCGAAGCCAGCCTAGAGAAAACTGAACCTGAAAATAACATTGTAGAAGAACACAATGCTAGCAGCGAGAACGACCGCCATTTAAAATCATGGCGCTATAGTGAACCGCCGCGGAGGAGAATTATCAATGGAGATAATCGAGACAGCACTGTAAATCTATTTTCCGTCCGAACAAAAATACTGTCCGAACATTTTACCGTCCAAACATTTTCGATTATGTATATTTAGGTAAATGTGCAAATTACTGCAATTTTAAACATGTTTTTAATAATAATAATAATAATAAATAATTTCGGCACTGCTATCGGTAGATTTCGAATTAGCCCGCTATTAAATCGGTGTAGAAAAGGACTGAATTTTATGCTAAAAGCATTTAGGTTTATGTCGTTGTTGTTGTTGAAATTGTAAGTAGCCATTTGAGTGTATTAGTTTGACTATATGCAATAAATTCGATAGGTATTATTTGATAGTTCTTGTGGTTTTTTGTAGATCGTAAAAATCGAGGCGTTTTTCGTCTCGAGCTTTCCTTACCAGCTTTTCATGCAATGTATTTTCCCTTTTCCGCTAATAAATGGGTGGTTTGTTTCTGACATGCACGTCACGTGAATTCGGTAAAATCTCAACCTCTTACTCTATAAAGCAGTTCTTGTAACATGTTCTTAGTAAGGCTCCGTCCACACTAATGCGTTTCCGAAACGCCCTGTTTTCGCTTCGCGTCCACACTATCGTTTTTTTCTCCGTCCACACTAAAATGCTCGAACACTGACGCTAATACGCTACGAGAAAACGCTACAACAGTCATTTGCGCATGCGCCAAAAAGATGCAAATAGACTGGATCGGAGTTCATTGAATGACGTCAGCGTTTTCGAAAGCCTCCGTTTTCGCCGTCCACACTAATACGATAGGGCTCCGTTTGAAAATGTCTCCACTCTGGAGAGCGTTTTTGAATGTATATGTTTTTGATGAAAACGACATATCAGCGCTTTCGATCGTTTTAGTGTGGACGATAAACGAAAACGCATCAAAAAGTATGCGTTTGCAAACGAAAACGCATTAGTGTGGACTGGGACTGGACGCACTCAGCTTCAAAGTGAAATTGACAAGTAGTTAGACTCGTCTCGAATTCACACTAGGACGAGAAACCCGTCAGATAAGTTTTCCGTCAAGACGATTTCCCGTCTCTAGTGTGAAAACGGCCATTAGCTCATGCAAATTTTCATGTCTCCAGACCACGTATCTTTGGAGAAATTTACGACCCCTTGCCAAACTAATCGAGACTATTAATCATGCAGTTCTTCAATAGTACAAAACCCATGGAAATGTTTTCATGCACTACATCGATCAACTAAAGAAAACTATTTTAGGACAGTTCATAAACTAAATTCGATTTTGAGACGACATTACGGCTTTATAATGACGGCTAGTTGGGAGAAAATATATTCCGCATTGAGCGCAGTCGCGAAGCGCCAACCCATATTAAGCGGCCAACCTCGAGGAAATGGCAAGTGGCCGCTTAATAGGGGTTCGTCATCAATTAGCATAAGGCGCGGTCCCACCCAGGGAAGAAGCAATACACCTAGTTGGCTTCCTGCTATGGAAACCGATATAAGCTCCGGCAGTGTGGGCCACTTTGGGCCCCAGCGGCTTTACCAACAGGACAAATGTCGTTACCAAGCCAGACAAATAAAACAAAGCCATCGAAATGTTAAAACTCTGTTAAAATATCAATGTTTGTGCCGAATACAAATACAAGTTAACAGTAAGGCAATACAAGTTAACAGTAAGGCAATACAAGTTAACAGTAAGGCAACAATTGCACCGGCTAACAAAAAACCTTTCTTTTCATCGTAACTCAGGCGTTACTTCGTGTTGGCCTATTATATATGAATTCTTGTTTGATAAACTCTTTATACAAAACTGGAATTTATAAACACCATTTAGAACTTTTGATAAAACTAGCACGACTTTTGTACAAAAAATAGCTAAAACCGTTTTTAGAAACAATCCTTTCAACGGCTCTTCTCTCTCGTTCTTGGAGGCGGGGAGGAGAGACCCTGGGAACGAAGTTGTCCATTCCCTTGTTTTCCTGGAAAAGTATAAATCTTTAATATTTGCATCACACAACACCTCTTCCCCAACCGTTGCGTGACGACCCAAATTTAAAGAAGCCTACAAAGTTGAAGACAAAACGAATCAAGGTAAGAAGACACAAAAGGTGTCCCTCCGTTTTCCACAACCATATTCTAATTTTCATTAAGGCGGGACAACCTAAATTTCAATGAAATTTTAAGAAGAAGAAAAACGATTTTTGGAACACCAACAGACAGTTGATACCCACGCGGGTGCTCTTGCGTGGTTATCAACTGTCTGTTGGTATCAATCTACTAATTTTTGATTTCAAATTCTAATTTTAAAACTACATTAAATCTTCAATATTTCTCATTTCCCTAAATTTTACAACTCCTTTGAGAAAAACTATTTCCTCCCAAACATATCCAAAAATCACCCAAAAATTTACAAAACACCCCATAACATAGATTCATGGGATGAGCATAGAGTTTTTGGATTGCTTGAAACGTGAACGAGATATTTCCATTTAACCCATGTTAAGTCGCGGAAAAATGGCATTCAGGTTAAGTCCCGCCTTAACTTTACTTCCATCTCCAAAAAGGTAGATTGCTTGAGATATCTGAAAATAAGAGACGATGATCTTACAGAAGCATTCCCCTATACATGGGTCTTCTCATGATAATTGTTTGTAATCTATTTTTAATTTCCAGTCCATAGCTAAGCTATTTTAAAAGCGCTATCTGATTGGTCAGTTCGAGTAACGTGATGTCGGAGCCTTGATCAGAAGGAAATAAAAATAACTTTCAGAGCATGGCACGAAACTATTACCATGGGGAGCGCCTTCTCTTAGATCATCTTCTCTTGTGGAGAACCGCTATATATTTTCGTAATATTAGCCTGCAATGCAGGCGGTTTGTGGGCCTCCTTCGAGTGTTTAGCCGCCATCTTGGATTCGCAAAAACGTTTTGCACTCGCCCCAAGCCTCCAATGTTTTCCTAATCCAAGATGGCGACTTATAAGCGCTCGCTCGCCCAAATACGCCTGTTTTGCAGGCTATCGTAATATAATTTGTGTTGTTTTTGTTTGTTTGTTTGTTTGTTTGTTTTTTGCGAGAATAACCTATTCTAGCCTCTCGGATGGTTGTAGAACGAGAAAAATACAGCACGAAGGAGAAAATTGAAGGAGGGAGGAAATAAGATTTCCAAGAATTTCCAGTTCGCAATTTCTTCCTTTCTTCATTTTCCGCAAACAGAGAGCCTGGGACTGGTCATATGTCCTCAATTAAACGGCGGGGCGTTTATTTAAAGCTTGTCCTTGTTGACCCGGTGTTCATTTGAACCCGGCGTGTCAGCTCGTCATTTTTGACCAACCTTACTTTTTGTGATTGATACTTTTTCTAAAGTTCACTGGATTAAAAGCAAAATTTAACAAAAACATCAACAAAATAACTGACTTCGTCTGTAGTCAATAAACTTGGTACTACAGCCGAAGCTCTCTGAGCGGACACTCTCGTAAGCGGACAGCTCTACTTACGGCCGCCTTGACAAAACCAGTTAGAACTCTAGCTCATATAC
This sequence comes from Desmophyllum pertusum, assembly GCA_029204205.1. Lineage (NCBI taxonomy): Eukaryota > Metazoa > Cnidaria > Anthozoa > Scleractinia > Caryophylliidae > Desmophyllum > Desmophyllum pertusum. The sequence goes on along the minus strand of MU826836.1, from coordinate 1,793,410 downwards.
AAACTTTGTATTGACACATTCCAGTAAGCGGCCAGCTTCAGTTGCGGACATTTTTTTCTGTCTCCCGAGGGTGTCCGCTTACGGGAGCTTGGACTGTAGTTAATTTAAAACTCGACCTTGTAGACCCAGCATTTATTTCAATAAGTCGTCTTTTCGAGGCTCCGTGTTTTTAAACCGAGAAAATGTTGTAATTGGTCACATGCAGTCACCGACTTGGGAAGCTTTTGTAACATCCAATATGGCGCCCAAACCGGTTTTTAATTATTTTAAAACCGGTTCATCGTCACTATCTCCTTTCCCTTCGAAATCCATCTTCTCCACATAATGGCTGACAAGCGGTTCTTCCGAGTTCATGCTCTCGCGTCCACTGCCTTCGCCATCCGTGTTGTCGCCAGGTACGAAGAAATCTGCTATCCTTGGAGTCTCCGCTGCAGCTGGCCTGCGGTCTGTATCTAAAGTAGCAGGCGCTGTTTCGTCGCCAAAGAAATCTGCTATTCTTGGAGTCTCCGTTGCAGCTTGCCTGCGGTCTGTATCTAAAGTAGCAGGCGCTGTTTCATCGCCAAAGAAATCTGCTATCCTTGGAGTCTCCGCTGCAGCTGGCCTGCGGTCTGTATCTAAAGTAGCAGGCGCTGTTTCGTCGCTAAAGAAATCTGCTATCCTTGGAGTCTCCGCTGCAGCTGGCCTGCGGTCTATATCTGAAGAAGCAGGCGCTGTTTCGTCGGCGAAGAAATCTGCAATCCTTGGAGTCTCCAATACAGCTGGCCTGCGGTCTATATCTGAAGAAGTAGGCGCTGTTTCGTCGCCGAAAAAATCTGCTGTCCTTGGAGTCTCCACTACACCTGGCCTGCGGTCTCTATCTAAAGTAGCAGGCGTTGTTTCGTCGCCGAACAAATCTGCTATGCTTGGAGTCTCAACTCCACCTGGCCTGCGGTCTGTCTCTGAAGACGCAGGCGCTGTTTCGTCGGCGGTTTTGATGTCTGCCACGCGTGGAATGTCATGCATGTCCTGCATTTCAATGGCTTCTTGTTTGTGTTTCTCGTGTCCGTCTCCGTCGCACGAGGAGGTTTCTTGGTGGTTCAAGTCGTTTTCTTCAAACTGTTGATCAGCTTCGTTGATTTCTCGCCTACGTTTCCTCCTAAATCGCCCGAAGAAAGGTTTCCTCTTCTTTATTTCAATATGTTCTTCCGTTTTCTCGTCAAAAGGTTCCTGAGGTACTTGCAGTCCTTGCAGTCCTTGTAGTTGAATTATTTCTTCTTCAGAAAAAACCCACTGGTCTCTTCGCTTCCATTTTATTAGAAAATGAACATTCAAAAGAAGCGAGACCACAGCAATCGCAAGAACAGGCATCAGAACTGAAATATTCGCAACACCAAGTCCTTGAGGATTTTCCTCGTGTTCTGAGAACAGAAAAAGAACGTGAGGGTAATTTTTTTGAGAACAATTTTTACCTTCAGCGATCAAAGGAGGATTCAATGGGCTTACGCGTCAAGGGTCCATGGATGAAAACACAACTGTCACTCAACCGATGAAAACAAGTTGCTTAGTGTGAAGTTACCTCATGTATTTATTTAGGGGAGCAGGAGGTATGGCAATCTCGTTCCCAGAGTCCTCGTTACCCTTGTCCAGCGGTGGAGCGGCCAACAAGGACCTCTGGGATAGAATGATCCGCCTGACTTGCGCAGTAAGACCGGAAGTCCAAGAATCTTGGCGTCCGTTAGTTGAAACATGGGGTCGAACACATGCGCAGTAGAACCGGAAGTCCAAGAATCCTGTCATGGCGGATCGCTTCCCCCCCCCCCCCCCCCCAGAGGTCTTGTTGGCCGCTCCACCGCTGGACAAGGGAAACGAGGACTCTGGGAACGAGATTGGAGGTATGGCGCAGTGGTGAGAGCACTCGCCTCCCACCAATGTGGCCCGGGTTCGAATCTCGGACCAGGCGTCATATGTGGGTTTAGTTTAGTGTTGTTTCTCGTCCTTGTCCCTCTCCGGGTACTCCGATGCTCATAAATTCTAATTATCCGATCTGGAAACATCCCACCAAATATTTTGGGGAGTACCCCGGGGGGCCACCCCCGGTCGGGATACGTAGACGGGCTACTAAAGTATAAACTTACGCATTGTGCAACCGTGAGAACGATAAAACCCAAACTCACCTGTGTTATTACATCCCGGCAACAATGAAATATTGCATCTCGTGTTTGTCACGCCGTTGCTAACGTGACACTCGTACGTTCCAAAGTCTGTACTTTTCTTTGGAGTTACTACCAGCACGTTACCATGGACTCTTACGTTTGAGGATTGCGTGACAGTTAAATTGTCTTTTGTCCAGGAATAAGTCAAGGAAGTGACGTTAGTTTGGTTGGCATAGCAACCAAGGTTTGCCGGCTGGCCGAGAGCAGTTGTGATTTCTAGTCGCGTGAGGCCCATGTCCAGCGTTAGTCCTAAAAAAAAAAAAATTAATTTTTGTATAAACGAAAGTTCCCAGGTTTTTTGGGCTCACTGTTCGTTATACCGCATTTTTTCCGTGCGGTCTCAAAACCTTTTTCTGTAGAAGGAGAGACCGATACAACGCAGATTTTTTTAAGTGTTTGAGTACAGTCAACTCTCTCTAAAGCGGACACCCTCGGGACCAGCTCTAGCTGGCCGCCTTAGAGAGGTGTCCGCCTTAAAACAGTACCTTTTATTGTAATCTGATCAGTTTGAGATTATTACTGCTGTGGTAGGTCAATTTGAAATAATATCCGGCCTATAATCTATTGATTGTGCAAAAAAAATGCACTTCTAGTGTCCGCCTTGAGAGGTATTTTTCACCAGAATTTTGCTAAAAAAGTGTCCGCTGTCCGCCTTAGAGAGGTGTCCGCCTTAAACAGAGTTTAGTTACAGACAAACAAGTGAAATTCGGCCGGGACCAGCCATTCATGTCCGCCTTAGGGTGTCCGCCTTACAGTGGTCTTCGCTTAGAGAGAGTTGACTGTACTATATTTCAACTGGCCAAACCAGTCTTCTTCAGGTACAATGAGGAAAATTTACATTGGTATACGTGTTATATAGTAGCTGCTAACAGTTTTTTGCGCAATAACGGAAATACGTCAGACAAATAGATTGACAGTAAAACAATAAAATAAAATAATGAAAGGAACTGCTAAATATCTAGTATGTTTCTTCTCGCATGTTAAGGCCATGAGGTCCAAGTGTTCTGACTGGTTTGGCCAGTTGAAATATAGTACTCAAAAAACTTTAAAAATCTACGTTGTATCGGTCTCTGCTTCTACAGTATGTTTTTCACTTGTTAGCCGATTAGATCACCAGTTGATCCAACGTACACCAGCAGGATTGTCGTCCACGGTTGCTTGCTTGAACATTTTGTCAAAACCTTTACCCTATATCGTGAGAGGAACGTGGGGCGGGAAACCGGGAGATATTGGAAAATTGTTTCGTTGCGGCAACATGTTGCAGGTTTTTTGAAAGCGATTCAAAAACTTGCAACATTGTTGCCGAATTTTGTTGGGGTTGTTGGTTTTGTTGGTGCGTCATTGTTAACAAAACAAGGCGTCTTGTAGCAAACATGGCCAGGGTTTGAAGACCTTAGGGGTGCCTAGACACCCACCCCACCCACCCACCCACTCCCCCTGGGGCGAAAACTGGGGATGTGACCAAGATTTATACGATGGTTAGTTTACTACACTGTAACCTGCGATCAGGCCAATTTTTCGCGCTCCTTACATTCTCTTTACGGATGTCGCCTTTCAGCGCGACCACGTAAAGACGAAGAGTAAAAGAGAGCGCGGAAAAATTCTCCTGATACTCAGGTTAACTACACTGAAGTTTAGTTTAGTTTAGTATACTACACTGCAGGGGGGGGGGGGGGGGGGTGGGGGGGGGGGGGGGGGGGGGGTAGCTACTTCCCATAAAATCAAATCCAAACCATGCTCTCACAACTTGCAAAGCAATCATCACAACTTTAGCCAGCGGATTCATAATCTGCACGTGCGTAGAAGTTGTGTAAAGCCAGAAGGAAAGCTATAAAAAGAAAAACATGGCGGCCGATGAGGCGATGGAAGTGCGTACTGATGTATGAATGATTATTGTATTTTTTTTATTTGTGATCCTTTAAACCAGATAAACTTCTCCCTCAAGTTTTTCGTTTTTACGATGCAACTCTGACGACCGCGACAACAACAAGAACGTCACAAAACAATAGGTTTAATTAGTAATACAATATTCTGCCACGTGTGTTTTGCATATTTCTTTGCCGTCCCATGCAAAACAAAACGCACGTGCGTTTTTCATTTACATTTCTTTGCCTTCGTATGCAAAACAAAAAAATAAAATGTCCAAATTCACGGTATTATGGAGAACGTCAACACGCGAAGGTTAATTTTCCCTTTTCTGTCCTGGACTTGAACTCACGAATTCAGCTCCTGGAAAGTTCGGCCACATTGGACAAATTGAACGTGTTGGAATAATCCCGAAATAGTTTATAGGAACGTTAATTAATAGACCAATTTCGATATATTAATATTCTAACTTGGCTCCGAGGCTTAGGGGAATAAAACAAAAGAAATCGACAAGAAATCACATCGAGGTTGAGGGATGAATAAATCATTTCTTTTGTTTTATTCCCCTAAGCCTCGGAGCCAAGTTAGAATATTAATATATCGAAATTGGTCTATTGTTTAAGGAATTTTGCGCGCGGGAAAAGAAGCCTTAAGAAAACACCGCTGACCAAAACAAAATCGATCGCTTTGCAAGTTGTGAGAGCATGGTTCTCGGTCCCAGGCCCCGTCTCTATCCCCCCCTGCTACACCTGAAAATATACTGAGCATTTTAGCTGGCAAACGCACATATTCTTATGCAGATCTGCACGGATTTCGCCATTGTTATAAATTGTATAAGCCATTGCTACGTTTATAGAAATTACATGTAAAGTATTTGAAAATAACGCGACTAAATTAAAGCGAAAGAGAAATGAAGGACAAACACAAAGAAACAAATAAATTTTGGCTCGAGAACTGCTCTTCTGAAAGCGAGGGTGAACTGGAAATAGTGTTTTATTGCTTCTTTTAGATTTGTTTCCTAAGTGTTAAATATGTCTGGATCCAGAATTTGGGGATATAATAATGGAAATTAAGGTCGCGGAAATTAACGCTCACAAATATTAACGCGACTTAAATTAAGGCGAATTTTTAAAATTCGCGTTAATTTCATGGAGCGTTATTTTCCTATAATAAGGTATGAAACCCAACTAATTCCTTTTCCAGTTGAATGCCTTAGTTATTGTTACATGTAAAAGGGTTTCACGACTGAAGTGAATTTACGCACATTCGTTGATCTGCTGTTGTGATCAAAACGGACGGCAGTACACGTACAGTTATAGTATTTCAGTTGAAGAAGCCTTACCGGTATACCGTCAAAGCTACAATTAAAACTTAAAGGTAAGTACCAAAGGAGACACTAAAAAAATATATAAAAGTAACACCAATTTTTGTTAAAATACTAACGTAGAATTGTTATCGTGATCACAATTTAGTCCGTTTCATGATCATGCACGTATAAAAAAATTTCATTATTTTGAAACCGTATCAATCGTCAAGTATTTTATATCTTGACTTTTAATAGTTGTTCTTCGTGTAGGCTCTCATAGAAGACACAAAATGGTGGAACTTTATACCCAATGATAGTTTTCAAATAACACTGCATTTGTGAATGACGTCAAGTCCGTCGGGTGTATGTAAAACCCGGAACACACCCGGAACACCCCGGAACACCCCGGAACACCCCGGAACACCCCCGGAACACCCCCGGAACACCCCGGAACACCCCCGGAACACCAACAGAATACCCCAGGAACACAAAAAATATAATAATAATGATTAAAATAATAATAAATAAATTAAATAAAAACAAATATATTTATATAGTGGTTGAAGTAGTGAAATCGAACACGGTAAGCGGTCAAGAGCCGTTAACGAATCGACTGATAGCGAACACTTCCGAAGATGCCCCGAACACTTCCGAAGATGTCCCGAAGATTTACGAAGGTATATCGAAGACTTCTGAAGATGTTCCGAAGATTTCCGCACGTTTTCAGAAGACCGAATTTTTCCGAAGCTTCTTATCTAAGAGTGAATAAGTGGCAAAGGACCGCTCAAAATTCAAATGTTTGCCAATTGGCCAACGCCACAGAGCGTGACATTGAATTTGAGGTAATCGGAGGTCATTGCCATGTGCAATTTCATAGACAATTGGTCATTGATCAATCATGTCGTTGTTTGTTCAGTCGAACCTCCCTAACCTGAGTATCAGGCGAATTTTTCTGCGCTCTCTTTTACTCTTCGTCTTTACGTAAGCGGACACCCTCGGGACCAGAGAAAAATTCGGGTCTTCTGAAAACGTGCGGAAATCTTCGGAACATCTTGGAAGTCTTCGAGACATCTTCGGAAATCTTCGGGACATCTTCGGAAGTGTTCGGGACATCTTCGGAAATATTCGGGGCATCTTCGGAAATATTCGGAAATATTCGGAAGTGTTCGGGACATCTTCGTAAGTCTTCGGAAATATTCGGGGCATCTTCGGAAGTGTTCGGTATCAGTCGATTCCGTTAACGGCTCTTGACCGCTTACCGTGTTCGATTTCACTACTTCAATCTCATTTGTTTTTATTTTATTATTTATTATTATTTTATTATTATTTTTATATTTTTGTGTTCCTGGGGGTATTCTGTTGGTGTTCCGGGGGTGTTCCGGGGTGTTTCCGGGGGTGTTCCGGGGTGTTCCGGGGTGTTCCGGGAGTGTTCCGGGTGTTCGGGGTGTTCCGGGGTGTTCCGGGTGTGTTCCCGGTTTTACATACACCCTAGTCCGTCAAGTAAATATTGCATTGCCATACAAGTACAAACGTGTTTTAAAATCAAAACAAATATCTTATCAGTACAGTTTAGAAATGTTTTCGAGCAACTATAAAAAGAGTCTTAAAGAGGAGTGTATAAATATGACAGCATACGGTCGCTAAAATTAAAAAAAACATTGTAGATTCCAGAAAGAAAATATTGGTGACCATGAATATACTGTTCAGTATAATTAGCTAATACCTTGAATATTTAATATCCGACACTAGAACATCAACAAACTTCGCACGAGTTAAAAACTGACCATTGCATCAACTCTCTTGAGCTCTTAAGCATTGATGAACCATTTGATCGCGATTCGGTTAAACAATATAAGCGGTAAATAAATTCAGGTGTTGATTCAAATTTCAACGACACGCGCCCATGCAAAACAGATCACGACAATTTTAAACTTACAAATCATACGTTTACAAACATAGAAATAGGTTTACATTCTAGAGCAAGTACACGTTAACGCTACCTTACTTACCGATTGCAACAGCAATGTTGACAACAACGAGCAATCCTTGCAAAGTGAAAACAAAACACGTCCTCGAAGCCGCCATGTTGTTTCTTTGTCATCAGCTAAATTAAGGAAATTTGTCCGAAAATAGCTCTTCAAAATAAAAATACCACCATTTGGGCTTCAATATCCTTTCAGTGAAGATCCATGGCAAAGGGAAGGACCAAAAAGCGAAGACTCCACGATCAGAAACTGCCCAAATACTCAGCTGAGTTCTGCGAGAAAACAAAACAACAGCGTTGCGTGACCTGGCGCGTGACCATAGAGACTTATTCGGCCCAGGCTTCTCGCACGCTTGGTAGGGAATTTTACTCAACAAAAAAATCACGCCTCCCACACGCGTGTCTTTTAGCCCTTCCTATAGTTTTGCCTTTACGAGTATATCTTTAATTAAGAGATTTCCCTCGCTTGTATGATATGATAGGAGTTTCTCTGTAGATTTGTTTCAAGCGAGGTTGTTTCTCCATCTCTCAAGACATGCGCTTGATGATGTTGACTCATGGGCCTGATCAGGACCCTGATGTATACACCGATTTCAATTAGGTAACTTGCGATCAGGCCCTCCTCTCTCTAACGTTGTCGGATAGAAATGTTTTTAAAAGCCCGCAAGACAAGACCGAAACGTAGCATGGGTAAAAGTAGAAAACTGCTGCACGCAACGAATACTAATGAGAAGTAACATGTAAAACATTATTTATAACGTTTCCTTTTACGGTTTTAAACCTGTAGAAGTAAGCTACTTTTAGCCAAACTAAATTTTAGCAGAACAGCTAGTGAAAAAACATGGGAAAACAAATTATATAATTCGGGGCAAACCAAATACATCACGTGCGAAATAAAAACGTGTAAATTTCTTTTCCAGCGATATGCAAATTCTAATGAATACCCAGACTACCATTTGGTCTTGTCTTGTAGGCTTTACGCTTTTATCCGATTTTTATCCGACAACGTTAATTGAAATAGGTGTATAGATGTTATTGAACTAGCGTGAGGTGCGTATTGGGAAAATATTGGTCGAGTTCTTTTTTAGCAAGTTTATGGACCGAGCCGAAGGCGAGGTCCATAAACTTGCAAAAAAGAACGAGACCAATATTTCCCAATACGGACCGAACAAGCTAGTTCAATAAAGTTTTTATTATAATGGATTTTTAAAAAAATTGCTGATAAATTAATGCAACCATTCTCGGCTAACGCGCGCGCGCCAAAGCTAAGCATATTCTTGCATTTTTCAGTCAGGCCGCTTTGCGAAAAAGTTTAACCAAAATTGTCCGCCAGACATGAGGAAAAATGTTTCTACTAAATAGAAAACAGTTTTCTTTTATCAATGTTTCATAAAGGAATTCGGCGAAATGAGTTCGTGAGCGGTCCATCTTAGCGGTCCGTATTGCAAAATTCGGACCGCTCAGGGAACCAATCAGAATGCTCCTGTTCATCGTGGACCAGTTGCCATATAATAAAGAAAAATATAACGAATGCGATGTCTCTATCTAAAAGCGAAAATATAATAAAACGTTTTCTGAAAACACGTGTTCTAATGTCATCAGAATAATAATGACTAAAATTCCCAGAAACAGGGAATGCAGAAAATTTTGGTTTTCTGGTTGAGAATAATAAAGTTGTTGTTGTTGTTGTTGTTTGTTGTTGTTGTTGTTGTAAGGTAAACTCCAGAGTTGATATCTTGACTTCACAAACGCTTTTCGAGTCCCAGGAATGCAGAAAATGGCGTTTGTAGGGGTAAAATCAAAACACCCCCTAGAAGCTCGCGTAGGCGCTCATGCAATTTATAAAGGCGTACAACCCCACCCCCCCTCCCAGCCCTTTCAGAAAATCCTGGATCCGCCCCAATCAGTGTTGTGAGAAATATATCACACGACTTTATGGTGAACGCAAATAACTCTAAAATTATGATATAATTATTGAATATTCTTCTGTTCTTCGGCAGGCGTGAGTCAAAGTCCAAACCAGCACTTCGTCACCATGTTGCGTGACTGGTTCAAGTTCATGTTATCCATTCCTCGACGCGAGCCGATGAGCAAAACGGAGAAGTTCGTTCAATGGTCCTCACTGGTTGCCTACTGTATAGGTGGCTTTTCCTTCCTGGCCGTGCCAGAATTATACCACATCATATTACAACTGGAATATCACGGCCGCTCAGAAGCTTACATCCGATTGGTTTGGACTCGGAAATAATCGACATCGGATTCATATTTATAATCATGGCACGGGCCAATCACAAAGCGTACCGCCATGCAACCATTTTCGCCTCTGTTTTGAGTCGCCTTATTTGGGTGACAGCCACGGGGCTAATGCTAATCATCAGAGAAATGGTGCCTGTTGCTTTTGCGGTCGTTTTCATGGTCCTTGATTCGTCTCTCGCTCTGGGGACATTATTCACTTGGTGCTGGGAAACGGAGAAACCATCATTTAGCGCCTTTTTTTAAAGAACTCTTCACACCAATTCGTGAATGTCGCGGGGCTAAAACAGGGGGCTCGATCACAGCCATGTTCATTTTTGGTCTCGTCCAAGCGATTTTCTGGTACGTTCTGGTTGTAAGACCCGATTTTGCTCAAAACATGTTCGCTCTTGATGAGTTTGAGGGATTCGCTGGCGGTTATTTAGCCGCGTTCTTCTATCTGATCTCTATACATGAGCTGTACCACGTGATCTGCGCCAACAATGTCAATCTTGCCTCGCTCCAGCGTCATTTTGCTATCGAGTCTTTCTCGATATCCCAGTTGTACTCGTTCTGTTTCTTGTTGGTCAGATAGAAAGGAATCTCTTCCTTGTGATTCTCAGCTTCAACCTGTTCGTCTCCATCATCCTCTTGTTGTTTTTGATCAAAGAAGGGCGACCGAGTGAAGATACCACAGTTACCCCAGGAGGTTCACAAGAACTTGAATCTACCTTTTAGTCACGCGCGACAACACGCGCGCGTCTCACGCAAGCCGATTTGGGCATGACTGACTAGTATACACTGTATGTCAACAGAAGCTTATCACCTAGAAGCGTCTTAAAGCTGGTTGATTCTTAGAATTGCAGACAAGATTCCAGAAAATCGTCTACGTAGTATGTACTAAACTTTTACGCAACTCGTGTTGTATGTCAGCAACAATGTTGTATTAGCAACAATGACTCTCGATATTTTCTTTCTTAGCTCTCTCGTAGCATTTTCTTAGTTTACAAGCAATGTTTATCATGTTCAGTTGTTGTTGTTGTTGTTCAGTTCACAATTATTCAAATTTTTATCATCCAATAATTTCCCAAATTGCCTTATTACTGACATCAGAAGCTTATGAAGCTTAACATTGAGAAGCGTATTACTGCCGGTCAGTGTAAAATGCAGACTGCCTGTCGTGTCGGATACCGCTTTCGTTTTTGTACAGCACTTTATAGTGTATTCATTTTCGGTAGCAAGGTAATACCCGAATGTACCAATAAATCAGTTTAAAAGCCTGGTCGTTTCCTACTAAACATGTCTACCTGCTACCTAACGCTCTTAGAAAGATGAAAGAAGAAAGATAAAAAAATGAAGCTGATCGAGACAAGCTAACAGAGTATTAAACAGGATTGTAAAGTAATTACAATGATATCTGAAGCGGATGCAGATTTAATTTTCCGTCGCAAACCAACCTCACTTTGTTGCTAAGGAAAAGGAATTAAAAGTACGACCTTAGACACCAGTAAGGCGTGTAGCACCAATACAGATCTAGACTAGCACTTCCAAAACGAAAACAATTTTCCTCAAACTAGTTTTCAATATAGTGGTGCTATACTCTGGAACAATCTGAAAGAAGAGGCTAAGCTTGCTGAGAGTCTCGGAGAACTACACAGGGAGATGACCTATCTATTTGATGCAGGGCTGTGCTGACGATCCTTTATAGTGTACCTGAAACCAAACTGTCCGTAATTTTAATGCCATGTAATTATAACTGTCCATGATTCAACCTGTAATTAGTGTATCTGTTAACTTGTAACGCATCACGTGAAATCAGCTGTAAGTTGTCAGTGCCGCTAGCGACGGTTTTAACCCTATTCTGGCTGGGCTTTTTTTTCGTTCCTGAGCCTGGGCCCCCCCCCCCCCCCCCCCCCCCCCTATGTATCTCGAATAGTATTGACGCTATGAAAATGAAACTTACATGGTGTGTAAAGCATCCGAAAATCTTTATTTTAGTGGCAGTCACGTGTCAATTATGACGTCATACACGCCATAATGACGTCAAACGTTAAAAAAATCCGCCACTACCAATTTGTTTTGAAAAAATCAAGAAAATATAAAGATGCTAAAACGGCAACGATTTTGCAAATATTTCATCGTAAAAAAGCAAAAAATTTATGAAACTGAAAATTAGCTAAAAAAACAACAAATTTGGGTAAAACGATCTGTATCTCAAAGTTATTTGTGTTACAATCACGAATCAATTGTGATATCATATCACGCCATCTTGGATCCGCCATCTTGGATTTTTAAATTGTTCAGAAATGTCAGAAAATCACCAAATTTGATTTGAAAACATGGAAAACAATATAAGGATGCAGCAATTGCAAAGATTTTGGAGGAAAATATTCGTAGAAAGCGGAAATCTCATGAAAACTGAAATGAAGCTGAAAATACCAAATTTGGCTAAAACGGCCTGTCAAAACTTGGTTGCCATGGAAACATCAAGTTTCGTGATCAAAAAATTGACACACCAAAATGTTCCCAGATAATTCTTTAGGAAAAGTCATAAAGTTTGGCTATGATTGCTTGAATGCTCTTTAAGTACGATAAATTTGAAGTCAGCGCGGGCACTTTCTGCCCAGGCAGAATAGGGTTAAAATAAAGTTGTATGATGAAACTCGTCTGATTCCGGGATCGCAACACACCCTCTATCTCAACAACCAACGGAAACAGTGAAATACTATTGCACATTTATTAGAAATAATTATTACATGTTTGACTGCGCAACATCGGACAATCAGGCTAAATTTCCGGCCAAAATTCCGCGAAGATGGTTGGTGAAAATGACTTAGCTTTGATTCAGTTCGTCAAACTCAGAACACACCAACACACTTGAATTACGTTATAAATACTACTTCAGTCTGAAGAAACTGGAACCTGCAACAAAAATAAAATTAAAATTAAAATCTATTTCAGAATTAAGATCAATAAATTGGTTTCAAATTTGGTGTGAAATCGAAAGTAACTTGCTTTTACTGCACTGTGATTAGTTTAAAAAAGGCTCGCGCCACCGACTCAACCAATCAGATGCAAAACCAAAACCAATCGCGACTTCGTCGCACGCGTTTTTTCCCGCGCTTGGAGCTGGTTACTTGTATTTGCTTCGAGTTTCATTGGTTCATTGTGTTGTTAACGTTAACTTTTGCTGTGATCGACCATTGTGATTGCTTTGGTTTTGGTTTTACGACTCTCTCCTCCGCAGAGGCTCATATGGGGTTTTAGGAGAAATCCGCTGAACGTAGTGTGTGCAGGCGCAAGTAACTGGTGGTGGATCTCTCTCCGGGTTTTCCTGTGCCTGCACTCACTTCGCTCAGCGGATTCTCCCCACTTCCGAAACCCCATATGAGCCTCTGCGGAGGAGAGAGATTTTTACGATACTTGATTGAAAACTGCTCTTACAGCGGATGGGAATTTGAGGTCAATCAAACAAGAGCAAGAGTTAAATTAAACTCATGCACGTCGATTCTCGTTCCGGAATTTGATCTGGCCCGATCAGGCACGACATCTTTAAAATGTCTTCACAACCATCATTAACAGTCTCATTACTGCGTTCATAGATTGCAACGCAATTTATCCACGTCTCTAAGAATGGTATCTTTTAGGGGTAAAATAAAGCTTGAGGCCACGCCCAGATTGGTCTCCTTTAGGGGTTTAATTCAAATTTTCCGACGAGCATTCCCGCCCCTTTCACATGGGAGTCCCCCCCCCCCCCCCCCCCCCCCCCCACCCCTCCGGAATCTGGCCTTAATCCCGTTCTTATTTTGACAAAACTTCGCTATACAGTCCTTCAGTCCCGTAGTCCCGCAGTAGAAGAAAAATTAAGGTTGTAGTGGAGCAGAACCAGCGATCCCGCAGTCTCAGGACTACGGGAATGCTATTTTCACATCCTTAATCTTAATTATTCTTTCACCACGGGACTGCGGGACTGCGGCACTTCGGGATTACTGGAATGTGGAAAGCGGCAATGCGGGACTGCAGGAATGCTATTACTGAACTTTGTGACTGCGGGACCATGGAATTCAGAGTAATGCACCTTCCAAATGTCCAGGTATTCTGAAGTTGCTCACTTATTTTCTGCCATGCTGGTTTTATTTTCCTCGCAGATTTAGTGGTGCATCAAGAAGGAAAAATTCCCTTAGCTAGTTGATGATTATAGTTCTTCTCTTCACTTGCTCCTTAACAATTTATTGATATCGTAAGGGGAAATTAAACTTTGATCACACTTACCAGCTCGGAATTTCTTCTGTAGCTTCTCCTTCATTTCTCTAAGGCTGCCTGTTCTATTGCGGGTTCTTCTGTTTCGTCCGCCTCGCTCAAAACTGTCACATGTTTCTCCCAGCTGATTAACTGTCCTGACTTGCTCTCTCTTCGCAGCTTATGATGCGTTAAGGAGCTAACTCTCCGTTCCTTTCTCTTGCCTCCCGTTATAAGGTCCTCATCGATGCAAACTATCCCGTTTAATTGTGTCTAAATACGAGCTAACACTTCCTCCCCACACTCTATTCGGCTTATAAGAGATATCAGCCACGGTGTTGGTTCTGTTGCGAATTGGAGGCAGAACCTTGATTTCTTTGATGTGAGGGCGGCGGTTTCATCTTCTACTTCTTTAGATGGATCGACACTGTTTTTTACCGTCTCTTTGACATGAACACCTTTCTTCGAATCGGAAGGTATCCTTCGATATTCCTGATTTTCTTTTCCTTTCCGCTTTTTCCCGTTTTGGATTTCACTGAAGCTAAGCAAGATTGTGCCCGGGAATGAATCGCGTCTCGATAACGTGTGCTTTTAGCGCAAGAACACGCAATTCCCATTTCGATCAGTAAGTCGAATAGAACGATACGCATTGCATCGCTTACGAAAACGTCAACAAACAGATGACGTCATTATAATGATTCCAGTAATCAGTTTTGACGTCATTCTTTTAAAACAAAAGTTCATTACTTCTCTTTATCTCTAACCATGGTCATTGATTGATTGATTTTTTTTCAGTAAAAACTCCCAACATGTCGTTCTCTTTCTCACAAAAGTTGTGTACCGCAGACAGTTTTAGACAGGGCACTAAGCTCTGTAACACTATGTTGATTATCAACTCGGAGTTGATAAAGGTAAATTAACCGCCGTAGCGAATTTCTAGAAGCTGACGTTTCGAGCGTTAGCCCTTCGTCGGAGCAAACTTCGCTACGGCGGTTAATTTACCTTTATCAACTCCGAGTTGATAATCAACAAAGTGTTTCACTTGCCCGCCGACGCAGCACCACAGTTTCATTAGAAACTAATCACTTTGTCCACTAAGCTCTGTAGTTTTGGCCCCGTAAAAGTACGAAGAGTTGACAAAACGGGGTTGGAAGTCGACGCAAGTTTTGACATAAGAGCTCACAAACTTACCTGGCAAATCGGCTCGCAAATGCGCGCATACATGTATAAGACAACAAAGACAAATATAAGAGAACAACTTTCATTCACAGATTTAGAATCCCGCGCGCGGAGCCATGCTAAAGCAAACTATAAGATCAACTTATGTTGACTTGTAGGGGCTGGCCAGAAAAATGGCGAATCTAAGCTCGAGCTCGACAAAACGGAACGAAAGTCATCTCAAGGCAACGCAAGTACCATCAATTCCTTGTCAAACCGAGTCGCAAGTCAGAGCAAGTTGACGAAGTTAATTCACTTTGTTCTTAACTTTGACGTCATCATTTATCGTGCACAAAGTAATTAATGCGCACGCGCGCGGGTCGCTCGCGCAAAAAGCAAACTCGTCCCCAGATTCTTTTCTGGCATTCAAATTCAAGATGGCGGCTACTGTAGCGTGTGGTGTGAAATGTGTGTAGCGAGAAGCGTGTAGTGTGAAGTTGAAATGTTTTGTCAGGTCGCGCGCTGCTCAGTTTATATTCTCTTTTCATGTACCGCATCAACAGCAAAACATTCCACTTTGATACTCGCGCGAAGAGATACTATGTTCGTTGTTTACTCATTTGCGATAAATTCACTTCTTTATGCTGACGAGGAACAAGCTCAGAAGGGCGACTGTACACGCCAAGTTCAGGACGAGTCACAGCAAGACGACCTCTTAGCACAACGAGACGCAAAATGGCTGATTTTCGCGTTAAAAATGTACTTTATTTCTCACGTCGCATCAACCGCCTCGTGTACTTCTTTCATTAATTCTTCCACGGCAAATTTATAAAAGTTTCTGTTAACTCGTTTCACGTTTCCTAACTCCTCTTCAAGTTCCCGCCGGGAGAGCTGTCGCTTTCCGCCTGATGCAGCTCCTTGATCTTCAAGCTTTGCCACCTGTCAGAAGAGAAACTAGCATTAGCACGCTGCGCGGACCTATTAGCAAGTGTGGTTTTAGGCGTTCATTGAAACGCGGCGTCCCAAAAGGATCTGGAACGA
Organism: Desmophyllum pertusum; assembly: GCA_029204205.1. Lineage (NCBI taxonomy): Eukaryota > Metazoa > Cnidaria > Anthozoa > Scleractinia > Caryophylliidae > Desmophyllum > Desmophyllum pertusum. The sequence goes on along the minus strand of MU826836.1, from coordinate 1,777,392 downwards.
GCGTGAAAATTTCGAGTGGGATAGTGGGGAGACATCTCGAGAGAGAAATAGCGACAGTTTTACAGTCTATTATTGGCGTGTTGGGATAGAGGTTATTCAGCGGAAAGTTTATAATACTGCTGTAGCAACTGACGAGTAAAAATGCCCAGCCATATTTTACAACTTTCCGCTGAATAAATTGTTTATTATATAATATTGTTAACTGTTTCCGTCGCGCACGGTCAGGGGGCGGTCTCATATTTGCACTCGCTTTGGTTCGTATTCGCATTCTATAATGCTATGTCGCATAATAAAATAAAAGACGATATCTTACCTCGCCTAAAATATGTTGCGCCATGGTTCCACGATTCTTCTCCAAACTACTTTTCTGATTAAAAAAAAAGGAATACGTCTTAGAAGACAGTGATACCTTTTAATAACGGTTGATTTCTTGAAGAGAAAAAAAAAGGGGGGGGGGGGAGGGGGCGGTAACCTGGGAATAAAGGAGGTGGAAGTCTACGGGAGGTGGAAGAGGGAAGTTCAGAACCCCCCCCCCCCCCCCCCCCCCCCCCCCCCCTGAAGCAGGTCGTGATCAACATCAAGTTTCTTGTTACAATATTAATACATTCTCAAGCAGACAGGTGAGGAGAAAAACTAGGGGATTATTGTCTTGATGTACCACCAAATTCTCAGAGCCAACATTAAAATAAATTATGGCAATCCGGTATGGAGAATTAATATCTCGATCTTGAGATTGAACCATACCTCGCTTAGCTTCCCCTTTAGCACCAGAAGAACGCCATTCGAGTTAGATTCCGCATCAGCTGATCCTGTCACGTGTTTTTCACGTGATTGGCTCGGCACATGCACGTGTCTCTTGAACGGCTGGATTGGAGGAAGGGACGACTTTGGAGGCGGGTTCTCGAGGTACAGAGGTTTTTGAATGATCTGAGAGTTTGTCACCGCACCTGTGAAAAATGCAACCAAATAAACGAACTGAATGATTTGAGCCATAGCTAGACGAGAGTTGATGAGAGTTCAAACTCTCTCGTTTGGTCTGAAAACTCTCACGCGCTCTCAGCGACTCTTGTGCGCTCTCGTCGAATTTGACTGCTCAAAGTTTTCATGAGAGTCGTCGAAAGTTTTCTCTCGTTTTGCCCGCGCTTCGTGATAGTCGATGAGAGTTGAAGAAAATTCTCATGAGAGCCAACTCTCAGCAACTCTCATCCTCGTTTGGCCCGGGCTTTACTGCCTATCACTAGGGAGCTTAAGCAAACCACGACGGGCAACGGCAATGAGAACGTCGCTAAACAAAAGGTATAATGAGGAGTACAATGGCTATGCAGCATTTTGGTACATTGTTTAGCCGTCCTCTGCAAAAACAACAGCGTGAAATGACCAAATTCTGCGTATTTTGGAGAACGTGAACACCGACAGCTAATTTTTCTTATTTCTATTTGGAATTGAACGTTGTCTCTAGATACAAAGACACCAACAGTCGGCCAACAGTTGGCCGACAGGTGTTTTCGGGAGCTGTTCTTCACTTTTACCAAGACATGTATTTAGTTGGAGCTAGTTCTTAAACCGATTGACACACTGAACAGATCTAGATTAATTGTGAGATTCGTAGGTAATTAATAATTCATTTTTTTATGGGCGTTGTCAAAAATGCGCGACTTCAGAATACGCGGCCATTCGGAAGGTGCATTACTTTGAAATTCGAGGTCCACGGTCCGCAGTCGGCTCGCAACTAAATAAGAAATTATCTAAGTGTTGAATTGAACTGCTACCGGGTCCCCAGTCCTGTAGTCGGTGAATGCGAAATTATCTAAGTGTTGAATTGAACTGGTTGCAGGATATTTCAGTGGCCGGAATTCTGAAGTTTAGCCAAAAACGCAATCGTAAAATGGGTTTTGAACTTCAGAGTTCGCGTGTCATTTAAAGGCGCAGTAAGAGAGCGACTGTGTGTGTCATTAGCTATCATTCATGCTAGAAACTTACCTTTGTGATTCACCACGCGGAGACACTGTCGACTATGGACATGCCAAACACGAGCAGTTTGATCTTCTGAACCAGATAACAAGAGTGCCCCATCCATAGAAACTGCTAGACTGTTTACTTGTTTACTAAAAAAAGGAGTAATACACAGTCAAATGTACTAAGAGGTGAAGCCGTTCGAGGCCAAACTGGCCCACAATGACGAAGCATATCCCAGATTCCGTAGCATGAAGCTGAATAGGAGTATTGCTACTCCCCCTGGATGGGATGCTGGTCCATCGTAGGTAATCCCTCAACATTTTGTCGCCGGTACCCATTTATAATCCTGGTGGAGAGAGGCACTGTGAGAGTAAAGTGTCTGCCCAAGAACACAACACTGACCCAGGCCAGGGCTCGAACCCAGACCACTCAATCCAGAGTCCAACGCGCTAACCATTAGGCCACCGCGTCTCCCAGGGCTGTGATAGTGAAAAAGAGAAAAATACCTGTGACCATTGAAGATCAGAGCTTCTTCCTTCTCCACGTGAATATTATTCTTCATCCCCTAAATTTTAATATGTAACAAAAATTGTTAAGACGGATTCCGCTCAACGTTCGAGCAATAAGTGCAAAAAATTAAGTTACCAAAAAAATACTCATAGCACGGTAACATTTTGAATACAGTTAAGAAAAAATTATCGATAAATTAGCTCCCAAGCTGACCCCGCGAGAGAAGTCATTACATATTTTAATTAAAAAGACGTTTCATGTCAGTTCAAAACAAAATGGCGCGCGTTTTTATAATTTTTTACAAGGTTTGACATTACTTTTCTCGAGAATGCTTGAGAATTTAATTGCGGGGTCACTTGGAGAAGTGAGTTAAAGTGATATGTTTCAAATAGTATTCAAAATGTTACCTTGCTAAGAGTAGTTTTTTAGTAATTAATTTTTGCACTTATTGCTCGAACGTTGAGCGGAATCCGTCTTAATTACCTATCGAATTTAACTTAAGAGAATGAACTTGTAAATAAGCGCATGATTTACTATTCTTCACGAGCACAAGCAAATCTAAGCCTGAGCAGTATTGTAAACAGACTGACGTTTCTCTTTGCGCGCTCAATTCTCCCTTTGCTCAAAAAGAGACGTCTGAGATTCAAGCGGAAAAATTCCATATTGATGACGTAGCTCTACAAAAATCTACAAATTGTCTGTGATTGGTTGTTACTTGCGTGTGAAAATTTAAAAAAAACAGTGAAAACCATTCAGAAAGAGTGAAAAGATCTGGGTATGTACAAGATTAGGTAAACTCAAAAGTAAAGGTAATATCCGCACTCGTTGCAAAATACCCTGACTAGGAGTTTAAGCAACCACGACAGTAGATGGCAAAGAGAATGTCGCTAAAGTTTTAATTAGCAGTATGGCTCTGCATGTGCGTTTTAATCTTGGTATATTTCTTAGCCGTCCTGTGCAAAACAACCACGTGAAATGACCAAATTTCGGGTTTTCGGAGAACGTGAACCGCAACAGCGAATTTTTCAAGTTTCTCTTGGATTTGAACGCTGTCTTTACATATTCAGCTGAGGATAGTTCTGACACCGATAGACAAACTGAATGGAACTAGAGATTCGCAAGGTTCTGAAGTAAAATAGAAATCAATTTTTTGATTGACGTTGTCCTGGGCGTTGCCGTCGTGATTTCTTAAACTCCCTACTAGTGACCCACACTGCCGGTGTTTGGAAACCGGATGAAACACGCTCTCTCGTGTTTGATATATTACTCCAAAGTCCCATGTACAAGAATCTATAAGATTAGAGACAGAAAATACTAAGTTTCTTACCCGTCTAAAAAGTTCTACTTGGTAGATGCTTCCATCAACACATCCAGCAAACAAGCTCTGTTCTGCAGCGTCCATTGCCACAGCAGTCACTCCAACATCAAATACAAAAGAACATAAAAGCTCCCCAGAGCTCAAGTCATACAACTACAAAAAAAATTAACGTGAAGTCACATGTCACACTGTTCTTGCCTACATGCACAGTTTGTGTGAGGTATTCTTTCCACATCATTTACAAGTAGGTTGAACATTTGTTCAAATTCAAGACCTTTTTGTAACAGTTCCACCTGATACCAATAACCCTTTTCACGGTTAACTTGCGATATTTGCATAACAATACACTTGAACGTACATGTAGAAGCGAGGCAATTTCGGGCACAAGCTGCAAAACATTGTGTTTTCTTGAACTCCTTCAACTCTTTTAGTATAAACTAAAACAGTTTTAAAATGTAGAAGAACTACCATTCTTTCAGTTTACATTGTTTTTAGAAAAAATGTAAAACGACTTTTCTCTATTAATAAAGAGTAGACTCGCACAAGCAATTGCAACAGGGAGATCGGGTTACGATCTTTATGGCAAACTTTAACTAAAATAGTTGCATATTTAGTTCTTCTCTGTTTCAAAACTATTTTTATGCTAACATAGTTTAAGGAGCTCAAGAAAATCACGATGTTTTACAGCTTGTGCCCGAAATTGCCTCGCTTCTATGTTTAGCTGTATTGTTATGCAAATATTTCAGGTTAACCGTGAAAAGGGATATTGTCACAAAACTGTCTAGGTACCTTGCATGTTTGATCAAGAGATGATGTGATCACATGACCTCTCATGCCTCCACAACCACAGTGAATATCAGTGACAGGGAGGGCGTGCTCCGACCAAGTATACCGAGGACAAAGAGTTGTATCAAATGTTCCTAAACTGCTTGATGAAGAAGACAAAACTCTGGAAAACAAAACAAATTTCATAATTAGAGTAAATTATTCTCCATTGTCATACATTTCTTTCAATGTTGGTTTTAGAAAATTGATACATTTGTAGTAATCAACAGATATGCTCAAAAGGGAGAAGAACAAGGTGAAGAAGGGCCTTTGTTGCTTAAAATACATAGGGAGCCTGTTCAAGTTAAGGTGGGCCTTTTCTGGTTTGGCCGGACCCCTGGGCTCCTCCCCTACATCTACATGACTTTGTACAACTGGGCCCAGTTGTTCAAAGGGTGGATAACACTATCCACCGGATAAATCACTATCCGCTGGATAGCGTAGTTCGTTTTGTTAACACTTATCCACTGGATAGTGATTTATCCGGTGGATAGCGCTATCCACCCTTTGAACAACCGGGTCCTGATGGATACTTTCATGATTAGATAAGATAAGCTTATCTCAATAATATAATCTACTTTGGTTATTTTCTTTATTTTCGTAACCTGTCTTCATGTAGGCTCGATTTCCACCGCTCTCTCGAGTCCCGTACAGCGGCTGGTAATCGAGCTTAGTCTTCATGTTATTATAAAATAATGACGTTGTAAGGAGAAATCAATGATGAATGCAGTCTTAGGGGGAGGAACAGGTGGCAGGAACCTGGAGGTAAAGGGGGTGGGAAGTCTATGGGAGGTGGAGAAGAGAGGGAAGGAAACAGGATTCCCAAGGTCGTGGGAACCAGGAGAAATTGGCTAAAATTTTGCAATACTGCATAATATTTTGCAATAAAAAAGGTACAAACAGGCGGGAACCAGGGGGTACAAGGTACGGTAAGTGGGAAGTTCAGACTCCCCTGCCCCCCACCCTGCAGTCTTGGGAATATTATAAGTCTAAAGATTACCTTGCCATTTTCCACACCATTACTAAGTTATCGTCACCAGCTGACAGAAAATGGGAGCCATCATCAGTGAACTTTAAACATGAGACACGCTGGAAATGCCTTGACAGCAGTGCTAGTAAATTGCCACTTGCAACCTTTAGAGATAGTGAATATTAATTAAGTAACCTGTCACTATGACAGCAAAGTGGATGAAATCCTAGTGTGTGATGATTCAAATGAACGCCATTAAGCAGTACTTTTGTGTGCATACGGTACTGTTTATTATGCTGTACAAGGTGGTCAGGGCGGGAAATAAGGCCCGGACATCGGACAATGTCCGATCAATCTGGGGGTTTGACCGATCAATTGTCATCTTGCCGGTCATTTTGACCGGTCAAATTCGATCATATTGAAATAAACTAAAGTTTCCTTGCCTTTCAGTTGTTTACTATCACTGTGCACCTTGCTGACCAGAAATGAACTAGGAAACTGTTGTTTACAATTCGCGTATTGAAATAGAATTGAAATACGACACATCGGTGTGCCGCTAGTCTCCAACGCAGCCGTTATTTGGGTCGTCACGAAACGCTCCTCCACCTCGTTGCGTGACGACCCAAATAAGGGCTGCAAAAGAGACTAGTAGCATGCCGCCGGTTCGCGCACTTCCGATCTTCAATTAAAAATATTTAAAATTTACAATATTTTACTTCTTCGCAAATCCGTGTTTTATTTGATGTAAATAAATAAATAAATAAATGTAATGTTTAATGAAAACTCATTGCAGTAAGAACTGAATTACAGAGTAGAACTGAATTACAGATGTGGCATTTTCCACAGTGTCGTCCTTGCGCCTTGCGTAATATAAACATGAAAGTTTACACAAAATTCAAGTTTTACGGAAATTATTTGACATTGGAGTCCCATTTAAATTTTGATTACAAACACTGTAATTTCCAACGTGTTTGCTTTCCCTGGCCGACTGCGACTGGCGACAAGAAATGGCGGCGAAAACCGCAACATTCTATCTTAGTTATCACTGAACAGAGAAGCATGAATCGATGAATCTCTATGTTGACTCAACATTTCATTTATTATCAATAGTTACAAGAATCTGAATCATATTAAAAAGTTCATTTTTAGGCAGTGATATTCAAAAACACAATGATATATGGCAAGAACTGTTTGCGCGAAAATCGTAGCTACATTTTATAGCACTTTAGTGACTACAATACGGCATCATGAGGAATCCATATTCCTCAGCATCTTTTAGGATATAAACGTTTTTTCTGTATTTTGATAGCTGAAATCAAAACAAACAATAACGTCATGCTTTCTTCTCTTGCGGGAAATAAATAAGTCAATAAATTAAGTGCCGAACGGAAGTATTATAGTCCGTCAGGCGACTTCCGGCACACCCACGTAAAGGCTCGGTTACTAGGCTTTCCAGTGGAAAAATACTTCGTAAAGCAATTTCTCCAAACTTGGGTTGTCATTGATTCAAGTATTCTAAATGGAAGAAAGACAGTGGGCAGTGTCAAGTTTTTACTAGATCGTCTGCAATGAATCGATTTACTAAAGACAGTGCAGGTGCAGCTCCTGAGTTTGAAACCTTCAGCGGATAATGCCGATCTGGATATTAGATGTAGGCGTTTTTGTTTACACCAAGCTTATGGTGTCAAGTCAAGAGATCGATCAAAAATGTATCGGCATCCATAAATTTAGTACCTTTCAATTGAAATTGCTATAATTTTATTCATTTGTAGAAGCAATATTGAATTGCAAGATGTAATAATATATATAGACAAGACTAACAAGACTAGTGACTTTTCGATGTGATTTTGTTGACGTTGTATCTTGCGTTCCATGTACCGAATGGAGGCGGCTGCTGCAAATTAATAAAAGCAGTTAAACTATTAACTTCAGGGGCACCCAACGGATCGTTTCGGTGAAATATCTGTTCGAAAGGCCTATAATCGCCTCGGATATTCGGTTAGGGAAATGTCATCTCGAACTTTCGTAATATGGGAAAATTAATGCCTTTTGTTTTCGGAGAGATAAAAATGTCGTTTTGAGTACAAAAAACGGTCAGCTAAGATTTTCGGAAAGGAAAATTCACCTCATAAATTCGGCTTTACCTCGGTGTAAAAACCTCACAACTGACGTCACGGCTTATATATGTAGTTCTTATGTAGTTCTCCTTGTTCTCGTGGAGCTATGGATCGATGGATCAGTAGATCGATGGATCAGTAGATCGATGGATCACTAGATCGATGGATCGATGGATCGATGGATCGATGGATCAGTAGATCGATGGATCGATGGATCAGTAGATCGATGGATCAGTAGATCGATGGATCACTAGATCGATGGATCGATGGATCAGTAGATCGATGGATCGATGGATCAGTAGATCGACGGATCAGTAGATCGATGGATCGATGGATCAGGAGATCAGTAGATCGATGGATCACTAGATCGATGGATCGATGGATCGATGGATCAGTAGATCGATGGATCGATGGATCAGTAGATCGATGGATCAGTAGATCGATGGATCACTAGATCGATGGATCGATGGATCAGTAGATCGATGGATCGATGGATCAGTAGATCGACGGATCAGTAGATCGATGGATCGATGGATCAGGAGATCGATGGATCACTAGATCGATGGATCAGTAGGATCACTAGATCGATGGATCGATGGATCAGTAGATCGATGGATCAGTAGATCGATGGATCGATGGATCAGGAGATCGATGGATCACTAGATCGATGGATCAGTAGATCACTAGATCGATGGATCGATGGATCAGTAGATCGATGGATCAGTAGATCGATGGATCGATGGATCAGTAGGATCACTAGATCGATGGATCAGTAGATCGATGGCTATGGATCAGCGGTGGATCACCACAGGCAGCCCAAGCTCACGTCTCGAGAAAGCAAATCTTGTGGTTCTTGTGGTACCAACTACCACCACCCCATTAGGCTATTTTGCCCTCCCCAGTAACCTCCCCAGATATTCGCCTTAGGCTCTGAGCCAGTAGTTACAAATGGTCAGTGGCACTATACAATAAGGTACACTATATATACCATATATGAAGTACCTACCATTTCCAGAAATAAACATGGCGGCTGTAGCACTATCCGTACGTCTTTTTATTCTCGTGTTACCTTTCTCTTTGTTTGGTTGTATTGCGGTTAACATATCGATGGCGCAACCCAAGCTTTTATCCAGGCAATGCTAGAGAGGGAAAACATGTGTGCAGTAGCCGTACTCCGACATCGCGGACATCGCGGACTTCCCGACCTGGAGCGTTTTTCCAGACATTTTATTTTGAAGGGTGTAATTTTACATCCGTAATCTGTTATTGGCTAATTTGTTGACAAGCTGTCAATCAACGAATGAAATCAACCGTGAAAAATCGGTGGGCGTTTTTCAGAATCATGGGGTTCGCTTGCAAGCGTTCCCTCAGCGCCAACCCCTTGCCTACCCCCTCCCCCCACTCCGACGTTTTTGCTCTCGCCCCAATTTTCGCGCGGCCAAAATGCAGAAAAAGCCATGACGAGCCGCGTGCCTTAACAACGGTGACGTGGTAGCTTCTACAAGCTACCAGGTTTTCACTCAACCATGGAGAATCCATTGTTTAACGATCAGATAAGAGCGGGTCGTTGACAAGGGTGAGCCAGATTTAGAGTATGTAATAGCAGTAATATAATAGCCATCCGTCTCGATAGAGAATTTCGTTATGTCTAGTCTGGCCTTCGGCACCCAGCTAACTGGCGTAGATCACATAACGGAAACTGTGTTCAGGCGATATTTTTCGCGCTCTTATCCAAGAAGGATAAAAAAAGGAATGTGTGCCCGTAAAGAAAATGTATGGACGCCTTGACTCTAAGAAAAAAAGTCAGTTAAATCGAGAGGTAATCGGTACTACAGTAATGTTGCGTTACTTTAATTGACGCACCGCGTGTACAAAACGTTTTCTGGCCTGTCACCATTCTACATTCAGTGCTCTAGCCAAACATTAAATTTCTTACAAAAGATTACACTGAACGTTCGATCAAAAAAGAAAAAATATATCGTTGATGCAGTGAGGTTTTCAAACACGCCATTTGAAGCAAAGGCGACTCACCCGATTGCTCGTCCTTATCAGGCGAAACACCCGAGATAAGAACCGCCGTGTTGAAAAACTCACCGTGATGAAAATTCTAATAGATCAGAGTTAGGTCACAAAGCAAAGGCGACTCACCCGATTACTTGTTCTTCTCAGGCGACACACCCGAGAGAACATGTGAGCTAACTCTGTATTTTATTTTCTATTATAAAACTACATATTCATAATGGTTTAACCATCATTCTTTAGTAATTTTGTACTCAAAACGTTGAACGTTGTCTGCTGGCAGGCCTACTCAGTTTGAATTTAGTTTGGATTTCTTTCTTTCGGTGTTGCCTAAAGTACTAACATTATTAAATCACAGTAACGCAACATACTTTAGTGGTGACTTATACTGATTCTTCAGTTTTGATGCATTGATCGATATCCGAGGCATAGGTAGCAAACAGTAAGCTATATGAACATGAAAATCGCACTTACCTTGCGGAGGTGAGAAGGATGAATTCCACTACATCAATCATTTATTCGTTATGCTGCAGAAAATAAGTTTGCCGGCGAATAATGCCACATCGAGATCGCGGTCAAGCCCGCCGATTTAGCGCGCCATAAATTTATTATTGGCGCGAAAAAACCGAAAACCTTCAGTTAAACCGCAATTTTCCGTTTTCGACGGTCGATGCATAGTCAGGTCCTTAAAAAAAGCATCGGAGGACTTTTTCTATCTAACTGTCCGTATTAAACAGTTCAAAGAAGTAGAAATGTGGCTCCGCCAGAAGACAAGACTGCTCTCTTCGATTCTTCAAAAGCAAGTCATGAGTCTTAGACATGACGGGATACGATTACAGTCACGCTGACTGAAATTGACCCCTTATTGCTGACAGATTACCGTGAGCGATGATTTTTTTTCGTTAGCAACCGTCGATCACTCTCTGAATGGGATTAGTCTTCTGCGGCTCGTCATGCTTCGATCGCGGAAAAAGCTCTTCGTTCGTACAGGAACGCTTGCTACGCAGGCTATTAAATTACCTAAACATCAATAAAAATGTCTTCCCATCATTAAATAACATAACATAATTTTTTTAATGGTATTGTCTCTGCCATGTTTAATGTCTTGGCTTGGAAGAACAAAAGCTGGCAATCATATCTTGACTAAACTACATATATTAGGCAATCGTATAGGAGACAGTCACTTGGTAAAGGTCATACAAGAAACAGCCATTCAAAAGGGGGTACTCAAGAAATTATATCAGACAGTTAGTTTTATATATTGTATACATGTAAAATGTAGAATTAAATATTATATGGGATGATCATGGAAAACCATAAAATAATAACAAGAGGTATATGGGGTCAATAATTGACAGATATATAATAGTAGTTGATATACAAACAATTATTGTTTGTATCAACTACTATTATATCTGTATTGTTCTTCTAACATTCTCCCCTCCACCCCTCTTTCTCTCTCTTTCTACCCCCATTCCCACTAAAAATATATTTTCTTAAATAAAAATACTATCACATCATCAAAATAAATAACACTGAACGAAGTATGCCTTTCCATGTTTTAATGTTTTTAAAATACTAAAGATAAAAATTCTTCTATTTTCTCATCTTTGAAGAAGAAAAATAATTACTCAGGCTAGGGAAAGTTACGTTACGTTACGTTTCCATGAAAGAACGAGAGTGTAAACATCAGATCGGCGAGTCGCATATTAAACTAGCACTCGCATATTTTTTAAAGCAAGCTAGTATTACGATACCTGCGATCGATCCAAAGTGTGGATTTTCCGACGGTTTCCTTGCGGACATGACAATCGATTTTCCTACTTTTTCGGCCTTGAGACAAGCTGTAACTGAAACTTTCCTTCCCGAGCAAAATCATCTTGATGAACGAACAAGACAAATATGGCGATCGAACTACAGCCTTCTTAGGCTTCGTGTTAGAACACACGAAACGGACCGCAGACCTATCTGCTCGCCGATTGCGCAGAATAATACAAAGGTTTTTCTGCCCAATCAGGAAGCGGCATTTAATTAGCCGTTGGAACTAGTGCGGTAAGAAATCGACCCCAGGGGCTATTTTCGTTCGCTCCTACTTTTCTTTGCCGATTTTTTTCGCTCGCCCCCACTAACTGCCCCTGGGTCTCCGAGGATGTGTCGGGCGCCGATCATACGCAGAAAGCTTCATGGAGCATTTCTGCATCGCTTTTCTCGGTCGAAATTGGAGGGATGAAACCCAAACTCGGTCAAGGCATAGAAAATTATCTAGTTGATCAGATGCCGGTGTCCGCCAGGTGAGAATTTTAATCATTTGGCGTAAAATCCATTTTGAACTAGAGACGGTCGCGGTTAATCTCGCCAAACAACGTCTTAAACAGCCCGGAAGGACAAAATAACAGCACACATGACTAAATTAACATACATTTTTAACTTTATTGAACAATACAGATCAAGTTGACTCTTAAATCTATACTAGTGAACCAAATCTCAACCGTCACAGTAAGTCTGTAGTTCGTGACCTGAATAATGTAAACACTGACCGCTCAAAGGATGGTCCGCCTGTGATCACATGATATCAAGTAACCAATTGGATAGCCGCGTTCATATTTGAAGCTGGAAGAGCACGAACAATGGTGTGCGTACAGGCGTTATATTTTTCGCACCCCTCCCGTCGCGCGTGACTCGCGCTCGCCTAAAAAACGCAAAAAAACAACGCCTGTTCCGCAGGCTACAATGAGATACAACAATCAACTTCATTCTAGTCTCCTACGCAGCCGTTATTTGTTATTTGTGTCGTCACGCAACGCTTCTCCCCACTAAGCGTTGCATGACGACAGTGACACAAATAACGGCTGCGTAGGAGACTAACTTCATTCCAGACAATAATTGTTTTATATATTATTGTGATGTGATAGATATATGAAATAAATTTCATATAATTATGTGAACTGCGGTGGAAAGAATGAAATGAAAGTGATCTTCGCAGTTATATGTTCCTGATTTTTTTTTCCAGGCTTTCTTTTCAACTGCTTAAGTTGAACATATATTAACTGCGAAGATCACTTTCATTTCATTCGTATATATTATTATACGTCTTGTTGCGAAAACCTGAGCCCACAAATATTCGAGGAAATACGGTAATTTGCTTTCTCGAGACGTGAGCTTGGGCTCCAGCGATCTACCGATCCATTTCTATCGTTCCATCGATCTACTGATCCATCGATCTACTGATCCATCGATCCATCGATCTACTGATCCATCGATCTACTGATCCATCGATCCATCGATCTACTGATCCATCGATCCATCAATCTACTGATCCATCGATCCATCGATCTAGTGATCCATCGATCTACTGATCCATCGATCTACTGATCCATCGATCTACTGATCCATCGATCTACTGATCCATCGATCTACAGATCCATCGATCTACTGATCCATCGATCTACTGATCCATCGATCCATCGATCTACTGATCCATCGATCTACTGATCCATCGATCCATCGATCTACTGATCCATCGATCTACTGATCCATCGATCTACTGATCCATCGATCCATCGATCTACTGATCCATCGATCCATCGATCCATCGATCTAGTGATCCATCGATCTACTGATCCATCGATCTACTGATCCATCGATCCATAGCTCCACGAGAACAAGGAGAACTACATAAGAACTACATATATAAGCCGTGACGTCAGTTGTGAGGTTTTTACACCGAGGTAAAGCCATAAATTCGGGTAATAAGATTTCAATCCCTACAATTTTCTGAAGTTTGAAAGTTCAGCTAACGTATCTGAACAGATACATTTTTCTTAGCGTTTAAAAAATAAGCCATTAAACTGCACAAAAAGCACAGTTATAACGTAAAAACGGCGTTCTGACACCAACAGGAAAATGTTGTGGTTGGGTGCCCCTGTAACTTTCAAGGCTGTAATTTATTTTTTATGGATTACATTTAAGCTATTTCAATTTTTTCAAGGGCTTTTATTGGTATATATAACTTGTCCGGGCAGTCCGACATTTTAACATCATGTAGTGTGGGTCAGGTCACTATTGTATTTGTCCGATCAAAAACGAGCCGTGTCCGATCAAAAATATGTTTGACTGGACATCATGACCGATCACTCCCGAGAAATTATTTCAAGCCCTGGCACTGGTTCTAACTTTTAAGTCTGTGGATGAAACCCTAGTGTGACCATTCAGATGAATGCCATTTAAGCAGTACTTTTCATGCGGTACTATTTATAATATGCTTTACAAGGTGGTTCTTTAAACTTTCAAGTTTGTCAGTGAGAATGAAGTCCAAGTACATGCATGTGACCATTCAAATAAAAGCTATTGAGCAGTACTTTCATGATGTAGAAGGTGGTTCTAATTTTTTCGCCTGTGGATGAAAACCCTAGTGTGTGACCATTGAAATGAGAGTTATTGAACAGCACTCTCATGTGGTGCCTGCTGTTTTATGCTATACAGGGTGGTTTTTAATCTTACATCTGTGGGAGAAACCCTGGTGTGTGGTCATTCATATAAAAGCTATTGAGCAGAAATTTAACTGGTGCTTTTCAAATTATTGCAAAATGAAAATTTTTAATTTAGGCGTGAAATATTTAACCCACCTGCCAGATATAAATTTTCTCTCCACAAGCTGCTACACAGTACACACCATCAGGGGAACATGTCATGGCTGTCACTTTTCCTGGACAGATTAATTTGGTGAGAATTGACTCCTGAAATAACAATGAAAATAACATTCTGACGATTTATTTTTATTACTGGTACAGTTTAACCTCTCTACAATAATTAATGGCCATTCTGGGGCAGTTCTGGCCATTGTAGAGAGGTGGCTATTGTAGGGAAGTTTCAATTTAATGAGTAAAGTGTATGGATCGGCATATTTTATTTATTTTATTTTATTTGGCTTCGCCTAAGATATATATAACAAAAATAAACAAAAAACGGAATAAATATTACAAATAGGCAGGGCAACCACAACAGCATGGCCAATTTACAGTGGACCAAGATCTAGAAAAATAATTTATATATATATGAATGACTAAATTAGATATTAATTAAAAACACAGGTTGGAGGGCGATCGAGGCTGCGGCCTGTGTTTACATTTAATACAGACTGATTTCCAAGTCCGAGGATTGTCGGACACGTAGAAAATTGATTAGAGCATGTTTGTAATAGTTGTAATAGTTGTAAAGTTGGTTCTTAAATGTTCCCAGTGATAGCGATTTGTGCCTGATGGGGGCTGGTAGGGTATTCCAAACTCTACTGACTCGTATGAAAAATGAGCGTTGATATGTTAGAGTTTTGGTTTTCTTTTGAAACAAAACTTGAGGTGTTTGGTCGTGGGTTGATCTTGTTACCCTGCCAGTCTGTCTGAAGGTGGTAATAAGTTCATGTTCATGTGAACTAAACCATTGTTAGCCTTGAAAAAGAAAACCAAGTCCATGAACTCGTGCCAGTAAGTTAGTGGCAGAAGGTTACATTGGCTGAGCCTCTCACTGTATGATGTATCTGATTGGAATGGTAACTTTTAGGATGTATTTAGTAGCCCATCTCTGTACTCGTTCCACGCACTTTATTAGCTCGATGGATTGCGGGGCCCATACCTGGGTTGCGTAGCCCATGTGCGATCGTACAAGGGCCAGGTACAGAGCTCGACGCGTGCCAAGGTTATTTATGCCTCGTGATGATCTACGGACAAATCCCAATAGCTTGTTTGCCTTGCTACATTGTTGGTACGGACAAAAAATCCTGGCTGTTGTGGAGAGGTGGCCATTAGCCAATTTGGGGTAATTAGAGAGGGAAAGGGGGGGTGGCTGTTGATTGACTTTTTTTGTGGAATTTTTTTGCCATCCGTTTTTTTTTTTTTGAGGGAGGGGGGGGGGGGGGGGGGGCTGTTCGACAAGAGAGTTTTTAGGCAAAATTGCAATCTCATTCCCAGAGGTCGCGATCCTTTGGTCAACACCGTCGCCGCTGACCGAAAACGCGTGGGCTCTGGGAACGAGATTGGCAAAATTGGCCATCTCGGATTTGGACTGGCACATATGATCTGGTGCCAAAAAATATATATATGTTAAATTTTATTTCAGACTATAAAGTACTTAATATTTGGAAATACCGTATTCATTTTAAGTTTTAGCTTACATGTAATAACTTACTAACCTTTGCCATGTTCCACACGTGAATGATGGGTTTATTCGCCTGTGATGCCATGATATAATCTTTGCCAAGCAAGGAAACGCATCGAGAGGGACAACTACCTCCCTTGTAAGCTTTCAATTGCATACCTGAGTTTATATCCCACAAAGATATACAGAAATTGTCACCACTTGATTCAGTAGATAACGCGACTTCGAAGTCCGCCATTTGAATTTCTGCTTGCCGAGCCGACGGTCATTCTAAAATGATCAGCGGAAAAACTCGTTTCCAGTCTCTGCGTTACTGGTCGAGAGCAACCTCGTCCCCATGATGAGGTCAGTGAGGAAGAGGAAACAAAAGTTCCAACATGGCGTCCGTTGAACTATCGCAGGTGTATATGCCTGTTGCGAATTACTGTGTGCAGATGATGAATGCGCTTAACGAGTTCCGGAAAACACAACATATTATGTGAAGTAGTGATCGTGGTCAATGGGAAACAGTTCTACGCTCACAGAACCGTTTTGGCGGCCAGTAGCCCGTATTTTCGAGCGATGTTTTCGAGCAACATGCGTGAGCAGTTAGAAAACAAACCCGTCATTCTTGAAAACATCACCGCGGAGATCATGGAAGAGCTGTTAAACTTTATCTATACCGGAAGCATTAAGATTACTCCGTTCAACGTTAAGGATTTCGTCTCCGCTTCGAATTATCTTCTAATGACCAGCCTGAAAGAAACTTGTATATCATTTATGAAGGCTATGTTGAATCCTTCGAACTGCCTTGGAATTGAATCGGCCGCGTACAAATTCGACTGTACAGGCCTGAGAAGCACAGCTTATCAATACATCTACGATAATTTCGTGTCCGTTTCGCAAACGGATGAGTTTTAAATCGCTGTCGGCCGAACGTTTGGCGATATCTTGGCAGCGATGACATTCGAGTTGAGCGGAAGAACAGGTGTTCGAATGTCTAATGCAATGGATTAATCATGACGTCGAAGCGCGAAAAGGTTATTTTAAACAGCTGTCGCAAAGTGTCCGTTTCCCGCTCATGTCACCTTATTATCTCGCTGATCATGTTGAAACTGAAGAGATCGTTCTTTCAACACCCGAATGCACAACGCTGTTACTAGAAGCAAAGAATTACCACATGTTGCCAGATCGTAGGCACTTGATCAAAGGTTCTAGAACCAAACCAAGGAGATCAATGGGTGTAATTTCAGTTATATTTGCCGCTGGAGGGATTCAGGGGTCTTCAGTGATGAGAGACACTTTTGGTTTTTCCCGCGGTGAACAGGTGGAGTCCGCTGGCGCACATGATCACGGCACGGTGTCGACATGGACTTGCTGTCACTGGTGATATGGTGTATGCAGTGGGTGGGCAGTCGCGTGAGGGTAAGCGTCATGATCTAAATAGGTGCTTTGAAATTGGACAAAATTAAGAAGATTTGTATGAAAGAAAGTTGCTCTGATGACAACTTTTTTCCATACAAATGTTCTAACTCTTTCAAACTTTCAAACTGCTATAAAATCTGACTTAATCATCGGTAGACTGTTCACAGTTCCCTATTTTTCCGTGTGGTTCTAGGGTATGGTTTTTTAGCCGTTTTGGTCTGAAAAACGGGTATAGATTTTGACCATTTTGGTCTGAAATAGGGTATGTTTTGCCTACTGGTCTGAAATAGGATATAGATTTTTGCCATTTTGACTTTTAAATGGGGAAATTTTCCCGAAATTTTAAGGGTCAGGTCTGAAATAGGGTAGGAAAATCACATATTTTGGTCTGAAATAGGGTAAGGGTTTCAAGAAGCGTGCCCACACACCCACCCAATTTTTGGGGAGCGGGGTGGGGCTTTATTATCAGAATTTTGAGTAATTTATTGTCTCTTTTCCACAGGTGCGGCACAGAGCTCACTGAACTCAGTAGAGAGATATGATCCTAGAACCAACACATGGACAATGGTTGCACCCATGAATATGAGACGCAGCCTGCTTAATGTCGCAGTGCTTGATGGTGAGAATTATTTTAATTTAAGTATCTGATACAGAATCAGTGCTTGAAATGTGGGGGGAGGTCTGAACTTCCCGTACCTTGTACATCCCGGTTGCCGCCCCTTGTGTTGTGGCTCCCACCTCTTTGTGCTTTTTCTAATATTGAAAAAATATTACACAAATTTTTTGTTCTATTTTTCTTGGTTCCCGCCACCTTGAGAATCAGTGCTTCCCACTCTCTCCTCTCCCGCCTCCTTTACTCTGCCGAGTTCCCACCCCCTGCTCTCTCCCCCCCCCCCCCCCCCCCTCCTTCAATGAAATTTTCAGTCATCCTGTTTTACTTGTTCTTAACAGGAAATATGTATGCAGTAGGAGGCTGCGATGAGAGCAATTTCCGACTAAACAGTGTGGAACGTTACAAACCCCTCTACAAAACACGTGGACGTTCACAGCACCCATGACCACATGCCGCAGCAGTCCGTGTGTGCTGACTTGTCGCGCACTGTATGTGATTGGTGGAGTGAGTTATGTTGGAATGTCACTCAACACCGGAGAGTATCTTGACCCTGTGTCGAACACGTGGAGACCGATTGCATCAATGCACGACAAGCGTGCGAGCGCATCTGGAGCAGCTACTAATGGGAAAATCTATGTCATTGGTAAGCCAGATGAATGAGGGGATGTTAATTCCGCTTGATTTTCAGTTGTATTTTCTCCATCAGGCCTGTACTTAACTCTGATTTATTTAGCATTAAGTGATTAGGAGTATTGCTTCTCCCCCTTGGATAGGATGCTTGTCCAGTACAAGATATCTGTGAGCATTTTGTTGGCTAGAAGAATTGAGGGGCTGGTGGCATACACTGTAACCATAAAGGGGGTACATGTATGTTGACTTAATGCCATTTCGTTTTTTGTTTCCAAAATAAAGGCCAAAACAAAAAAGGATTGGGCGTGGGGCGACAAGGGGAGGGAAGGGAGGGGGGGTGGGGCATAACCTGGGAGTAAAGGGGGTGGAAAGTCTACAGGAGGCGAGAGAAGAGAGGATTCCCAAGGTGTTGGGAACCAGGAGAAATAGGGAAAAAAATTACAATGTTCATTGCATAATATTTTTGCATTAGAAAAGCGCAAAGAGGTGGAAACCACAATGGAAGGGGTGGGTACCGGGAGTACAAGGTGCAGGAAGTGAGAAGTTCAGACCCTCTCCGTCTCCCCCTCCCCCCACATGGGCGATTGGGCCAATAAAATTATTTTTCAAATGAATTGTCAAGGCCAGCAAATCTGAGCAAAATAAATTTCGATATAAAGAGGTTATTCAGCGGTGTGTAATACGACTGGGTATTTTTACGAGTCAGTTTTTTATTTTTTTGAGCCTTTAGGCGAGAAAAAATAAACACTGACAAGTAAAAATTGCACAGCCGTATTACACAACTTTCTGCTGAATAAATTGTTTATTATATGACATAATATCATATGTAGGTTTTTGTGGTCATTTTTTGGTTTGCTCAAACGTAACTGAATTTTTACACGTGGCCATCATTTTAATCAAGAAACATTGCTCTGAATTTTTTTTCATTAGTTTGCACTTCATTTTCGAGGAGAAAAAAACATCAGGATACGGAGGTCAAGTTTTTACCTAATTTGTAAATATTTGAATAATTATGTTAGTGAAAAATAAACTCACTACACTCGGGTATGTGCATTTGCTCGTCTCCAGACTGAGGTATCCACAAGCTTAGCAGTGGACAGCTGTTCCGTCCTCATTGAGACTCGTCAGCACTGTGTAAGACATGGTGGATAATGGGAGAAAGTTCTTATTTCTCCCACCTCAGTGATCCAACACATGTGGTACACATGGTGGATCTCTGGAGATGAGTGCACCAGTAGTCTTAGACTACCGTTGAGGGTAGGTTACCTCAAAAATCAAAAATACGCCGTCCATGAGTGGGCAAATAGTGTGTGCCTCAGGATCAATCCTGTTCTTCAGGATTATAAGTGCTCCTTGTAAATTTTTTTTTTTTTGTAAATCTTTTGTTATTTAAACCTTAGGTGGTTGGGATGGCTCTGTTCATCTGAACAGCGGTGAAGTGTACGAGCCAGAGATCGACCAATGGTCCATGATCGTACCTGCCAGTACTGCCAGATGGGATGCTGGGATAGCTGTCGAGAGTGACAAAATCTACATCGTAGGGGGATGTGACAGGAATGCACTTTGTACTTTAGAAACAGAGTGCTACGACCCAGAGAAAAACAAGTGGAATAAAGTTGCATCGTTGCCAGTAGCAACACACGGCATAAAGTGTTGTACCATTCAGCTGCCACATAAGTTTGCTTAGCATGTATAGTCCTTTGCAGTCGGGGGAATAAGTGCCATTTTTGACAAATCTTCGTTGAAGCAGCCGAAGAGTTTCCGATTCTTATTATCCAATCCAAAGTTGGCAGAAGCACTCATGAGTACTCCAAAAGCAATCGCGCCAGCATAGCGCAATAACTATATGTCATGTTGCTTAGCAACTTCGGGGACGAAAACTGCGGGCTCACTCCTGTCTCAGAGATCAACTGGTACTTGTTCCCCCGACTGATTGAGTAGGTAGAGTGTAGAGTACCATCCATTGATGCAAATGGTTTGCATTTTTGCTGTGTTACCAACTCTTTGCTCTTGGATTGAAAGCATTTTAACCATGCAGGGCAACGGGGGCACCCAATGAGAAAATTTAATCAAAAAACGTGGAATGTCGATTTTCAGTTTACCAATCATATGGCTTAGGCCACCCTCGGAGTGGCCAGGGGCAGTTAATCGGACAATTTGTGTCACCCGACTAACTGCCCCTGGGTCTCCGAGGATGGGTTTAGGGTCTTTTAAACGGATATTTGATCTGTTCAGATTCTTTAGCTGAATATACGCTGTATGTGGCAGAGAATATTTTTAGGGAACAAAATCTTGCTGCTGTTGCCTCTCTGAAAATCCAAGTTGCCCCTTGTAATACCCAATACCCAAAACAATATATATATTTTTTATCTTTTCGAAAACAACAGGCATATAATTATTACGAAAGTGTGAGGTGACTTTCACTGAAGGAAACTCCAGTTTAATCTGAGGTGATTATAGGCCTTGCGGACAGATATTCCACCGAAACGATTCGTTGGGTGCTCTTGAATTACAGCCATGCCATACAAGTCGTACAAGTGTTGGCTTAGGAGGTGGTACTTACATGTAATATATGACGAACACTCATTAGTGGGATACAGGTGTACAATGTACATAACTATATACACTTTCATGGACCATTTTGAACATAGATATATCATATACTGTAACACTCCAGAAACGTCAGTACTCAAAAGTTTCTGGGATCTTAGCACAGTAAGCTTATTGTAGATAGTATATACCTTCTTCTCGCCATAATTATCGTGCGTAAATTTCGCGAGAATTAATTTTTGCAATTTCACAGAAAAATAGATTCAAGGGGTATTGAATTTCGCGAAAATATCACCAAAGTTTAAAGGAGCTTTTGTCACGATATTTTTAGTCATTTTTTGCGAAGTGCAAAATCACCTTCAAACTCTAGAAAGCCTCAAAATAATAGTTTGCTAAGGTAGAAAAACATCAAAGAGGTGATAATAAACCAAGCAGGAACAAGGGTGGTTGAGGATGGAGAAGATTAAGACGGATTGTGAATGGGGAACTTGAAAAACTTGGCATTTTTTTCAAGATGCGCCATCCGTGACGTAGCTCGTTAATCACCTTTAAAAAATCCGTCATTCCTGATCAACTGTAAAGCGCTCATCGGTACTAAGAGCAAAGCAAGTAACATTTGATAAGTACGTTATCAACGTTGGTTATTAGCTTCACACAAAACATATGCTAATTCAGTAACGTCTTTTTTAACACATGTCTGTTTGCTCTTTTTAGTAAAACTATTTCAAAAATGTATTTACAACATATCTTTGTCGATGTCTTCAAACGGATGTTCGGGAGGAAGTTGTGTAATAGGGTATTAAAATTCGCGTTTTCAATTTTCGCGGCACCTTTTTTTTTCGCGGGTGTTTAATTTCGCGAATTTTTTCAATCGCGAAAATTATTACTCGCGAAAATAAGTGAGAATAAGGTAGTAAAAATATCAACAAAGGAACTTCTGGGGTATGTACTCCTTGTTTGTTCCAAAATGTCCAAATTGAATATATGTAACTGTTTCATATTGGTACGGATCTAGTCCAGTTCTGGCCCCTCTCTGTATAATATAACTATATTTTTAGAATCAGTGACTAGCTGAGTTGTTAGCATTGTTAATTTTAACCTTTTCACTCCCAGAGTCTAACCTAAGCCAATAAATGTGGTTGTACATTTGAGTCTGTGGATGAAACCGTAGTGTATGACCATTCAAATAATAGCCTGAGATCTTGCTCCTGGAGAAAATTTGCGAGCGAAGCGAGCCAGTCGCTGCCTGGGGCGAGAACGAAAGCGACGGAGCCTGAAGACATTCCTTTGATGCCGCCGATCCGCCCTCCAGTAATTAGTCCTGTTATATAATGTCAACAAGTCACCTGGAGTGTTTGGCTTGCTTCCCAAATTAACTTCCCACGGCAAAATGATCGTCGCATATCAAGTATTACCCATAAAACAAGCTTGAAAGTAAAAATTGCCAAAGTAAGCGTATAAAGCGGTGAAGACGGCTTCGTCCACGAAATTTACCATAATACGCGTATGCAAATATGTAATTTTAGCCAACGCTACGTCTCTGTTGAATGTTCAATTTTCACCGGCAATTTTCTCTTTGCAAATGAAAGGACTCCAACGCAAAAAGATCGGATAACTTCCATGTCCATTTTTGTGGCGGTCGAGTATTCTCTGAGTTTTTATCCTTCCATTTCGAACTTCAACTTTCAGGCCTAAACGGGACAACTCTTCGACTTGGCAGACTTAGTGTTTCATTATCGAAACTGCAACGGCGACACAATTAGAACAGTAGATCGTTCTAATCTCCATCCGAGGTTAAACTCTTGCCAAAACCAGTCGGGAGAATCCCAAATTCATCGCGCTCTTTTGCCCACAGATTCTAGGCATATATTTTGCTCTTCCTTGAGCTGAGGATATCTGAAAGATCTGATGGCAAAGAATAAATTCCGTAACGCTTGCTCAATTCTCCTGTATTCAACTTCAACAAACAACGCGTGACATTGTGTTGTCAACATCTGTCATCATTCACCGCGAATCTGTCAATATTAAGCAATTTGACGAATCAGATCATGATACCATGGATCGGTGGCATCAAAGGAATGTCTTCAGGCTCCGTCGCTTTCGTTCTCGCCCCAGGCAGCGACTCGGCTCGCTTCGCTCGCAAATTTTCTCCAGGAGCCTGATCTCAGGCTATTCAAATAAAAGCTATTGAGCAGTATTTTCAAGTGGTGCTGTTTGTTTATGACAATTTTTCAAAATGAAATTCAATATTTTTCCCCCTCAGTTTTGAACTTAGCACTCTTCGGAGTGCATCGCAAACTGCAGACAATTAAATAAGGTGACCTCTGTCAGTATTCTTTGTGGTAGAACGAGGTGATTTTTAGAACGGATGGTCAGATGTATGCATACTTCATCTGTTATTTTAAGTCTAGTGTGTCCAACAAAAATTACACACATTTAAAAAACACTTAAGTCGCGTGTTCTTGTGGTAGAATACAGTTCATATGGAGCATGTCAGCTTCCGTCCACGCGTACGAGAACGAGTCAGAAATGAGGATCATTTTCAACGAAAACCTAGAGAGCTTGAACGAAACTCAGATCATCCTTGCGAAAACGGATATTTTCGAAAATGCTTTCCAATGTGGAGATTTTCCTTCGCTTTCGATGTCCACTCGAAAGACCTTATACTATAGCTTGTCGTGTTTACAACCCATCGATCGAGCGAGTGAAATTTGTCCACCAAATGCTATAAACCTAGCCTGCGTGCAGGCGTAGAAAAGGGGAGGGAGGGGAGTTCGGCGAGCGCGATCGTGGGAGGAAGTACGTAATCCCTCCCGCCGATCGCGCCTCGCGCTCTCCTCCTCGCGCTTCTCGCTCGAACTCCCTCCTCCCTCCCTTTATACGCCTGCCATGCAGGCTAGCTATAACCCGTTCATTGCTTTCGCATTCACGAGTTAAAAATGTGAAGCAAACCCCTGCTGCGTGGAACTGAAAGTGATACGGTGATGAGACCCGGAGGGACTCCCATATGAAAGGGACGGGGATGCTCGTCGGAAATTTTCAATTAAACCCCTAAAGGCGACCAATCTGGGCGTGGCTCAAGTTTTATTTGACCCCTAAAAAATACCATTTTAAAAAAGACAGCCAGTAGCAGTAGTAGTAGTAGTAAAACTTTATTTAAACACGGTATCAATAGGCCAATTCCGATATATTAAGATTCTAACTTGGCTCCGAGGCTTAGGGGAATAAAACAAAAGAAATCGACAAGAAATCACATCGAGGTTGAGGGATGAATAAATCATTTCTTTTGTTTTATTCCCCTAAGCCTCGGAGCCAAGTTAGAATTTTAATATATCGAAATTGGCCTATTCACAATACATGCTCTTCCATCTAGCCGTGTATTAAATTAATTACAATAATAAATGATTACAATAATAAATTAAATTACCTAGCTAAATATATATATATATATATGTTATTTACAAAATTATGTATAATCAAACAAGAGTTGTAGTGACTTTAAGGGGGGAGAAACCTAAACTACAAGGAACCACAAAAATGTTGCTAGGGAAATCTCTAAGCCTCCATAACTTTGGTTCCTGGACTTCAGTGGGCATCAAACGTTGTAGTGTTTGTTTCAATTCACGTTTCCTTTAAATATTTCGAACCATGCCCATAATATTTGGTGTGTCACGTGACCAAAATGAAAAATGTCTAAAAACTCGGAAGGATTTGATCGTTTTCAAATTATTACTTTAGAATTTGCTGAAGAACGTCAATATCGACAACTTGTAGCAATATTGTACATTTCATCAAACGCATGCTACAAGTTGTCGATATTGACGTTCTTTCAGCAAAATTCTAAAGTAATATTTTGAAAACGATCAAATCCTTCCGAGTTTTTAGACATTTTTCATTTTGGTCACGTGACACACCAAATATGGGGCATGGTTCGAAATATTTAAAGTGCACCTAACCCCAAAAAATTTTCTTCGCTTAAATAAATCTACATGTAATTCGAAGCATTTCTGCGAAAAAAAAATTTGGATTCGGTTGAATCCTCGATTTTCCTATGCTCTGCTGAAGTCACGTTCCATGTGTTGCACACGACCGCGTATAGGGAGTCTGGAGTCTGGTGCCGAGTTATGACGTCTACTCGGGAACCACACAATATAGCGCCTCTGTCATTTCTCTGTATTTGTTTGGGATAATTGAACATAAAAGGGATCATTTCTATGTCTTTTGGGACTTAAACTGAATAATTTTGTTTCGAATTGTGCGTTCTTCATCTTCGGAGTCAAAGTTAAGTTCCGATTCGAATTACTCCGAAATAAACTTCATTTCTGAAGTAGAAATCGAGCTGGAAATCGACGCGTGATTTATACATAAATATGCGTTCCTCAATCAAATACTTCAAGCGGCAATGAGGAAGAAATCTTCGCAGATGAACCGCTTCGAGACCTGGAATGGACAAATAAATGTGAAAAGGAGGTCAAAGCGAATGAAGAGCCGAAAAGAAAGCTCAAGGACCGCTTAGATAGCAGTGAAGAAGGCCAGTCAATGGTAAGCAATATTCGTGTCCACCTATAAAACTTTGCTACTCCGACGAGCGTTTTAGACATTTATATGTTTGCTTTTGCGAGTATGCATTTCGTAAAGCAATGGTTATTCTGTTAAATGCCAGCTTTTCACCATTTAATGTTTGCAACAGCCAAGTAACCGTCGCAGTTGTAAGAATTCTCGCTTCGAGGCTTTTGTTTAGATGCTTTCGTAGATGTCTGTTTAGCGAGGTTACAGTTTACCAATATGCCATCCAATAAAGCTTTGTTTTGGCTCAGTTCTATTTAAGTATTGGTCCATGCTTAAAAGGTTGTCTATCGAGAGTTTATAGAGAAGTGTATTAAGAGTTGCTTGAGGCGCAGCCAAGAGACAGTCGAATCGATTGAAAATCGGCTTGCTCGCGCGCGGGCCTGAAAATTTCAGCCGCAGAAAAACAAACTGAAAGGAAACACAAGCCACATCACTACAGTTTTGACATGCAGAAACGTTTGTCGTTTACTATTCCAAATAACCACCATAGTGAATCAAGTTAATTTTCAAGTAAAAACCATGAATAAAATGACTTTTTCTTCCTCGATAAGCGAAGTGGGTATGTTCCCTCGGTGGTCCGCATTGATACCCATTGATGTTTATACGATCTGTACACACACGGCTGTCGCACTGCTCATTTCCTAGCCTCAGAAAATAACTTTTAGAGTCAAAATATTTTGTCATTTTTCTCATTTAGTCATTCGAAAGAAATTCGTCTTTGACTTACCTCAAAATTTCCTGAATTGCTTCGCACGAGGAAGAAATGTTGACGCCATACAGTTGCGCGATACTACGGATGAACGCTCGGATTCCACGCTCGTGCTACTGAATTTTGCCGGCTATGTCATTGGTAGAGATAACATTTCGGTAACATTTGGTCGAATTGCTAGTTGACTTCGACCGGGGTGGATTTGAAAATAGCCTTAGGAAGTCTACTGGAAGTGCGCGGACAAACTCCAGAGTTCTCAAATTTATGACTCTCCGCACAGTCCCACTTCGCTCATTTGAGTTTACAAAATCCACCGTCTTTTTCGTATGTTCTCGACCATCGCTTTAAATGGTATAGTATACCTTTATCTAAATCTGGCGTGCTGCTGCAACGCCCAATAACGCACCTGGAAGGCGTTTCTACACACTTCTCGAATGTGTATCGCATCTTTTTTAAGTAAATGAGTGGACGCGAAGGATCGAACGTTCCCGAGTAGACGTCACACAGCCGCTAGAACTCATTCCCCTCAAACGCGGCCGTGCAACAAAATGGCGTCGTTTTTGGTGCAATTTTGGAGACTTTGTCGGGGCACAGAAAATCGAGGATTCAACCAAATCGAAAAATTTCTTCGCATTTAAGTTTCAAATTATAAGTAAATTCATTTAAACGAATAAAAAATTTTGGGGTTAGGTGCACTTTAAAGGGAACGTGAATTGAACAAACACTACAACGTTTGATGCCCACTGAGTCCAGGAACCAAAGTTATGGAGGTTTAGAGATTTCCTTAGCAACATTTTTGTGGTTCCTTGTAGTTTAGGTTCTCCCCCTTAATTAAGTTGCAATCGATCTCCGGTATTAAATGAGGCCAGCAACACAATGACGGGGTTTTTTTTTATTTCTTCGCGTGCAACCCTAAACGATACCTTGAGGCTAAAAACATCGAAGTTCCGTCCGTCGTTTATGATGCCCGTTTTGCCTCGTTTTAGCTTGGTTTCGATACGTTAGACAAATTCACAGCAAAAGAGTCCACAATCAAAATATTTCAACCTCTCCATTAAACAAGTGATTTCGCAATAATGTGGAACTGCCCCGATGCAACGAACCTCTTTATAACGAAGTCCCCGGTACAACGAACGATATTTTTCGGCCTGGTCAAAGTTACAGTAAAATACATGGAACAGAACCCCGATAAAACGAAATCCCCGTTATAACGAAATCCCCGTTATAACGAAATCCCCGTTATAACGAACACAAAACAATAGCCAAACTTATAATCAGTATATCTACCTCGATATAATGAATAAATGTCATCACGCGCCTGAAGTAAATGAATGCGAGTGGTGCCAACGTAACACGTTTTAATTTTAAGGCAAAAGAATTATTGACCAAACCCCGATATAACGAAGATTTTGGTCGTTTTCCGGCAAAGATTCGTTGTAACGGGGTTTCGTTTATAACGACCCCCTCCCCCCTGTAATAACGAACAGATTTTTCCGGTCCCTTGCACTTGTAGTCATGCCTTTCAGTCTGTCATTCCAATAGCGATTCCCTTTCCTGTTCTTTGTCTGACTTGAAGCAAAAATACGCGGCCTGAGAGACGACGAAAAGCACGAGTAGGATGACTGTGCCTGCAGCGCACAAGCGGAATGCGTTTACGGCACCGAATGCATCGATGAAAAAACCGCATAAAGCAGTTCCTATTCCACATCCTACTCCAAGAAACAAACTGTTCACTCCTCCTGCAAAGACAAGTAAACGTTGATGGTCAGAAATCACAGAAATATAGTAGACTGCTTGCAGTCAATCATCAATCAATCAATCAATCAATAACTTTATTTATGTGTCTTAGCTACTAGCTGTCCACAAGTGGACTACTATTGGGGACACTTAGTTTAAAAACTGAAAATTACAATAAAATATCAGATAATACTAATTAAGAATTTTATATATATATGGTTCTGATAGGCCATGCAGTCCCCCACCCATTCCCACGGTGGAGGCACTCTCTTATTTGGCCTAAACGAGACGTGCCGCTGAACAGGGTATGTTTTTCAGGGTCTCTCGTGTTATTAATTTTCACTATTTTGACGGTCTCAAATAGGCCGTCTCAGTCTGGAGAAATTAGTTCAACAGGGATGTATGCAGTCATTGTAGCTCATTGTCAGATCGGAGTAAACTGATTACTTTTGACAAGGCGTTCAGTGCTCGATTCATGACAGAAACGAAACGGAAACCAAACGACGTGAGTTTTTTATTTTTTATTTTAGTTTTGAAAACAGCATGTGATATCGCTGATGTGATACCTTGATTGTCCTCAACACCACCCCACCCAAAAAAAATTAGTTTGGTGAATTCCCTTTTTAATTATTGAATAATGATCAGCAAGCTAAGACACAACTTTTTGCAAAGTTGAACAAATCTTATGGAGGAGTTTTTAGAGCCACCTTAAAGATTAAGAATTGTTTTATTGAATTGATTTATTTAGAATTGTTTAACATTTGCAAAAAGTTGTATATTATTAATCTTTATTTAATCCTCCGATCTGTATGAATGGAGCAGACGTACGAAAGTACAGTTTAGGTTTTCGAAGGTTTAATATTACATACCTTGCACCGTATCCATCAAATGACGTGGTGTAACTTCACCGAAATAGCTGATAAGACCCGTAAACTCAACCACATAAGCTATGTAACCAATTGTCTCAAAAATGAGCATAAACCAAGGGTTCTTCATGAAAGACATTCCTATAAACCAGCTGACAAACAGCAGCATGGAAAACACAGTGACTCCTGTGTAGCCGGTCTTTTTCACGCAATGTCCGATAAAACCCAAGAACACGACGCTAACCGCAGAACAAGTCATTCGCGAGAAGCCAAATACCATAGTAGCAATGGAAACGTCCAGAGTCTTTGTGTACCAAAACCCGAATGTCAACACAACCCCGTCGAAACATCCAAACCAAGAATGTCATCAAGATGAAGACAAAATTTTGATATCGGGAGAAGAATGCCATCAAAGTCAGTGGTTCTCCACCGTCATATTCTTGGGCCACACTGCTATGTTTCGGTCTTTATACTTCCGAACTGCGTTACAGCCACAAACGAAGCTGTAGCCATCAGGGAAATAACTGCAAATACGATGGCAAAATTTTCCTGGTACTCTCCACAGAGGACATAATGGAAATGGGTCACCAAAAGAGCCGTTGTTGGTGCGGCAATCATATGCCCAATTGGACCCCACAACCGAATCTTCCCAAATTCTCGGCTATTTTCACCGAGGTATTCCACAATTTCAGAATTGGCCAAGTTGAATACGGGAGACGACAGAAGCTCTCCAATAAACACGATGAACACAAATATGTAGAAGATGATTTTGATGTCCTCCGAATTTTTTTCCAGCGTAAAGACTTTTGCCTGGTTCACAGACACCTGCCTTGGACGTCGTTTGGACATCAATGGAAGTGGTTGTTGTGGAGGATGAAGCTTATCAAATCCATTCTTCATGCGTTTAAGATCTAGGTCATGCCGTGCCAAGATGCGTTGTTCTTCTGTTTGGTTTGGATGAGATTGAAAGCCAAAGATGCGGTTAAGATGATTATTTTTAGACATTTTACCAGAGACAAGAGAGTTACCAAAATGGAATGAATTCTGATCTTCTTGGAAGAAGGTGGTGCGACGGTCAGATACTGGCTTTGTGTATTTTCCAATTGTACCATGCACTTGTCGTGCATTCGCCGTGGAAGCAGCGACACTAGTGGTGTTATAGCCGTGGATAAAATGCTCATCAACAGCAATGCCCGTCGGATTTTCCACTTGCTTGCCATTTGCCCAAAGATGATAGCTCCTGCAGAGTACGCCACGCCCCAAACCGCTCTCAAGATGCCAATTTGAGTTGGAGACAAGCCAAGCTGTTGCCAGTAAACGGGCAAAAAGAACATTTTGAAGCTGAAGGACGTTTCGAAGAAGAAGTAAAACAGGCCAAGGGCAATTCGAGTTTTGTGCTGCGTACATAATTTCGAGACGGACATCGTTTGAGTTTTCGAGGGGTTCATGTGGAGGAGTGCTTGGCATATTTCTCCAGCCCTACAGCTGTGCTTGATCAATGTTTGGCCTATTTCTGTGGAAAGGAATATGTACTATTAAAGTGGTAAAGCCGCACTCGGGCCTGAACTGGCCCACACTGCCGGAGCTTATCCCGGTTACTAGAAGTATTGCAACTCCCCCTGGATGGGATGCTTGTCCATCGCAGGTTACCCCCTAGAATTTTGTCGCCGGTACCCATTTATACTCTTGGGTGGAGAGAGGCACTGTGAGAGTTAAGTGTCTTGCCCAAGAACACAACACAATGACCCAGACCAGGGCTCAAACCCGGACCACTCGATCCGGAGTCCAACGCGCTAATCATTAGACCGACACCGTCTCCCTACTATTTAAAGTGAAGGAATGTTAACGTTGTTAGGGAATAGAGCATTGTCATTTCATTTCCCAACTGAAGAATAACTATTCTTTCAATATAAAATTATTAACTTCTAAAAACAAGAGAGGATGATCTAAGAAGGATTCCCCGTGCCCCATGATAATTTTTTGAAATCGATGAATTGTTTCTGTGAAAAAATGTTTTTATTTCCTTCTGATCGAGGCTCTGACATCACTTTACCAATCACTAAAATAGCTCAGCTATCCTCAGCTGAATACATGCCAGCGTTCTGATCCAAAAGGAAACTTCGGCGTTGCGGTTTACGTTGTCCGAAAACCCAGAATTTGGTGATTTCACGTTGTTGTTTTTTTGCGCGAAGTAAAAATTCGTAAGCGACGAAGCCGCGAAAACGAACGGCGCAGCCGCGAGAGTCTGGGGTGGGGAGTTCTGCTTCTCTCTCTCGCGGCTTCGCTGCTCATTTTGCCCGCTCCGCTGACAAAACTTTACCTTGTGCGAACAATACCGCCAGCTACGCAGGCTAGTTTTGCAGAGGACGGCTAAGAAATGTACGGCAAATGTATAACGCACGCGCAGAGCTATTGTACTGCTCATTAACCTTTTGTTCAGCGACGTTGCGTGTTGTTGCCGTCGTAGTTTAATTAAGGTCATTCCATCGAAATAGAACTTACAATAGATTTTCATTCAAACTTTGCTATTGGTTGTTTATCTTTAGGGAACTTAAATTTTGAAATAAAAAAGGGGGGTCCCGGTATTCGTTTAGGAGCAGAACGACCTTGTATATACCCTATAATTCCGTAAATATCAGCTTCCAGAAACGTTTTTATTTGAACCGTTTCACTTTACGTTTCGTGGGAGCAGAACAAATAGAGAGAAAGCAAAACGTGAAATATAACAATAAATATACTGCATCGACTTCAAGGAACAATTTAATGTATGTTTTATGGCTGATTTTTAATCGACACTGATTCAACTTGTTCCTAGCATGCAGTGTTCTCGAGGCCACAATTATATTTCACGAGTACTGGCTAAGTTCACGTTTCCGGTGATTATTTATTTTTCTGCAATAGAAATTAGTCTATATTCATTTTATAGAAAGAAGGTGATTGCTAGACTCAAAATAAGAGAAAAAATTGATAGGTCACGGTACTCGTTTACGAGAAAACGACGATTTTATCTCTCTGGTGAGCTTAGCCGTAAAGGAAAAGCCGGGCTTATTATATTCAACGAAACGAAACGAAACGAAACGAAACGAAACGAAAACGAAATGAAACGAAACGAAACGAAACGAAACGAAATGAAACGAAATGAATATGTTTGGTGGTTATATTTGATTTTAGGAATATATTCAGACTGGTCATGTTCGTTTCGTTGATTATCACTTTTCATTTCGTCGAATATCACTTTTTGTTTTCAAGTGTTTAGCTATCAACACGCGGGTTGAATTGTGTCGGCTTTCGATTTCCCGCCGTGTTTAGAGTTACACAACACCGTCTGGCCCAGTCCAAGTCCATGTACGTGATAATCAACGAAACGAACTTGTTTGTAGCGACTTATATGGACTTGGACTGGGTTGAGACGGTGTTGTATAACTCTTACACACGGCGGGAAATCGCAAGCACACAATTCAACCCGCGTGTTGATAGCTAAACACTTGAAAACAAAAAGTGATATTCGACGAAACGAAAAGTGATAATCAACGAAACGAACTTGTTGTAGCTAGCGACGTACATGGACTTGGACAACCTCGTTCCCAGGGTCTTTCATCTTCCCGCCCCCTGGAGCGAGAGGGGGGCGGGAAGATGAGAGACCCTGGGAACGAGGTTGGGACTTGGACTGGGCCAGACGGTGTTCCCACACTGCGGGAAGTCAAAACACACAATTCAACCCGCGTGTTGATAGCTAAACACCTGAAAAACAAAAAGTGATATTCGACGAAATGAAAAGTGATAATCAACGAAACGAAACATGACCAGTCTGAATATATTCCGGCTAAAATCAAATATAAGGGACTGTGCAATAATTATCAGGAGGGGGGGTTGGAAAAATGGGCTTCATGTAGCCAAATATTAGGTAATACCCCCCCCCCTCCTAAAGGAGTGAATTTAGTTATTGCCCCCCCTCTAATCAGTCAGAAATTATGTACGACCCCCCCCCCCCCCCCCCCCCTCACAGTATACACACACCTTTATACAAGTACGCTGCTACATTTTCTCTACACGCACTAGTGTGGATTAAAATCTTATAACAGAAAAGAAGAGCTCCTACTGCATGTTTAATTGTTGGACATCCGCGTCTGGAACAAACATCACCTCCGTAGCAATGTTCAACAGAACCATAGCAGAAGGAAAAGGGCATGTGTGTTATTTTCAGGTCCGGTGTGAAGACTTCCTCGGCCCGAAGGGCAGAAAATTTTTCGGCCCCCACCTTATAAATAGGTATGGATTCGCCAATGTAATATGTACTTTAACTAAAATGTTAAGCCCCCCCTCTTGAGTGACTTATTTTACCTAGAGCCCCCCCCCCCTCTCCTTGCTTTGATTTTACTTTATGCCCCCCCCCCCCCCTCTGGTTTTCCAACCCCCCCTCCTGGTAATTATTGCACAGTCCCTAACCACCCAAACATATTCATTTCGTTTCATTTCGTTTCGTTTCGTTTCGTTTCGTTTCATTTCATTTCGTTTCGTTTCGTTTCGTTTCGTTTCGTTTCGTTTTCGTTTCGTTTCGTTTCGTTTCGTTTCGTTTCGTTTCGTTGAATATAACAAGCCAAAAGCCGCCATGCAATATTAAACTCCCTATGAGTCTAGCTGTTTGCTTTTGTAGTTTTGGCCGTACGTTTTTGTCTTCATTAGGGACGCACTATAATTTCAATTTAAAAAGCGTGTGACTCAGTAAAAAGAAAACACAATCGCCGTTTGTCAGTTTCGTTAATTTTCGACTCGAATTTTTCGCTTGGAATTAAACGTACTATGAAATCGCAAATATAAACTGACTTGGTTTCTAAAATGCCTGACAAATCGCGAAAGTGAAATGATCGCGAAATTTAGTTGTCGCGAAAATTTAATCTACAGTAAATAATCGAGTAATAAGGTATATTTTCTGAAGCTAGCTGAGCATGAAACGCATTTTTTAGATTTCCTAGTGTTTGCGCGCGGCATGAATTTCATCAAAATATCTTAACTAAAAAATACTTACCCTAATTCAATATGCTTCCGGACCGCCGCGTTCAAGTTTTACCAGAAGATGACAAGCGTAAAGCTAAAAACCTGTAAAGAGGTCGAAGTGGGCAATTTGCAATATGATTATTGATTGGTTGGAAACGACTTGTCACTTGCCACCATCATCATGTATCGCCTCTTCTTCTTTTCCATATATTAGCCGGTTAGTCGGGCGAGACGAAGTTAATCGGACTAAATCGGCGGGACAGTTCTTGTATACTTTCGTACGCCGATGTTTGCCCGATTAACTTCGTATCGCCCGACTAACTGCCTCTGGGTCTCCGAGGATGTCCTTTCCATAACACTGCAGTGAATTCCATTATGCGTCAGTCAATTCCAGCAGTGCCCATCCCCCCCCCCGGGCTAACCCCCGGGCATTTGACATTTTTGAAAAATTTTGGTCAAATTCCCCACGGTGTGGACAAGCAAGCCGTTCAAATTCCCCACGGTCGGGCCATAAAAGAAGGCAAATGCCCCACCCCCGGTAGGATACAATCCGAGACGAACTGAGTAGACAGCAAATATTTCGAACAAAACTATCTTAAAAAAGTCGACGCTGTTAGTTAAAAGAAGATGAACTATATATAAATGCGTATAAGCAAATATGATTCTTTGACACATTTCGAACGCCTATCAATTCAGGTATTATTTATAAAACGGGCTACAAACGCATGCATCTTTCTTGTTTTCTTTTGCCTTTGATACTGAAAATATTTGCGATAAAAAAGAAACCAGGAAAGAAACAAAACAGTCAAACTGTAATATAAACTTTAAAAAATGTCAACAAGCTTTTCTAGCTCTTGCTGGACCAGCCATTCTGCGACAAACTCCTCGTACTTCCTAATTGAAATCTTCTAACGATGCAACCTCGTTCCCAGGGTCTCTCATCTTCCCGCCCCCTGGAGCGGGAAGATGAGAAGACCCTGGAACGAGGTTGCTAACGATGTTGTCAAAACTGCGAGGCCGAAGCCACGTGGCTGTCAAATTCCCCGGGGTGGGCTTAATGCCCGCCCCCCGGGCCGAGATAAAATCACAAATGCCCCACCCCCGTGCTAGCAAACATGCGCAAATGGCCCGGGGGGGGGGGGGGGGGATGGGCACTGCTGGAATTGACTGACGCATTACCTTTACACTTTCACTACTACCTTCTCCCTTCCCAGCGTCCCCCGCGCGCTTGCTTTTTCTCTCTCTCCAGCCCCCGCGCGCTTTATATTTCACTCTCCCCAATCTTCCCTATTCCCTATTATTCCCAAGAAGCCTCTGCGGAGGAGAGAGTACTAGTCCCAAGAGCTTAAGCGCACAAAATTATAGTAACCCCGCGCCAAACGAGGATAGAGTTGGCTCCCATGAGAGTTTTCTTCAACTTTCATTGACTCATGATCATCAAAGCGTAGACCAAACGAGAGAAAACTCTCGACAACTCTCAATAAAAATTTGAGCAGGTTCAAACACAGGTCGCCCAAGCTAAAGATAAGAGAACAGTGTCACGGTATATTCGGTATTGTGTTACAACGGCTCGATTTATAAGGGTTTGTTTGGGAACGCAACGGTTATGTTTTAGAAGATATAAAATCGAATGTTTTGTGAATTAAAAACGACTTACCCTGTTGCT
The DNA here is from genome assembly GCA_029204205.1 of Desmophyllum pertusum. Taxonomy (NCBI): domain Eukaryota; kingdom Metazoa; phylum Cnidaria; class Anthozoa; order Scleractinia; family Caryophylliidae; genus Desmophyllum; species Desmophyllum pertusum. The sequence goes on along the minus strand of MU826836.1, from coordinate 1,741,788 downwards.
GTGTTGTATTCTTTGTAGTTTTCCAGCTTCTCAGGCCGGTTTGAGGCGATTTAGGCGAGTTTTAGTTTTCGAGGTTTTCCGTTAATATAATTAGGGATAGACTACGAGTAGTCCCTAATTTTTTTAGGATATTTCCACGCGCTTCGCGCGCGCCCCGCCCGCTCGATCTGAGAAAAATTAGGGACTACTCGTAGTCTAAATTAGGAAAGGCAGGAATGAAGATTTCAAATCCAATCACTCGAAGATCGATAAATTCCGTTAAAATGCTCAAAATCTCTCAAAAACTTCCACCAGTGTAATCTCCGATAACGAATGTTCCCTCTGGTTGGTTTTTCGGCTTCCAAATGCCGTTCTAACTGCAGATAAACTTTCGTCAGTTCGACACTCACGTTCCAGATACCCGTTGGACGTTTGAACCACACACAAAATGGCCTCATGTCGACAAAATCACCCTATGGCTGTATTGTCATTCATGCAAAATGACACTGGGTGTCCCGGAGAGGTCGATTGTCACTTGAAATCGGAAACCAGCTCGTGAAAAATTTCCCGCCTAAACGTCGACGCTAACCGTCACATTCCAGTGAGGAATCGAATCGATCCGTCCGTCTGAAAGCAGATATTTTATCGGACCAAAGCAGAAGAACAAGGCATTTACTTTTAGATTCAAATTACAATTGAAAGTCAGTGTGACAATCGACCTCTCCGGGCTAAATTTTTGTTTACGCCCACTTCAAGATGGCGGCCATTTACATTTTGTATATTTTTAAGCGACTAAATATTGTTTCAGGTTATATCAACAGTGTAGAATTTGAATTTAGCCAACGTTTTACTGTTTGGGGTTAAAAAAATGGTTTAAATTTTGATGTTAAGTAGCGATTTTATGATTCGTTCGTAGTAAACCGGTTAGTATTGGTCAGTTTGACGTATGTTACGGGAGCACGTTATTGCCTTAAAAATTAGTGTTTCGGGAAGCTAGCGGCTCGATTGTGTTGTGCTAGGGAATAAGGTTATTGTGGGTTAGAATCAACTCAATTCATGAACTGTGTTCCTTTTGGTGTGTGGTTCAAACGTCCAACGGGTATCGGGAAAACGTTGAGTGTCGAACTGACGAGATATATTATCTGCAGTTAGAACGGCATTTGGAAGCCGAGAAAAACAACCAGAGGGAACATTCGTTATCGGAGATTACACTGGTGGAAGTTTTGAGGCGATTTGAGCATTGTAACGGAATTTATCGATCTTCGAGTGATTGGATTTGAAATCTTCTTCCTGCCTTCCCTAATTATATTAACGGAAAACCTCGAAAACTAAAACTCGCCTAAATCGCCTCAAAACCGGCCTGAGAAGCTGACAAACTACAAAGAATACAACACAGCAACAGGGTAAGTCGTTTTTATTCACAAAACATTCGATTTTATATCTTCTAAAACATAACCGTTGCGTTCCCATACAAACCCTTATAAATCGAGCCGTTGTAACACAATACCGCTTATACCGTGACACTGTTTCTCTTATCTTTAGCTTGGGCGGCCTGTGGTTCAAATGCATGAGAGCTAGTCGATGAGAGCGCATTGAGAGTTTCAGGCCAAACGAGAGTGATGTTGAGCTCCATAACTCATCCTCGTTTTCAGGCCCGGACAGTTTAGGATTTAGATCGCGATGTTATTGAACGCGAAATATGTATTGATCGAGTTTCTTTGGGGGGGGGGGGGGGGGGGGGGGGGGGGGGGGGGGGGGGGGGCTCTCGGTCCACTGATAAACCTTAGCACAAAAAATAACGCGCGCGGAGAGCGGCCAATAGCCGCGAAAATCAGGAAAATGAGCCGGCTCATTTTTTTTCCGTCGAAAAATTGATCGCCCCCATTTCTTGGAGCAAGAAAAGACCCATCTATCTTGACTCTGGCTCCCCTTTTTCAAGCAAGGAAAGGACCATCTTCACTTCGTCCCCACCCTCCTTGGGCACACCTGGATCAGTTTTTTTTTCTGCGACATGTTTTCACATGTTTTGAGTCCTTTCCTACCCCCCCCCCCCCTCCCCTTTCCCCCCCCAAAAAAAAAAAATAAAAAAAAATAAAAAAAAACGAAATACAAATTTGGGTTGTTCCGTGACTAGTTACAGCTATTTCACCGTGACAAAAACGCTAACACTCGAAACGTCACCGAGAACTCGGTAGCATTGTGTGGCATACACATTGGTTTCGCATACACGACGTGAATAGTGCCAGTCCTCTCAGGGTATTCAATATCCCGGATGTTGAGCGGCCGCGGTGGTTTGGCGCGCGTTCGAATGGCACTGTTTTTTTTATTCCCGCCATTGTTGTTAAAATTGAACATAGGCCGGCGGTGAGAATTTTTACAACTTTTCAACTGGTTTCTTTCTATAATGGGTTGAAAATCCTCCAAAAGGTTCTTTGGTTAATCCTTCACCTTGTGTGCCACCCATTTTGCTGTCGTGCTGACAGCATTGTCTCGGGAGTATGGATACAAGCTGTGCCCATTGCAAAACACTTGCTGGAATCACGAGTCTCACCGATCGTAAGTAAAATTTTGGCATAGCAGCTCAGCCTTTTTAAGGGTTTTAACTTCAATCTGTTACATTTCACTGAATAATCTAGTTTAAAGAATGTTAAAGAGAGAATTTACGAATTGATGACAATCTTTGTTTTGAACTTGGTCTATTTGCGACTTCCGTTCAATTAAGCTATATTTTTAGCTTACCTATTTGTAGCTTTTGTACTTCGTGAATCGTGATTCATTCATTTTATACGTAAGCTTAACTTTCTCTCATTGTAGTGCTTCCAGAATTGCCTTTTCCTGCACCTTCATCTTCCAAAAGGACAGATATCTTGCTTCACAGCCCAAAAAGTTGCCGAAGAGGCGAGAGAAGTTCTCAATCGACCCGACCGTGCACTGGTTCAGCAGCTCTCACAAGCTCTTGCATTGCAAAGTCGTCACAGATCTATTGTAAGCGAAGTTTTTTTTGTTAAAGTCCGACTTTAATAGCGTGATAAACTATTTGTCCTTCTCGATAAATGTCAACTATTATAAATGGGTTTCAAACCACTTCTACAAGCTTATTGAAAACTGTAAGTTCTTAATATTGCAAGCTTTGTGCTATGGTAAATGAAAGAATGGCTATTAACAGCAATATTGCTAGCATTTAATGATTTGTTTTGTAGTTCAAACTGTTATAATATTATATAGTTTTGTTGTTGGTAAATAGTAAAATGTGGTTTTTGATGCGATCACTAAAAAAATGAAACAGTGGAATTGTAACATTTTGTGAATACTAAAACTAAACATGACAAAACAAGTAAAATGTCAGATCTGAAAACAAAATATTTATTTTTCTCACTTTATGTTAATTCTGATGCTCATACAATGTAGATGTATCATACTGGTAGTCTGCTACATTTAATTGCAATTAATCTTTCTTTTTTTTCCTGAAAAACATTTAATATTTATTGCAATTCATGTGTATAATTATACAATTTGAGGGTAGTAAAACACTAAAAAACAGAGGCAAAGTTCATGGCAAAATTTATAGTCAAAATGAATGTAAAACTGAAAAGCAACCTGAAACATTTCCCAACAAAATCTACATCACTCAAATTTGTTCAGTGTTAGTATCACAACCATAAATTTCCATATCTCATCCAGGAGGTTAAATAAAATTGAAGCTACTTTTTCAATGTCTCGAGTTAGACTTTCTGACTAGGAACTTTGGAAATTACACTATTACTAACTGTTTTCACCAGAATATAATATTATTTTATAATGACTTGCCTCTTGGAAACTCATAATCTACTTACATGTATTGTACTGTACATGTAGCTAGCAAAATATTTTACATGTTATAGATTAGTGAGCTTGAATAATGTGTGGCTCCAGAAAATATCCCCACCCCCACGGAAGGTTTTTTGGTTGAGTTTGAACTCCCCACCTCCTGGAATTTCTAGTTTTAATTAGCTTCATGCGGCTTTTGAGCCCCCCTCCCCCTAGGAATGTCCAATGACCTTCCTTGGGGTGGTATGGATATTTTCTGGAACCGCACAATGCACATGTTTGTACATGTAAATGTTGTGGTTGAAATTTATTTTTCGTTTTAAAATTTTTCAAATCAGTTTGATTTTTATTTTCCTTTGTTTCAGATTATGGTAATGAAAATTAGACAAAGGAAAATAAAAATCAAACTGGTTTGAAAAAATTTTAAACCAAAAAAATTTGAAACCACAACATACATGTAAACATCCTCAACTAATAATAATTTACATTGTATTGTGTTGACCAGGATCTTAAAAGATGGGGCTAATCAGGATGATGACATTTCCTGTCAAGGAGGTCCCTGCTGCTGCAAGCTATCATTTCACAGACACCAAATGTGTTTAGTCCCCAGCCAGTTAAAACCATAGCTGAACGTTACCAAGATCCACAAGGTACGTAAATTACAATATTTACTAATACCACTTAGACTAAAAATACAAATACAGTGGAACCTCGATATAACGATACTCGATCATAAACAATGTTTCCCGGGTATAACGATCAAACATTTGACAGCCTGGCAAATGTTACAGTAAATGTATGGAGAAAACTCCCGATATAACGATACTCAATATAACGATTATCCTGATATAACGATCACAATCTGGCAGCCCAAACGTAAAATTTACCCCGATATAACGATAAAATCAATCATTGCGCGATGAAAAAGGAGGCTTAACACTTGAAAAGATATGACAATACTCCCGGGCAATACTTTCCCGTTATAATTTAGTTCCATCATCCTCTCATCTAAGAGAACACATCCCCATGCCCCATGATAGTTTTTTCAATCTATTTTTAAGCTTCGCGCCACGCTGTGAAAGTTATTTTAGTTCTCGTCCCATGGTCGCGCGGCCAATGATCAGAGGATCAGATGCCATTGCGAAGGTTTTTCTCGCCGTCGTGTGACGTCCATCTACTGAAATCGTAAAATCCAAAGACGACAAATCTTAAATTCATTACATTATTACAAACTGACCAATCAGGTGTCTTCCTTTAAAATAGCCGCACAGTATGACCATGCGCTAAAATTAGATTGAACAAAAATTATCATTGGAAGAGGCCATGTATGAGGGGATGTGTTCTCTTAGATCATCCTCTCTTGTTAGTTCTCATTGCATAAGGACTGTAACGTGTCTGTCAAACAGCTGTTACGATAGGATTTATACAGTACGTGAAAAATCAATTATTAACAAATACCCCGATATAATGATATTTTGGCTCTTTTCCGAAAATCGTTATATCGGTAATTCATTATTACGATTTCCGATCTAACGATCTAATTGGTCAGTCCTTGGCACATCGTTATATCGAGGCTTCCACTGTAATTGAAATGTTACAGTGAAGAGCACCCTAGTGACCCTACCGTTGCCCACTCGACAAAGTTTTTGATTAATTTTTGACAACTTTTTGACATCTTTTGATGGCTTCCATTTAAACTAGCAAATCAAATTGCAAGAACTGCGGGAGGCAGAGATATCAATTGTCAGAACGCGAACATGGAGCTTGACATCTCTGCCTCACATAGATCTACATGTAGCATTTTGATTGGCCAGAAGAAACGAAAGTATCGCGAAAGTTGTCAAAAAGATGTCAAACGTTTTTTCCGAGTAGTAGCTCGTGTCACTGACTGATAAACAACTTCTCAAAGATATTGTTGTTTATGTTGCAGGATTTTCTCCTGTTGGATACAACCACATGTCGCCTCACCAGAGAGCCAGTCCAACAAAAGTGAGGTCACCGCTGTATGCTGGCTCCCCAGGAGCATTGCAGCCGCACTCTCCTTACAGACATGCCGCTCTTCAGCACAGCCCTCCAGATCAGGTTGGTGGTCCACGCCAAATGGCATCCAGTCCTCGCACGTTTGCAGTGCAAAATCATGCTGCACCTGGATACCCTCCATACAGTGGAACAACACAAGTTGCTCACAGCAGTCCTGGACACCCAAGAGGTTTGTATCTAGAGATCCACATGTACATGTACTGTAATTTATCTTAATTTATATTACAACTGCACAGTCTACATACATTTCTCACACACCACTGGTAGCCATGTCAAGCCGATTGCCCAAGCCTGACCTTTATTGTAAAATCAAAAACTGTACTATATCATGCTGAAAACTGGGAAGCTTCCAAGGTTTGTACATTGTATAATGCAGCATACAACTGAAATTTCTGAAATGCTTAAAATTCCTCATTGACCCTCTGCCTTTAAAACTTATCTGGAACATTGAAATTACTGCAAATTCTTTTATTTCTTCAGCTGAGAACTCTGTACTTGTAAATGGAGGGTCACCACCAAATGCACATTTGATGCAACCTCATTTAGTACTGAGTCCAACACAGGCATTTTCACCAGTCAAGACGAGGCGCATGAGACAGGGCCTCTCCAAACAGTGAACCACAGCTTAAAACAAATCAGGATATTCCTAATATTAATCAAGGTTGGTCATTCATCATGTTACGTTATTGGCTGAGATGCCAGGAGGACTTTTGTACATAAAAATATTGTAAGTTAAACCACCTTCGTCGCAAGTAGAGGTTGGTTGCCCAGGTGATCCCAGAGGTTGGCACTACTGACAGCTCCTGCCCCATGATGGAAGACTGCCCACATGGCCGGCACTGACCGAAACCAGGCATGAGCGCAAAACACACCCACCCCAGCACAAACCCGGGCACCAGTCATACTGAAAAAAATTTCAGTGGAGAGGACAAATTAATTGATAAAAATAAAAGTAAAATAAAACCTGAATAAAATAAAGAGGGGAAAAGGGTGGGCGGGAACGCAAGCCATGCATGCATGCTCGATAAATGCACATGATACTGATCGAGCCTGAGCAGATGAGGCGACTGCTGACAGTTACTACATGTATGTGCAAACTTTAACCCAACAACCAAAGCAGCTGACCACTAACAATGGTGAGATGGACAATGAGGACCGTTTAACCGCTAAAAATGCTAACCATTTAGAACTTCCGGGAAACACTTAGATACGCTAACGCATAAACATACACGCTAATCGCCAACACAATAACTGGCCTGCTAAACATTTAATTGTACATGTATTTATAAATCAATTTTGCAGGCTTGTTTCTGAGCATATTTTCTGATGTTTGTTACATACAGGTGCATTGACAGCTCCTCGTCAAAATAAGGGACAAAAAAAATATTGACTTGTCAACAACAGTGAGAAGAAATTTGAACGAAACTGAATTTATCATCAACATGCTGCCCAAGCTAAAGACGGAACAGGAACAGCAAATGTCTATAACCAAGGTACATGTTCATATGACAGTATCAGTGCCCTGGAGGCCCTTGCATCACAGAATGGCTTCAGTTTTGATGCTTCAGTTCTTGGACAAGCATCACAGCAGCTTGCTGCGTTAAATGAAAAGCAAAGAAATGCTTATTTGCAAAGTAGAAACATCTGAACAGTCACAATCTCTGCAACAACAGGAAAGTGATATACATGTAGGTAGAACTTGTGACTCGGAGTCAAAATCAAAGAAAAGGCGTAGATCATCAAGGAGTAGTAAATCTGAGCGTGATGATGAGAATCACCCAGTACAGCTCAGCTCAACACAAATAAACAATTCAGGGATTGTAGAGGTAAACAGTGTTCTTAGTACACTGCCAAGTGAAAAATCCTCACAGCGGAGACCTTCAAGATCAAGTAGAAAGTCCATGGATGAGCGTTCTGGTGGTACTGATGTTTGAGGCTACTACAGATACTACATGTACCTTAGCGCCAATGTCAGCGATGGACTTGAATATAGATAACCAAACTCATTCACATGTGCTGCCTAATAGAACTGAAAAACAACATCGCCAAACATAGATCAAAGAAGTGACCACGTCCCGTGCCTATCGCCAACCTTAAAGTTTGCCCTGCTCTTAAGGGGTTGCAGCTGTATGTTCCAAAGCTGGTTATAACAAAAGTGAAGCAGCGTAGAGGTTCTAAGGAAGTGGAGACGCATCAAGTACGAGAAGTTTTGCCCTGGTAGTGAAAGCGATTTGCAAAAGACAAAGAAGCGGCGGAGGTCAAGTGATGACAAATCTAGAAACAGCAGCAGTGGGAAGAAGGTACCTGTACATGTATGCTAGCTACAGATGTAACAAACTGTGTTATTTAATGAAAATAAGTCTACCAATATATATCCTCATTACAGTATCCCTTTAAATCCATTATATAACCAACTTCCTTGCATACATGTATGTATGTGGAGGATGGGTACCTGGGAACCCAGATGGGAATACTGCTCCCATGGCTTGCTCTCTGCAAAACCAGCCATTAGCCTGCCCTAACCCGGGGGGGGGGGGGGGGGGGGGGGGTGGTACTCCCAGAAAAATTGGGGTGGGGGTGTGCTGCTGGGCTATAAAAAACCCTTACCCTGTACCAGATCACAAAACGCTAATTTTGAGACCCTGTTCCAGACAAATGTTAAAAAAGACACCCTGTGTTCAGACGATTTTTTCTAACCCAAAAGGCTAAACACTAAGTAGCAGTTGTGTAAAGCTTCTTTCCTACACTACATTGTAATGTACAATGTAGGTCAGTGGAGTGTAAATAAGCAAAAAGAAAGTGGGAGGGGGGGGGGGGGGGGGGGGGTGGGTCTTTATTCTGTGTTTCTCATCAGTCCAGTAAAGAACTAGCAAAATCTAATCACTGGATTACTACCAAGATATACAGTAGTGTATAAATGCAAAATGTACAAAAACATTGAATTCTGACCTGTCAATTGCTCATGCCTGTTGTTGGTTAACTTCACCCCGCTTAACTTTCAAATCACTACATCTTTACAGCCCCACCCAGGAAGAAAAGCAAAAGCAAGAAGCAGAAAGTTCAAGAGTCTCATGAATCAGAAGGTTAGATTGTGAATTGTAGTGTTTTAAATAACCCTCTCAAAATGTGCCGGCAGCTGACAATTTTGATGCATAAAGTCGATTATTTGCCGCTTACTGTACTTCACACTAGACACTCCCTAGCGCAGAAAGAAGGACTCGGCCCTTGCTGTACAAACTGTAGCTACCCTGTAAGTTTTTTTCTAAGCTACAGTACATCCTCATCCTTCTGAAGTGATGAAGTTATGATTAAATTATAATTTCAAATATGTTTGTGTGTTTTCAGATATCATGGAATCACCGACGTTCAGAAAGCTTGGAGATTTACTAGAGAAACTTGTTTGAATTTGATGACGAGTGTGATGCACCAAGTTTTCATGATGTGGGTAAGTCATCAGAATTTGAATTAACAATTCTAAACATACATGTAGCCACAGAACCTTTCAGCTTTCTAATGTTACTTGCCCAATTCAGGTCACTGTTCCCTTGTTAATCTACAGGAATGTAAAATCCTTATTTAAATAAATAAATAAATAAAAATTGATTTTTCCTCTGTCCCTAATTAGATGACAAGGAACCCAATCCAGAAACTCTTCTTTCAAGATCAACAGTTCTGGAATTTTACACCGAGATAGCAAAGCTCAAGTCCCTAGGAGTTTTACATAAGGTATGTAACACAGCTTTACATGGATACTAATATTATTATGCCAATCATTGTTTTCTGGATGTGAATTTACATGTATGCTCAAGTGTTCCTCTATAATAATTATTATGATCTAATCAGGTACCCTCTGAGGATTTGATGAGACTTTTGAATATAATGGAACGTCACATCAGAGATGGTTTACATTTACAGTTACAGTGCAATGCAGACCAGGTCAGTAAATTGTGTTAGATCTATCAAAGTTCTAAAAATTAAAGCACATTGTTATTTGTACATGTATGACTCATGTAGAAAGACATAAACTCCATCATTACTAGCAATGATTTGCCCATTTCAGGACGACGATGAAGAGCAGAGACTGTGGCGTGACTTATGTCTTGATAGAATGGTGCGAGCAGTGGAAGCTTCTTTGGTTGTACTTATCATCCTCACATCTCCCGCCATGCCCAAACAGTTATACCTTGAAGAGGTCATCGACAGGGTTATTTCCCTCACTAAGTTCCAACTGAAAAACAACATTTTCCCTGAATATGATCCCCTCTACAGAGAATCAGATCCAAATGGTAAGATATTGATTATAGACAATTCAGTATTGATTTTGTTTAATTCCGACATCGTTGTACAATTATATACAATAGAATTGTACAATTCTATTGTTCCCTGATGTAAAAATAAAAAGTCTGGAATCCGAATCTGATTTACTTTTGTGTACTTGTAAAATTACAAGTAATTGATTTTTTTATTGTCTTTTCTAGAGAGTGTTCTAATGATGCCAAAAGCCAAGAGATCCAAGTCTTCTCATGCAAAGCTCAAGTCTATATCACTGTTTTATAACAAAGTTTGTGAACTGGTCTCATTGCTGGGGGATCTTGTGGATATCCAAGCCCTAACTGATACCGATATCTTACAGGTACATTGTATCATACATGTAAATTAAGTTACATGTATGTTGCAGTTACAAGCAAGAGTTATGAAGTTTTTAGAAATAATAATTATTGTTTGCTGGTGTACATGCAATCACTTTTCATTACATACTGTATGTACAAAAAATTTATTATCAACTATACCTGTCCACACCAACTCAAACCAAGGTTACATCATTAAAAAACTATTTACAAACAGCCTCCATTTATTACCATATTGTGTAAGAGATGAAACAAGGGAAACAATTACTCAATCAGGGCTGTCATTAAGTTTTAACTTCCCATTGTTTTAATGTTTCATCCTTACTAATTTGTTGTTAGCAGTATACGTGTATAATGTTTCTGGGGTTTTTTATATTTATTTTGCCCACTAGGTATCAAATCTGGGGACATCTCCATTTTTTGTGGAGAACATCAGTGAACTTCAACATAGTGCTCTCAAGCTAGTCAGATCGGTATGTTACTAATAAAGCACAATAACATCACACCAGGAATTGACTCTTGTTTAACTTTAAATCTTTGACGTCCAGCAAGTGGCTTGTTTGTCAGCTTTAAATAACTAGTTAAAGTCAATTTTCACTTGGGACAGACCATCAGTTCTGATTGTTTGATCGTCAAGGGGTATCCAACACTTATGGCAAATATCAACATTGTAGGTGTTTTGTGCTTACTGCAATTCAATTCCAGTCTTTTCCAGGTGACATGCATGTGTTTGCTGTCCTTAACAAAAATTAATTAAATAATATATTAATTAACCCATTGACTGCTGGGCTTTTTCCAAAAAATGTCAATCTAACATCCCAGATGCCTATTTCTGGCCATTATCTCAACAGTTTAATGTCAAACTGTCTAAAACTTAGTTTAAAACACAGCAACTAACATCCCCTTCTACGTAGAAGCAACACATTCAATATTTTCCTCGGGCATGCGCAGAAATCAAAATTTCGACATTTAGGCTTTTCTTTTCCTTTTATTTTTTTTGCCGTTCTCGCTCTCCTTTTTCTCTCATATTATTTTGTGGTTTTGTTGGCCTTTCAGTCGTCTTTGTTCATGTTGAAAAAGTTTTAGCCTAAACGTTGGGAAAAGGAAATTGTTTTGACAAAGAGTGTCAATGGTAGTGAAGGTCGCGTTTTTTGGTGATTTTGGAGGAAAAAATCCAAGTTGTTTTGTGTTTATCTCTGGTCCAATTTAACGTTTCGTGCTCGTTTAGGCATGCTTTGTTAGACATTTTCCAACTCTATCCGTTGATTATCAAAGACATCCTCTGGCGTGAACAGTGATGACGTCACAAGTGGTACAAGTCTGTGGTCTCTTCTTGGCCGTTTATGGCCGGTTTAGTAGTCAATGTGTTAAATAATAATATTGGTGACTTTCATGTACATTTGTACAATGTAATAGTTCAAGTTCTCAAGTTCAACTTTATTTACCCCATGATTCAGTGATGTTACGTCAGTAGTGCAATTCATGGTTATTATAAGGGAGCAGGAGTTCTCAACAAACCCTACTGGGCTTAAAAAGAGAGCCCCTGTTACATCATGTTGTTTGTAACCTACTTTACAATAGTATTACATGGCTATGAGTTAGGTTTTATATTTCAACTTGTACTTATTAAGTAAAGGAATCCTACCTCAAAGTTGCTCCTTTGTCTTGGTAGATTTTCCGAAAATATATCAAACACAGGGATTTGATCCTGGAAGACATTTTTGCATCATTAGCAAGACTTCCTAGCAGCAAAAGAACACTCCGAAATTACAGGTTTGTGATAGTGTGTCATAAAGTGTTCTTAGAGTTACTTATTTAACCTGTTCACTCCCAGGAGTGCTAAGTTCAACACTGAGGAAAATGTCTTAAATTTATTTTGCAAAATTATCAAAAACAAACAGTACCACACCTGAATACTGCTCAATAGCTTTCATTTGAATGGTCACACACTAGGGTTTTATCCAGACTCAAAAGTTAGAACCACCTTGTACAGCATGATAAACAGTACCACTTGAAAGTACTGCTCAATAGCTTTCATTTGAATGGTCACACACTAGGGTTTCATCCACAGACTCAAAAGTTAGAATCACCTTGTACAGCATAATAAACAGTACCACATGAAAGTACTGCTCAATAGCTCAGTTTCATTTGAATGGTCACACACTAGGGTTTTATCCAGACTCAAAAAGTACACCATATTTATTGACTCAAGGTTTGACTCTGGGAGTGAAAGGGTTAAAGGAGAAAAGTGCTGCAGTAGTGTGTGTATTTTGTACAGAATCTAGAAATCTGAAAGTATTATATCAAACACGAGAGACAGTGTACATTTCATTGGGATATCCAAACACTGAGAAGAAAGTTGAAAATACGATGCGAGTATTTTTGACGAAATTCAAGGTCTTCGGATATTAGATGAAACACTGTCTCGAGTATTTGATACATCTTCTCAATCAAAACAAAAACTAAGGAGTAAACATAGAATGAAAAATAATCGTAAAAAAATCAGACTGAAAAATCAATATGCTAATTAAGACCGGGTATCCAAACCTCCGACATGGTGTTAACTTGATGAACTATTGATGAGTTTGAGAAAATCTATAGCTATTCTTGAGCAGCTTCTGATTTAAGGATAGTATGCACACACAAAATAAAGCATGTGAATTAATTAAAAGTGGTCAAACACTTTTGGGCTCCTTACTGTAATGGTTGCTGAACTTTCTATTGAAAATGTCCCTGCATTATTGAGCGTGTCTGTCTGCTGCAGTGACTGTTCTGTTTGTTCTCCCCAGACTGAGTGGAGACCTAGCCATACAGATGGTCACAGCCTTGGTTCTTCAGCTCATACAGTGCTCAGTGAAAATTCCAGAAAGCAATGATGAAATACAAGACGTGCCTGATACTGAAGATGGAGGGGATGAAAACAAAGCACATGTAAGCTTTGTAAACATTGTATAGTATAGTCACAATTATGTGTTGTAGTTTAAAATGAATTTTATGCCAAAATGATTTCGAACTAGTTTAATTTTTATTTTCCTTTGTTCCAGATTTATTACCACAATCCTAAGACAAATAAAAATAAAAATCAAACTAGTTTGAAATCATTTTAACCTACAAGTATGACACATGTTAAAATGAGTGTTCCTGTGACCCCCAAAAAGATCTTGTAAGCCTGTTTCTTGAAAACAATGTACATGTCTAGGTACATAATAATTATGTCAACAACATGACATAATACATAAACAAAACAACTAAAAAAACCCAAAGAACTTTACTTTTTATTAAAGAGCAGAATCCCATACAACAAACACCACTATGACATTTGTCGCATAAATTTGCCTTTTTCTCAATTTCTTTCTTTTTTCTGTACAAAATATTAATTTTTTAATTTTTTGCCATTTTTACGTACTTATGCTATACTCTGTGCAGGAGAACCTACATGTATGTCTGTTACAAGATAGCTAGCCATGTACTTGCTCCTTTTATATAGTTAACTAAATTAATTAAGTTCAATTACATTAATTTTAATAAGATATCCTGATAAAGATAAAGTTATCATCTTAATTAATGATAATAATTATTGTCAATTTACAATTCAGGTTGATCGGAATCTTCTTATCATCACTTCCTATGAAAATGCTTTGAGAACAGCACAGAATTTCTTGTCAATGTTTTTGAACAAGTAAGTTTTTTGTTTCTCCTTGAGGCCAGTATGGTTTCCTTCCATTTGGGGATTGATCAATTGCTGAAGTCCACGACCCATAAGCTCACACTATTAATAATCTCTGGGCTGTCATTGGGGAAGATTGAACCAAATTACAACAATGTACTTGACTTGACTTATTCCCTCTTGTCCCAAGGGGGACATAGGGCATCCTTTGTAGATTGCCATCTAAAGAGCCTGTTTATATGGAGAAAAGTTGTCCCTGGTAGGAGGGTCACCCTCCATACCGAGCCACCCTGGGCGAGATAACTTTTCATACATTTCTTTATAAATAGCAGCAAACTGTGAGAAATCGCAAAGTTGGCTCAGGGGGCAGGGTAACCTGGGTGGAGGGTTACTCGCTTTGAAGGTAGGGTGACCCTGGGGGGCGGGCCAACTTTTTTCCATAGCACTTTGGCTATTGTTGTTTCACCTACCAGGAACAAGTCGGGACATATAGAGCATGCGCAAACCCGAGAGGGCCAAGTTTGGCCTCGGTCAACGGGACAACTTTTTTCATGTAAACGCTAGGTAAAAGATGGCTCGGGGGGAGGGTAACCCTCCTACCAGGGACAACTTTCTCCATGTAAATAGGCCCTTAGTCTGTTCTTCACTCTCTTCTTTGCCTCACCCTAAGACATGTCTACCTTGTCAGGGTTCCTTTGCAAGCCACAATGCCAGGTATTCTTGGGTCAGCTCCTCACTTTCTTCAATTCTGTCTTGTGGATTCCATTCCAGGGCTTGATGCGCTATATAATGTTACAACAATGTACACAATTTGAAATTCAATTAATTTTTTCTAGGCTTGCAGGAAAGGCAATTAAATTAAGTCAAACATTGTAGCAGCATGATCAGTTTCTTCACATCAAGAATGTGATTTTAAAGTTTCTTACACCAGGAATGTTATTTTAATTTTTATAGCATTAATAAAACAAAACCAATCATACCAAGTTGGTCTCTGTAGCCTGTGTAGTACATAAATTATATAAAATACTTGGTTATACATTCCCTTTTAATAAGTTACAAGTCATTATTTTGTTTCAACTTAATATAAAAACTTGATCAAATTGTAGATGCATCAGTGTTGGAAAAGATGAAGAAGATTACCGTCCATTGTTTGAGAACTTCCTTCAAGACCTTCTAGTTACACTAAACAGACCTGACTGGCCTGCTGCTGAGGTTCTGCTCACACTCCTTGGAAGATTATTGGTAAGTCAGCTTCTTTGTGCATGCCAGGTACATGTAAATGAAAAAAATTCTGTTCTGCCATTATGATTTAGCAGCAAAAAAAACACAATCATAAGTTGGGTTTTGAACTTCAGAGTTCACGTGTCATTGAATCGAAAGGCGCAGTAAAAACCATCAAACAGATTTATTTATTAAAAATACCGTAATGTCTTTTACTCTTTTACTCTTTCCTCTTTTATAGATTGTGACGTTTAACAACAAAGCAAATGATGTTAGTTTGAGGGTCTCAGCCATAGACTACCTTGGTGTTGTTGCTGCGCATCTGAGAAAGGATGCAGTGAACAGCCAACAGGATACAGAAAGCATAACAGAAATTTTAGTGGAGGTAATTTAAAAACAGGCATGCCACAATAACTTCGAGTTTCTGAAGCATGAAGCAACTAGGATTTTGTACTCCTCCTGGATGGGATGCTAGTTCATCGCAGGTAAACTCCCCAGCATTTTGTCAAGTTACCCTGAAAATTCACCAGTACCCGTTTACTCCTGGGTGGAGAGAGGCACTGTGAGAATAAAGTGTCTTGCCCAAGAACACAACACAGTGACCCTGGCCAGCGTTTGAACCAGACCGCTCGATCTGGAGTCCAACGAGTTAACCATTACACCAGTGTAGGCCACTGGCCTCCTACTGTCACTGAACCAGCTAGTAGGGACAGAGATACATTGTACTAGCAACGAGATTGGCATGATGATCTACATTTATGTGTAGGTAATGTATACATGTCATAATAAATCTAGCATCACATGCATGCAATGGGTGCAGAGTCTATGCATATATATATTTCTCATCGTGATTTTGTTTTCTATTTAGCAACTTGGGAAGTGTCTGAAGACTCTAGTGATGAAGTCTCTCATCTGGTAAGGATCTCTTCCCTAACGTGATTTAGATATACATGTAGCACAAGCATAATACAGTAGAACCTCCAGTAATTTATGGCCGCCTCTCTACAACCCTAGGATTTTTCATCCTGACCGTGCACTAATCCTTATACCTCCCTACAATGTCCAGGATTGTTCATCCCAACCGTGCTCCAAACCATACACTTAACTCTTTTTGAAACCTCTTTACAACAGCTACCTCTCTACAACTGCCAGGATTTTTTGTCCTGACCATGCACTGATCCATGGATACACTTTACTCTTATTGAAAAAAACTCTCTACAACGGCATTAGTGGCCATTGTAGATACGTTCAACTGTATATGATTTACATTACATGATGTTTACCAAGTGAAGGTTTTTTATTTTTTATTCTTTTTATTATTCTTTTTAATTTATTATTATTATTTTTACAAAATGTTGCTCATCTTATTAGAGGTAGATACATGTAGTGGCATATATATTTAATATTGCACAAAGATGTGATATACAAATATTTTAATTTGTGCATACATGTACATGACTGTGTGATATTTTTTCCAGGATGAACGCTCTGACAAGAGAAACCAGATTTTACAAAAAGCTCTTGCAAACTGGTTGAATTCAGAGGGTAACACAGATGCAGCTTTCATGGTAAGAAAATATTTAAATAAATAAAAAATTGTTGGTTAGGTGGACAGTGCTCAACAAGAACAAATGCCTGCCTTTGGCGTGGTGTTATGACCTTTATCCCACCCCCAGCAGTGGGTGAGAAAAAACATTTTCCACTTATGTTGTTTCACTCAGCCAGTGGAAAATTACCTAAGTTGTTGGTTACAATCTTTCATACATAGCAATAATATTTTTAAAAAGAGAAATTAAGTAATATTAATTATTATCTTTAAAAAATTGATTCTTAGTTTGCAAGACAGTTCTTTCTGGCCCAATGGATTAGAGACAACCATGTTGAAATAGAGCGTTCACTAAGAAGTCCCGCTGAAGATCCTCTTGATGGCGCAGAAGGATTGATTAATGATGCCTTGTTAGGAGCACAAAGTATTGCAAAGTTGGAGGACAGAAAGGCTTTCTTGATGTCAGTCTTGGATGGAAGAAATCTGTCAAACCTCAGGTAAAAATTAATAAATAGTTGGTTTGACTCTTTGTTTAGTTGATCTGATGTGAATTAAAAATTATTGTGAGGATGTGGCTAGTTTGAAAAAAAAAAAAAATCCAGAATACTGTGGGGGGGGGGGGGGGGGGGGGATTTTGTGGTATTTTCTAACCAATCCTGAATATATATTTATAGCTACATGTACATGACTGTTCTTTGACATTGAAGTGCTTTGACATTTCAGGTCATCTCGAAATTGTTTAGACTACGAACAGGCAACTTTGGTCGCAAGACACCTTGCTTCATCAAGATCATTCTCAAAGAGCTTTGATGCTTACTTGAGCCAGGTATAAAAACAATAACCTCCATTTGGCATGAAAATGTTGACATAAATTTGTCCCGCGAACATTATCTGTACCGAGAAGGGAACAGTTTTCCGAGAGCAAAGCCCAAGGAAAACTGTGAGCTTTGAGGAACAGATATGTCCAAGGGCAAATATCCATGCACATTTTTGAAGCTATTGTGTTTATTATCTTTAAAATCTTTTCACACAAGGCCTCTCTGTTTGTGAAAGTTAAAGTCTGTCTACAAGCCAAATGGCTTATCAGCCAGGCACTTAACTCTGGTTTCCATAGTATTAAGCAACTCAGAGTATCGCTACTCCCCTGGATGGGATGCTAGGCCATTGCAGTTTACCCCTGGAGCATTTTGTGTCAGGTTGCGCTTACAGTTTGCCGGTACCCATTTATAATGCTGGCTGGAGAGTGGTACTGTTGAGTTAAGTGTCTTGCCCAAGAATACAACACAGTGATCCCTGCCAGGGATCAAACCTGGAGTGGACCACTCAATCCAGAGTCCAATATGCTAACCATTAGGCCACCGCATCTCCCACGCGGAGAGAGGTTCTGTGAGACTAACATGACCACTGGTTTACAAAACTGTATGTCATGTATTTCACAGATCCTCAGAGTGCTTAATGAGAGTGCTGTTGCCATCAGAACCAAGGCAATGAAGTCACTTTCTGCTGTCATCTCTGCTGATCCATCCATTCTCTCAAGGGTAAGTGTACAGTTGTGTACTTTGTCCAGCAGTTAACCCTTTCACTCCCAAGAGTGTTAAGTTCAAAACTGACGAAAAAATATTGATTTTCATTTTGGAAAATTGTCAAACACAAAGCTCGGCAGCTTTCATTTGAATGGTCACATACTAGCATTTCATCCACAGACTTAAAAGGGTACAACCACATTTTTTGACTCAAGGTTTGACTCTGGGAGAGAAAGGGTTATTGTAAAGCAATATTTTATTTTGAATGACACTGTTTAGATTTTCTTTGTCACAAGACCAGAGTTATTAAGACGGATTCCGCTCAACGTTCGAGCAATAAGTGCAAAAAATTAAGTTACCAAAAAAATACTTATAGCACGGTAACATTTTGAATACAGTTAAGAAATTATCGATAAATTAGTTCCCAAGCTGACCCCGCGAGAGAAGTCATTACATATTTTAATTAAAAAGACGCTTCATGTCAGTTCAAAACAAAATGGCGTGCGTTTTTATAATTTTTTTACGAGGTTTGACATTAATTTTCTTGAGAATGCTTGAGAATTTAATTGCGGGGTCACTTGGAGAAGTGAATTAAAGTGATATGTTTCAAATAGTATTCAAAATGTTACCTTACTATGAGTAGTTTTTTAGTAATTAATTTTTGCACTTATTGCTCGAACGTTGAGCGGAATCCGTCTTAATAATCATATAATTACATCCTGATTTTTAAAAGATTGTCCCCTTGTATTTATTTCCATGTTTCAGGATGATATGCAAAAAGGTGTTCATGCTAAGTTTGTCGACATGTCAACCAGCGTCAGAGAAGCATCAGTTGAGCTCATTGGACGCTTTGTCCTCAATAAGCCAGAGTTAATCCTTCAATACTATGACATGATCATTGAGAGGATACTCGTAAGTAGTTTCTGTTTTATATGATTTTTACTGGAGTTCTTGGGGGGGGGGGGGTGCTGGCAGCTAGAGGGTCGGGGGAGTCCCCGGGGGAGAAACGAGAAGAAACCATTTTGTAGATGACTTCCAGCCACTCATATATTAATGCATTTATAGTATACGAGTAGCTCAGCCAATTGCATTCCGCATTTGCATTAGCACCACAATAGAATAGGGCGGGAACTGGGAGTAAAGTTTTGTGAAGCGGGAAGTTCAGGCCCCCCATTGAAGGGGGGGGGGAGGGGGGGCAGGGTTGCCCTGGTAACTCTAAGCAAGCTGTATTGGTCAAGGGAAAGAGGCCTGACAAAGAACCCCGGTCCTCCAGGTTGGGGCCCCCACCCATAAAATCATCAGTTGGTTATGGAAGTGGAAACTACATTCATCTCACTCATAGACAAATCTACATTCAACCTT
This sequence comes from Desmophyllum pertusum, assembly GCA_029204205.1. Taxonomy (NCBI): domain Eukaryota; kingdom Metazoa; phylum Cnidaria; class Anthozoa; order Scleractinia; family Caryophylliidae; genus Desmophyllum; species Desmophyllum pertusum. Next base: position 1,722,015 of record MU826836.1, on the reverse strand, counting down.
GTTACAGTATATGGCCTAAGCTCCCACGAGTCTCCTGTAGCTCAGTGGTAGAGCATCCGACCAGTGTGTGGAAGGTTATAGGTTCGACTCCTGTTGCGAGAACTCTTTCTGAATAGCTTGAGTCACTGACTGAATAATATATTTCTCATACATTGTGCACTGTGTCTGAGATGTACAGTGTACAATGTTGCTGAGGTCATTGTTGCTAAAGAAATACCATTGATCTGCATCCCCATGTGGAGAGATAGAAAAAATCAAGGTGGCCAAATTATAATCTGTAATTTTTTTCTTATTGTCTTGTTTATAAATTATGTTGTTTTGGCAGGACACTGGTATCAGTGTAAGGAAAAGAGTGATCAAAATCCTCAGAGACATTTGCATTAGCCATCCAGATTTTCCAAAGGCTACTGAAATTTGTGTCAAGATTATCCGAAGAATATGTGATGAAGAAGGAATAAAGGTAAAATGGGATCAGAGTGTTTAACATTCCATTTCTCCTGACAATAATCAATACATTGTCCAGTGAACAAGTGAAGTCAAGTGACTAGAAGCTCACTTTAGGCAGGGGGTGGGAAGTGACGTTAAAAATTGCACCAAAAACTCTACAATTTCTACTCACCCGAAAGGATTAAGACTCGCTTGGGCAAGTGGACATGTGCTAATTTCCATTCATGTCAGTTTTCATCTGGTTTTACTGATATAAAATTTGCTTTTTAATTACTTATTGTTTCAGGAACTGGTAACCAAGGTGTTTCAACAGATGTGGTTTACACCACTCAAGGGTGATGAAAACTCAGATGTTCTTGTGAAACGCGTTGTTCATATGACTGATGTGGTAAGGCTTTTTTTGCTTAATGCTGTGATTAAGTTTCTTCCCCTTCCCTGACTTTTTTAATAATTAAAGTGACAATACATCCTGAACATCTTCTACACAGGTTGCAGCATGTGGTGAGACTGGGGACTGGTTTGAGCAGCTATTGGAAAATGTATGTTACTAGTGAAATTAAAGTGATATGCAGGAATTTTTAAATGAAGTTACAGTCATGTATGATACTACAGTCAAACCTCTGCTAACCAACACCTCCCGTAGGCGGACACCTCTCGTAAGCGGACACTTAGTCATGTACCCAGCTACATGTACATACTTAAACACTACATTTTTAACCTCCCATAAGCGGACACCTCTCTTAAGCGGACACGTTTTCAGGCCCCAAGGGTGTCCGCTTACAGGAGGTTCAACTGTACTTGGCCTGAAGGGGGGCAGATGACAAAAACTAAAAAAAATAACTTGAGGATATTGTCTTGTCATACAAATGTACCACCAAATTCTCAGAACTAACATTAAAAAAATACATGGTAGTCAGTACAGATAATGAATACTATTAGCTTGGTACTGAGAGTGTTATTATTATGCTTGATACTTTTTGTAGCTGCTTCACAACGAGGAAGACTCTATTTCTAAAGCTTCAGAGGAGGCCAGTCGACAAATTGTAAACTGCTTGGTTGAGAATGTGTTGAGTTTGGAGGAGAGAGCAGTTGGTAAGTTGTTGCATACAACCGTAGACTAGATGTCTTTACAACCAATATTGCTAAAGTAAATATATAATTTAGATACCAATCTAATGATTGCAACAATTTAGTTTCATTCTCTGTCTACATGTACAGTCAACTCTCTCTTAACGAAAAAAAAACTCTCTCTTAACGGACACCTCTGTAAGACGGACACCTCTATAAAACGGACACCTGGTGTTGGTCCCTGCGCGCCGTTTTCAGTCATTTTACTGTATCTAAACTCTAAACTATCTATAAGCCGGACACCTCTCTAAGACGGACATTGGCTCCGGTCCCGATGGTGTCCGTCTTAGAGAGAGTTGACTGTATGCTTACTTAAATACAAACTAAGGTATGAGGCTTTATTATATCACTTATTTTAACAGATATTTTTATGAATGTATAAAATCCAAAAATTGCACTTGCATGGTCAGCCCAAGCAGGGTTGTGAGGGTTTTGTGTGTATTTGTAACAATAGATCGTTTTCACTCACGTGACCAAATCCTTGACTACGGTTACTACGCCGCCATATTGGTGTACCAAATTTGTAAACAAAGCGACCGCGGCCTTTGAATGTGAGTCATATTTTGTGTCTGATCGTGGGCTGTGGCAATAAAAGCGGACGAAATAATTATATAAAGGATTGTACTTTGCAAGAGTGCCTTCGATAGTTATAAATAAAGGGGGAAAAAGCCAGATAATCATCCGAAGTATCGAAAACGAAGCACTCGAAAACGAAGACCGAAGCACGAAGCACCCTGAAGTCGAAAACGAAGCACCTGAACTCGAAAACGAAGCACCCTGAACTCGAAAACGAAGCACCCTGAACTCGAAAACGAAGCACCCGAACTCGAAAACGAAGCACCCTGAACTCGAAAACGAAGCACCCTTACCCGGTTACTCCAGTGGTGTATTTAAAATCGGTCACCAAAACACGAACACTGAATAATTTGTAATTATACTGTATCTTAAAAAAGAACGACCTGCAACCCACAGTAACAAAAATTTCAGACCGCTTACTTGTATAAATGGCGAAACGTAGTCCTTGCAGCTATATATTATTTGGGTAGTCACGCAACGCTTTTATCCGGTATCGAGAAGATGTGTGCGACATGATAAGAGCCTCTCTCTATGGGTATTTCCGAAGAAATCGAAGATGCGACGATCACCGCAAAAAACAACGAAGATCTCAAGAGTGTAGCGTAGATTTAAAATTCGCGTGGTCAGAAAGATTATCTGTCATCTCTGCTCGATCGTCCTATCTGAGTATCTCTAAATTTTTGGAATTGCATGGCTAAGATCAACAGTAACTTGCCACAAAGACATTTAAAGACTGAAAGTGACAAAAATGTATCCATGATGCAATCATCAAGCGGACGGAAAAACGAAGATTTGCTTAAAAAAAATCGAAGATTTGCAAAAAAAATTGCGAGGAAATCGTAGTCTGAAGTTACCCATAGAGTCTCTGGTCTCTGGGACGAGGTAGGCTTTACCGACTTTAAATCCCACTGGAGTAACCGGGTAAGGGTGCTTCGTTTTCGAGTTCAGGGTGCTTCGTTTTCGAGTTCGGGTGCTTCGTTTTCGAGTTCAGGGTGCTTCGTTTTCGAGTTCAGGGTGCTTCGTTTTCGAGTTCAGGTGCTTCGTTTTCGACTTCAGGGTGCTTCGTGCTTCGGTCTTCGTTTTCGAGTGCTTCGTTTTCGATACTACCATCGATCGATGCCTCGCGGATACAATTTTTGAAAACGATCGCGTATGTGAAAAGCATTTCGTTTCTGGACGGGCAGCCAAAAACTTGGGATAAATTCAACGTTGACTGGGTGCTAACTTAGTATTTAGGGCATAACAAGAAGGCAGATCGAGAAGAAGCGGCAAAAAGAAGCGAGAGGGCGAGGGAACGCGAACTCACAAAGAAGCCTGCGTTTGCTGAAAGAGAGCCTGAAATAACTCGAGGCAGAGAGAGAGAAGCGAAGAGGCAAGAATTTTATGCAGCAAATTTCAAATTTAGCCGAAGTAAAGTTTATATCTCGGAAGTTATAATCCACGAGCATTTAACTTGCATGTTTATATGACAGTTTACCATTTAGCTTTGTCCACGCTTCTATGTAGAACTGAAAGAACACTAGCTACATGCGAACAAGATTCTGCTAGCCCGGCCTTGCAACCTAGGCAATGAGCAGACAAAACTGTTCCTTCTTTTCCCGTGATAATCCAAATCGGGATCAAAGAGTTGTTCATATGCTGTGAATGTCTTACCTTCGCTAAAACAACAAACTTGTCTGCGATACATATAATGTACATTGTTATGTGGCCTTTTACGCTAGTAATGAATCCAGATACTATTTGATTATATAACCTTCGAGGCTTCGGAAAGCTTTAAACTGCTGCTGGGGTGTAAAAGCTAGTCTCCAACACCATAGAACAAAAGATCTGTTGATTCCACAGGAGGCAAGCAGTCCGGCTCAAAATGCTTACCCTCTATCATCACGGGATCGATTCCAATTGCCGATAATTTCTCCAAATAACGCTGTTTTTATTCACGGTTCCAAACTTCTTGACATATTCAGAAATAGGAAAAGAAAGAATCACATCGAGATTTTCCCCAGACTTAGCTTCACTTGCTGAATTTATCCATTTCTAAAGGCTACAATATGTAGAGATGACTTGTATTTGCATGCTATTATGCTATTACGCAATCAAAAGTGGTACACCAATATGGCGACCGGAAATGATGTGACGTCACGTGAAAACGATCTATTAGACCGCAAGCTTGATGTTTCTATCGGTTGATATTTGGCGAGGGGTGAAGGCCCCCAGTCAACTATCAAAAGTCGATAGAAACCGAGAGCAAGCCGTCTAATTGTTTTAGCATAACCCAGAGACCGATCTATTCAACAAAAAAGTTCAGTGAAAGTGGTTTATTAATTTTCTAGTTTTGGTCTGTGATTTTGGCAAGTTTACTTGCGCGTGCTCCCAGGGCAGTCTATCAAATATTAGACCACCCTTGCGTAGCCAATCAGATTGTGAGTTTTCCTGATAATCGGTCACTGGGTTATGCTAACTTATGATAGCAATGCCTCTTTTTGTTGCAGCTCAGTCGGAAGGCAAGGGTTCAAGCAGCCAGAGACTAGTATCCAGCTTGTCCACATTGTACTTGATAAGCAAGATCAAGCCACAGCTGTTAGTTAAACATGCCATGACTTTGCAGCCATACCTCAGTACAAAGTGCAGTGTAAGTAAATTGGAAATTTGGAAGTGGTAATTTTTTATAGTGGTAAAGTTTACTCACGAGCCAAGTGGCTCACGCAGCTGGAGCTGATCCCAGTTTCTGTAGGATGATCATAATAATAATAATAATATTTTGACAGGGAGCCCATGTCACATTTGTGTTTTTCAATGGGGCCCTGTAAAGTAAAATAAAAATACAAAACAATAAATCAATTAAAAAGAACTAAAATACATGATATACAATATCATGAAGCAACTAGGAGTGTTGCTACTCCTCCTGGATGGGATGCTAGTCCATCTCAGGTAAACTGCCCAGCATTTTTGTCACGTTGCCCTGACAATTCACAGGTACCCATTTACTCCTTGGGTGGAGAGCAAGCTTTTAGCCAGAAGGGCGTCCAGGTGTCCTGTGGACGCCCAATCCTGGGAGAAAATGATGGGGGGAAAAATGCACCAAAGCCTTAACAAATTTATGGGGCCCACTTTTCAAATTCTGGCTAAAAGCGTCTTGGCCCAAGAACACCTCACAATGACCCTGGCCACTACTTGAACCCAGACCACTCAATCCGGAGTCCAACGAGCTAACCATTAGGCCACCGAGTCTCCTGACTTATTCCAGAATCGTTGCTTTTTATTTTTTTTATTTTTTTTTTATTTTTTTTTTTTTTAGAGAATCGTTGCTTATTGTTGTGTCTCTGTTCAACTTAGACCCAAGGTGACTATCTTGTCATTCACCATGTTGCACGCATTTTGGAGCTTGTAGTTCCTCTGATGGAACATCCCAGTGAAACATTCCTGGCCAGTTTAGAGGAGGATTTGATGAGACTTACTGTCAAACATGGACAAACGGTAGGGACCAAGATAGTGGTTACATGAACATGCAAGGAAAAAAAAAGGAAAAAAAAGAAGAAAAAAAAACATGCAAGGATTTGTTGCAGTAATTGTGCAGATCCAACTCACCCAAGCTGATATCACATTTGATATACATGTATGATTTTACCTTTCATTTCTGTTTATTTGGAGTACTGTACACATTGGTTTACAGTTAAAAGGGGATGGCGATCAGAGGGCATTATTTAAATAAAGAAATGGGGAATAATGACATAATTTTACATTCGATTCTTTAACAAATGTGACCCTCCATATTTGACTCTGATGCTAAAGGTGATAGCACACTCACAACACGCTAATACAGCACGCTAAGCATGTCCTAAAGTCACAGATATGTGCATTATTAAATTTGTTGCACAAAGGATGACACACTTGGTTTTGTTTTGGAAAGCTTGACAGGCCATTAAACCTTTTGTTTCCTTGAATGTGTTAATGTCACGCTAAGTGTGCGATCGTAAACACGCTTAGTGTGCAATTTGACATGCTAGATTTCGCTAGAGTAAAAAAATAACAGACAGACTTGTAAACATGGGACTGCTAAAGGGTGGCCGCGACCGTTTAATAGAGGTGACCGTTTAATACAGTTAGCAAATACAAAGTTTGTATGGGCGAAAAATCAGGACTATGAAAACTGGCCACTTAATAGAGGGCCGTTATATACAGGTTCGACTGTAACAGAAAACGTACTAGAAAGGCTTGAGTAATGAACTTTTTGTTTTGTTCTCCATTTCAGGTTGTTCAAAGTTGCATAAGCTGTTTGGGTGCTGTGGTAAATAAAGTCACCCATAACATCAGGCTTGTCAAGGACTATTTCCAAAAGTATCATGGTAAGCTAATGGCAAACAGAAAAATCATGGGGGAAGCAGAAAAACTCACAGGAAACTGAAAGAGCTTCCATCTATTTATTTTAATATGGCCATGAAATGTCAAGCATTTTAGATGATTAAACTCTATGCGAATTGAAGTATTAACAAGGGTTAATGGCCTATTCAAACTCTGCCGCGTCCTATTCTATACCGCGGTTTTCTTAAACCGCAGGCGACCGCAAAAAAAACGAGGTGAAACCGGGGTTTACAAAGCAGTCAGGCGAGGTTTTGCCAAGGTCAAACTGCAGCCTTGAGCCGCGATTCGACCAAGGCAAATTCGCGGCAAATGCACTAATACTTTCGAGCGGTACTGTAGGTGCAGTAAAGGTAACAAGAGAGGAGGGCAGCAATCTCCTCAGTAGCAAGGAGGTCTTCATGGCAACCCAGCCACAGCCCACCTCTAGGTACCTGTCAACACAGCACTGAGAAATCAGTGTGTGGAAGATATACTTACCAATGAATAGTTACATGGGAGGGTGGGATGGGAAACAAGTAAGTGAGCAACCAAATTAGTGCAAAGAAAAGCACATGGCATCGCCCCAGGAAACCCCCCACATATTGGTGAGACCACTGACCAGCATTGGCCTGATTTTAACGTTGCCTAAATTTCATTTAGCCCCATCAACAGCAAAAATGTAAGAGCTGCTGGCACATAATGAATGGAATTTTAACAATGCACTCTTGTGATTACCAGGCTACCTGGCAAAGTCCAAAGCAGATCTATGCAAGAATCCCGGTGGAAGGTGCAGGTTAACAGACCAACTCTACTGCGATCATTGTTCACCCTTGGACTACTCTGTAAGCAGTTTGATTTTGACAGTGACGTCAAGCCAAAGAACGAGGTAAGCTTCATGCAGTCAAACTGCCTCAACAATGTGTGACCATTCAATTGAAAGTTATTGAGCAGTATTTTCATGTGGTACTGTTTATTATGCTGTACAAGGTGGTTCTAACTTTTAAGTCTGTGGATGAAACCCTAGTGTGTGACCATTAGCCTTGTTAAGAGTGACATGGTTAATTGGCACTGATCGCTGATAATAATACTGATGTGCGTATTTTCTCTTTTAAGCAGGGTTCCACTAAGGACAGAGTGTTTGCAGTGTATATCTACTTTACTAAACACGCCGATGAAGAGGTTTGCCAGAAAGCCATTACAGGACTAGGTAGGTGAAGGCTACACACTTGTTTCTCCTGCTGTACTGTACCTCTAAGTTGGGCTATTATAACTAAATAATATTATATTCATGTACATCAAAAAGTAAGGTGATAATTGTTATGCTGTTTTTCTTCAGGGTTTCTTTTGCATGAGGTATGGTGAATTGCTGTTGAAGGGAGAAGCCAAGGATCTTTACCAAGGAATCCTATCGCAAGCTAATCGGCCTTTGAAACTCAAACTACAAGTAAGCAATACACTGTCCGCTAAATCAATTCTAAAACCGATTTAGAAGCACCAATGTCTGTAATTGTGGTTATGAAATTTAGAATTCTGGCAGACTACCTTTAGGTTTTCAAACCCAAAGCACTTGATCCTTTCACTCCCAAGAGTGCTAAGTTCAAAAATCGTGAATTTCAAACTTGTCAAAAACAAACAGCACCACATGAAAGTACTGCTCAATAGCTTTCATTTGAATGGTCACACACTAGGGTTTCATCCACAGACTCAAAAGTTACAACCACCTTGTACAGCATAATAAACAGTACCACATGAAAGTACTGCTCAATAGCTTTCATTTGAATGGTCACACTAGGGTTTCATCCACAGATTCAAAAGCTACAACCACATTTATTGACTCAAGGTTTGACTCTGGGAGTGAAAGAGTTAAAGGACCATGCTGAACCCAGGACATGTATAAGGGCTCTGTATTGAGGCCAGTTGCATTGAGAATTAGTGGCTAAGTGTTTTTTCCTATTGTTTGACACATTCTTTATGTACTTTGATTTTATAAGGTATTGAAGAACTTGCAGACACACCTTTTAGAAGAGGAAAAAAAGACTTCATGTCCAAGATCATCACAGTAAGAGAAACTCTAATTACGAACTACTTTCATTATTTTTATCTTTGATACATCATGTTGCTTAGCAGCTTCTCTTGTGAAAATTGCAGGATTAGTTAATAATGTCGGAGGCAGCTACTTATTATTTCCTTAACTATATTCGATATCTAAAAAGTGTGGTGAGCTCAGTTCTGGGCACAATAGATTAAATAATATTTATTGTCAAGCATCTTGAATGATGTATCATGGTTATGCATTCATTTGTTATCTGACTTATTTTTATAGGACACAGGAAAGCCGAAAAAGAGAAGGAAAATCAAAACCTCAAGGAACTGGGGGACAGTCAGTCTGGGTAAGTCTTTTGCAGTTTTACTCAACAGGCAGGCAGGCACAGACAGACAGACAGACAGACAGACAGACAGACAGACAGGCAGGCAGACACACAGTCAGACAGACAGACAGACAGACAGACCTGCCTAGGAATTTAACTTGGGACAAACCAAGAACAAATCAATCGACAAGAAGGGAATAATGAATGTAGCTGTTTCGTGGAAGTTGATTGTGTGCATGTTTTCCTTGTTTCCACAGTACAACTAGTGCAGTGATGCAAGTGTACCTCAAGAGTGTGCTGGAGAGCTTTTTACACCCACAGCCTTCTGTACGCATGGCCGCCCTTCACGTTGTGATTTGATTTTGAGACAAGGTCTTGTTCATCCTGTTCAGGTTGGTAGTTTTACTTATCAGTTGAAACAACACCTGCTTTGTTAGGATAGTCTTTCAAAGGGCCTCTTTAGGTCATGTTATATTGGGACTAACCGTTAAACAACCTGAAGACAAGTGGTTTTGGTTGATTTGGCCATTAAAACGCTTTTCCAATGTGTTTCCAAATAGAAGTTAAAACATGCACGTACGCACGCATGCGAATCATGCGATTACTTGTTAATACCATAAAGGACAAAATTAGTTTGATAAAGACATTGGTGGTCTTTCGTAATTTTCGGGACACTATCGGAAATATTTGCTGACCATCCGATCACGTTCGAAAATCTTCTGAGGACCTTGGGTGATTTTCGGATATCTTCGGGTCATCTTCGGAAATCGTCTTTTGTGATCTTGCCATCGACAAACAAAAATCAACGAAAAATGCCCTCTGTATAAACCAATCAGAATTCTGTAATTTTGCCCTCTATGTTATTACAACATTAATCACACATGATCTGTTTATTACGTTCTCAACAGTGTGTTCCATATCTTATCGCCATTGGCACCGATGAAGAGCAGCAGATGAGAGTTAAATCAGATCAACAGCTATCAGAAATTGACAACAAATATTCCATGTTTGTCCAGGTTGGTAATGATTTGAATTACAAGGCCCCAAGCTAAGTGAGATTGCTTTCTGTTTCCCATACATATACATCCTGAAATTCTTGGAGTCAGGCTATTTATAAAGTTAACGCAAATTAACGACTTGTTGTGAAGTAGTTGATCTGGAGTCTAACCCACTAACCACTCCTAATGGTGAAAAGTTTAAAGGGTCCCTCTCAACCAGTGTGCTTTGCGGTCGCGTGTTATTGTTTTCATCCGGGGAACTCGATCTCTCGTGGGGCTAATGTATGCCATACTTTGAAATTGTACTAACTTGGGTCGTCTAACTGCTTTTTGTGGCCAGAACAAGGCGAGAATCCTGCAAAAAGTAGTTTTTAACTTCAAGCCGCTATTTTCGCGGCACCCGAAAATGGCTGCCGTAAGAGTATTGGCGCGGGAAAGCACACTGGTTGAGAGGGACCCCTTTTAACTACACTAGTATAATTGTCATTAGAGTATGGAAATTAGGAATGTAACACCAGCAAAGCAAAAATAGAAATTCTAGAATGTGGTGACCCAAATAACAGCTGAGAAGGAGACTAACCTTGTGCATTATTAATCAAGTCTTCAACTACATGTATGAGAATATTTTTACTCAGAAATTGTAGTCAGACATTGGTACATTGAGGTAGCCCCTATGAAGTTACTGGAGGAAGCCGTATAAGGACATGACAGTAGTTATACTACAGTAGTAGAAAAAGCCTGGTGTTACTAATCGAACCAAATCGAACGTGTAATTAATCAAACTCAATCGAACCCAATCGCGTGATTGGATTCGGTAAATCAAACACAATTGAACTCACAAAAAATGTGGAGCAATCGAACGTTCTATTAGGTTCGATTGAGTTAGATTAGGTTCGATGGCACAATAAATTTATTGTTCTCACATGCTAAGACAGACTGTTCTAATATCTGGTATATTTTGACTTATTTTTAGTTTGTTTGATTGGGTTCGGAAATCGAACGCAATCGAACGTTCTCATACAATTTTTTTGGTTCGATTGTTTTCGATTACTGAACTCAATCACTCGATTATGTTCGATTGGGTTTGGTTAAATTCGATTACTGAACGGTTCGATTAGTAACGCTGGGATAAAGAGATGCTTTCATTAACAAACTGATTAATGTAATTCTTCTTTTTTAGATGAAAGCTCTGGCGGGAATAAAGATGTCATTTGAGCTTCAACGCCTTGTACACAAGGTCTGTGTTTTGGTCATTATGACATCTTTTTTATCATTGATATTGTATACAGTCAACTCTCTCTAAGCAGACACCTCGCTAAAGCGGACATGGATGGCTTATCCCGGATGAATTTCACTTGTTTGTCTGTAACTAAACTCTCTTTAAGGCGGACACCTCTCTAAGGCGGACACTTTTTTAGCAAAATTCTGGTGAAAAATACCTCTCAAGGCGGACACTAGAAGTGCATTTTTTTGCACAATCGATAGATTATAGGCTGTCGTTATTTCAAATTGACCTACTACAGCAATAATAATCTCAAACTGATCTGATTACAAGAAAGGGTACTGTTTATTGTATAATCTGACGAATGTCTATGTGAGAAAAAGCCGAGAAAGGGACTGACGTCACGGGTTTCTATAGTGTCAAGTTACATTAACTCTTCATAAGGTGGACACCTCTGTAAGGCGGACAGCTAGAGCTGGTCCCGAGGGTGTCTGCTTTAGAGAGAGTTGACTGTAGTGTAGTAGCAGGGTTTATACAAGTTCTTAGCGAAATCTGTCAACTGATGATGATCAATCTCCATTCAGGTTGCTGGTTTACTAAATTTCGAGGATTCGATATGGTATTTTGGGAACCATACCTAAAATCAAAAGTTACCCGAAAATTATAATACGAGTCAGTGACCTTATGAAAAATACTCATTCGCGGGATCTCGAAAAAGAAAATGAACAATACTTTTATGGCGTCAAAACGTAAGTTCAAGACACTGTTTGGCGAAGCAGTGTTCTCGGTCTGTGCAAAAACAACGGTTTGAAACTCGATTGAAACGTTTTCACGATTTATTCGAAATCAAACATGCGGAATTTTTTTCATTCTTGTATACATTCAAACTTTACAAACTTTTGTCCCGGCAAAATGAACGCTCATATAATCTTTGTATCTTATTAACCGGCGGGACACTTCTTCTTGTCCCGAGGGTGTCCCCTTAATGGAGGCTTCACTGTATTTCATTTGATTATTTTTTTGGTTCCACAGGACAAGGTTACACCGATCCGCGGATTCAGAAACTTGAAGGAAACAAATCAATGCCTGCTAAGTCATTTGTATTCCATCATACGAACTGGGAGACAACCGAGGCGGTCCCTTTTACAATCCATGCTGAGAATATATGACGATCACAAGGTAGGCCAGCTTTTTTGTTCGGTTGGACTTTTTATAGTCCGTCAACTTGCATTCTGAAATTGTGCAAGTGAAGCTGTCATTTTTTCGTAAAAATCTGAATGATTGAACAATATAGCGAGAACCGAACAATTTGTAAGACTTTTGAAGTGCATAATATGGAGTGAATCTTCGTATTCGCTAAAATACAACTTTAAGTTTGTACGGGAGTCTGAATATAAGGTTTTGTTGGCCGGTAGCGCCATTTTGACATAATCAGTATCACACAACCAAATGTTGCTTACATTAGGAGCAACGGAAAGCTCAGTGACTACTTTGTGTGCAAACAATATACAGCTGTTTCGAGAAAGGTTGTCGGAAAAAAGCGCACGCGACAATCCCGAAAGGTATTGTGGGTAGTTTTAAGTTCACGGTTCCTTGACTTCAGCATTTCAGGGAAATCTGAGAAAATGGCACGAGATGCCATGGAAGTATGTTTGCGAGTGCTAAAAGAAAGCAACAAAAGTAGGTTCGACAGCTACAGTGTCAGGAACGTACCTTGCTGATCATATCCCAGATTACCTTTCGGGATTGTCGCGTGCGCTTTTTTCCGACAACCTTTCTCGAAACAGCTGTATTTACAGTGGAACCCCAATATTATAACGAACCCTCTATAACGAAGTCCCCGGTATAACGAATGATATTCTTCAGCCCGGCCAAAGTTACATTAAAATGTATTGAACAGAACCCGATATAAATCCCCACTGGGGGGGAGGGGTTACTTTGGGTTTGAAACCCTGACCCTGTTTAGGACATAAAAAACCTAAAATACCTACCCCTGTTTAGGACAAAGGACAAAATACACACACTATTGTTTTACACATTTAATTGGCAATTGCAAATAAGCCAAATCATGTTTGACAGGTCTTCTATAAAACACAGTCATTGCTTCTGTATACTTAAACTACACAAAATTTCATCAAGCATCAAACTCCAAGTTACAATCGTGCAACCATACCCTGTTTAGGACAGGTTCAGACCCTGTTTAGGACAGACTCGCATAAAATTATATACCCTGTTCAGGATAGAGAGGCCAAAACCATACCCTGTCCAGCGGCACGTCCCCGTATAGGCCACATAAGGGAGTACCCCCGGGGTATAACGAAATCCCCGACTTAATAATTACATTGGGATCGAAATAGCGAAAAACTATTACTAACATTCGGTTATACAAATGGCTTAGTTTAATTATTCGTATAGTATTTAGCAGCATTACTGGTATTCGCCAGTAAATTGTTTCAAATGTGGCGGCATTACAAGTAAAAGACACTTTTGACATTTTGAACCCCTCCCCCGCTCAGTTTGTTGCGTTTAACACACTTTTAGCACGTCATAAATGAACAACAGAAATCAAACTTATTTTACACAGGGAAGTCATTTGACCGAACAATCCTGGAGAAAACTAAAAACTTCGTCAACTATGAGAAATTGTTTGTCCATCTGCTTTATAGAAGCACCTAAATCTGTAACCAAACCATATTTTATCCGTTCGGTCTCGTCGTAATAGCAAAAGCATTTTAGTATAAACGCATAAAAGCGCGAAATACGATTTGAAATCTCAAAGCCCAACACAATAGAAAGTTGCATCGGTGTTTTTGGTGGAAGCGAGGAACAAGATCACGAGTAAAGAGGATTTCCATCAGACTGGATGATGGAAAAGTTGATCCCGCGTAGAACAATTTACAAGAGACGATAGATAATAGAAGAAAATTGCGATATTTGAATGAAGATGCAACGAGATGCATGAGCCAGTTGTACTATTCATACCACAGAGAGCGTTTATGTCAAAATAGGAGTACAAACTACTAATACTGATGAGTAAAACATCTTACTTCAATATGTATACTTTCTTAGCTTTAAAGGTTGTCACAAAAATACGTCCGTCTGGCGCTGTTGCTATTCCAATAGGAGTTGGTAAATGAGTGACAGTTTTGCCTGTGAAGCGACCGTCTAAAGAAAATTGTTGAACTCGGTTATTGCTAGAATCACATACAAGAAGATTACTGGAGCTGTCTACAAGCATACCCCACGGCCAGATAATTTGTCCGTCTTGATTCCCTGCTTTCCCAAACTTGTGTAAGAAATTTCCTGACTGATCGAAAGTTTTAATGCAGTTATTGTCTGTATCAGATACGAGGAACATGTTTTTGTAAGAAATGCAGCTATTTGGATGCTTGAGTTTCTCCGAACCGCTATCTCCAAATATGGAAATAGTGTCACCCTTGTGTGACATCACCTGTATCCTATGATTGTTGTACTCGGTTACAACAATGCGTTGTTCTTCATCCAAACAAACATCAACTGGGCCATCAAACTCTCCTTTTCCAGTACCACCTTTTCCAAAGCTTTTTACAATCGTTCCTGTCTGGACATCTACGTGTTGTATTCTATGGTTACTTTCATCTGTAATCAGAATCTCGTTATCATTTAGATATGTAACGCGACGTGGGTACTCAAATTGGCCGGCATCCTTTCCTTGGCTACCAATTTTTCTTACACAGTTTCCTTCTTTATCGAATATATAAATACAGTGTCCATTTAAATCTGTTATGGCAATCTTCCCTTTCGTGTTTATGGAGATTCCATGTGGAGTTTGTAGCTGATCTCCTTGAAATAACTTCAAGTCCAACTCACCGACTACAACAAGTTCACGTTGTTTCACCTGCATAGTAAAAGGACAGGTCGGAAGTTTATCGCCATTGATCTTCACTTCAATGCTGTAGGCGCCCGGTACTTTGGCTGTAAACTTCACCTTGAATTGACCGTTTTCTTCCTCGCTTACAATCACATTTGTGACATCGTATGTGGGTTCTATCAGAACTTCAATTTGATATTTGATATCAGACTGGTTACTTATTTCCCCCTCAGGTGTTTTGGGGGATAATATCAATTCTGCCTCTACACCAGCCTGAAGAGTTTGACCCAGTCCTTCCAGAGTGAACTGATTTGTATCCACTGCGGTCGCGATATCGCCCAGTCTCAAACCCTCTAGAGAAGCAGTAAATTTGACGTACGAGATCTCGTGATGTTTTGGAACTTCAATTCTACGAAGCTCGTAAAATCTCAGTTTCAAAGTTCCTTTGTTCTGTATGATATCCGAGCTTGAGCTTCTCTGTACCAGATTATTAGCAAACTCAACCGCTTGCTTCATTTGTTTGAGCAAGGACTGCGCTTTCTCGATAGCCGAGTTAATTATCTCGAGTCTCGTCACGCGTGTCGTCTCGATGGATACAATCTCCTCTCGCTCGCGCGCTCGAATCTCTTCGATCCTTCGTTCGGCTGCTCTCGAGACTCCACGTTTAGCGGTCGCGACGTTGTGTTTCCAGCTTCAAAGTCGTTTCTTCAAATTGTCGAATCACATCCTTCAATTCTTTCCTTTTCTCTGATCGATGCAGCGTCCGCCATGATATTCCCTTTCTCGTTGTCAGCCGCTTTGTCGAGCAAAAACAACTTTGTGGTTTTTGGTGATCCGTGACGATGCAGGCGTGACAAACACAACATTGACACGCAAGGCAGTAAAATCTTGTGATCTCTCGCTCGTGGTACTGTTCTGTGCAAAAGGGCTGTCGCTTCAACAAGGCTTCGTAATCTTCAGCTTGGAACTCTTTTACAGCCATGACTTTGTGGCCTTCGAATTCAGCGCGCAGAAGTTCATGTGCGTTTGAACAGTTGGGGCACATAAATCGTCCACAATCAAAGCAATAATGCGCATCAGAGGTCCCTATTCTTACAGTTCCCACAAGTAATGCCACTTCCATCGCCACTCTTTCGAACAGCAAGGATACTCAACAAACTGTTGTGGAAAAAACTGCTCGGCAAATTGTCGAAGCGATTTCCTTCGGTAAATCGATTTGTGCCTGACACTCAGGGCATCGGAATTTTCCTTGTCTGTGGCTCGCTCTTGCATGATTCCGCCAAACACTCACAGCAAAATGTGTGAAGACATGATATAGTTTTGGGTTTGTTGTAGGTATCGAGACAAATCGAGCAAGTAACTTGTTGCTTCAGGTTTCTCAAGAGGGCCTCCATCATAAGACTTGTATAAAAGATTGCGAGCGGAACACACACCCTCCTAAAAGATCTATTGTTTGTGATTCCGAGAAACCGGATTTTATTACGTCTAGTCTGTAGCTGACCTTTCTAACCTGACGCCGAGTTAATTATTATGAAAGTTTAATACCGATGATTGGTAGTCAATCACGCAAAACGTTTTGATCAGGAATAGCATGATGCATGTAAAATGTGGATATGAACAGTAGGAATCGGTTGTATTGAGTCTTCCATTTCAAACGTAATATAACGTCACGGATGGCGCATCTTGAAAAAATTGGCCAATTTTTTCAAGTTCGCCGTTTTGCAATCCGTCCTTTGCGAATCGCCGGCTATATTTTCTCTACGATTTAGATTTTAAATATACACGTAAATTAAAGATTAAAGTTCAAAAACAATTTATCTTGTCTTGCTTGTTTGGCTTTCATTGCAGTCTATTGCTCCATCTTTTTGTTTTGCTGTAAAATATCATCTCTCGACTTCAGAAAACTTGAAAATGGCTGCCTTGTTTAAATCGCCCTATAATGCATTGCGAGCCCTGCATTAGTTACGTATGTCATGTATGCCAATTGATTTTGTCTCTGGAAATGTGGCGATCGTGTTTTACAAAGTTTATAGCGGCTGGAGAGTCTCAACATGCTTTAATTTAGAGTTTGTGGTAAGATTCAACCTAGCCTGGCAACTAAAAATTTATTTTTCAAAATTTTCTGCCCCACACCCCCTAGATTGGGGGCCTTCGGCCCCTTGAAAATCACTCCGGCAGGTGATCACAATGACATGAAACAGCCACCTACTTGAAATCTTATTGAAAGCACTGCCGTCTTAATCTTCAACCATCCTTGTTCCTGATTGGTTTCTTATTACCTCTGGTGTTTTTCTACCTTAGTAAACTATTATTTTCAGGCTTTCTTCAATTTGAAGGTGATTTTGCACTGCTTCGAAAAAATGGCTTAAAATCTGAGTATGGTGACATAGCTTCCTTTAAGTTTAATTGTCTTCACATCATATTTGTTGTCCTTATTGAATCATTCAGGGTGCCAAATTGGACCTTCTGTTGTACATCGCGGATAACATGGCGCACTTTCCGTATTCTGTTCAAGAGGAGCCTCTGTTTGTTATTTACCACATTGACACAATCCTCTCCGTGACGGGGCAAATCTGCTCCACTCCTTCAAAGAGGTAAGTCAAACCCGCACCAGCGTGCTTATCAAACAATTTTAACTTCGCTGGAAATGAGAACCAGACTCAATTCATCCAAAATTCATGATACCGTAAACTGCCGCTTATAAGCCCTCCCCTCCCTCCCCGGTTATAGGCCCATCTTCGCGCTAACAAAAAAATTATTGCGGTTATAAGTCTCCCCGGATACAAACCCCCCCTACTTTTCCTTATTTCCTTACTATAAATGTCCTCACAGAAATTGTTGAACTTTAAATCAAATTAATTTCGTTCTTTCCGTTTCATTATGTTCCGTCACGTGTAATGTTCTCAGTATTTGAAAAAAAAATTTGTTCGCAATATGTTGACTAGACTGTTCACAGCCTCTCTATTTTCTCATATCGTTGTAGCCGCGAGCGAACTGGAACTGAGCGCGAGCGTGGGGGTAGGGTTTGGCACCCCTCTCGCTTCCGCTCTCTCGTTCTCTCGCGCTTCGCGCTCGCTGTTAGCGTCGAGAAAATAGAGAGGCTGTGAACAGTCTATATGTTGACTGACTAAAGGACTTAAAGACCAGTAAATGGAAAACGTATCTTTGATATTGCTGCATCAACTTGTTTCTTATCAGCTCATTTCAAAACGTTTTTTTTAAATTCCGCTTATAAGCCCCCTCCCCCAATATAAGCCCCCGTTTATAAGCCCACCCCAAACCCCTTACGAAGTTGTATAAGCCCAGGGCTTATAAGCGGCAGATTACGGTATAAGCCGTGGGCTTATTTTTGTCCGAAAAGCTTTTTTTAGTGGTGGTTGTCATGTGTTTACTGAAATCCTGACCAACACGATCCAAATAACGACTGCGAAGGAGACTAATAGACAGGTTGCCTCAGAAATTCATTACTTTTAACAGGCTATGACTACTCAGCCTAAACCAACCATTGAAGGAGTAGACAATGTTTCCTCCAGTTCAAGAGAACGAGTATGAAGAAGAAGAAACCCTGGAGTCTGTTTTAGGTAGGTCAAAAGAAGGTGCATGTAAAATAAACACGGTTGTCATAAAAATTATATAAAGGTTTGTCATTGGCTAAAAAAAACGTTAAAAACGAACGTTTTTTTTACTATGAAAGACGGAGTATAAGTCTCAGTGTCTGTAGATATGACGCGTAATTGCATGCATAAATCCTCGTGTCTGCATATATGACATCACAATTGATGCCAGCGCGAATTAGCTGTATATGAGAATAGAGATAGTGAGTAAAATGTATAATAATACAATTTAGCCTCCGACTAGTCGTGGTTTAGGTTAGAGAGTCAGCCTAACCTGCGATCAGGCGTTCTTTTCCTTTTAGGCCCTCCTCTCTTCGAGGAGGGCCTGATCGCAGGTTATCGTTATGGTCGAATGATTCCTGATTCCGTTTAGAAATTTGAATCAAATAACCATTTTTTAAGCGGAAAGCTTCAGCCGTTTTGAATGTAAGATCTTTCTATTGGCTTAGTAATGATTCAGAAGAGTCCTTCCCTTCACAAAAGGCGGTAGCGGAGTGGGAAAGTAGAAGGCCTTTCCTGTACTTTAATCGTGCGTGCACGCCGGATTGACAAAAGCCATATAGGTACGCATGATTGACGGAAGTACTTCACAGTATTGTTTTTCGACCAATCAGGAAAACATTCAGAATCTGGATGTTTTACATGAGATCCGGCAAGTAATTGTATCAGGCCCTTCGAGGAGGGCCTGATCGCAGGTTAGAGTCAGCCGTAAACCAGGTCTAAGTTATTCTTCGTGTAATAATTGGTCCTGTTTTTTTCTTTACATTGCAGGTCCGGATTCCTCCAGACCCAACGATCTTCGAGAAATGTTGCGTTTCTTCACAAGGTTGTCTACTTCTGTTGTATTTAAAACAACACCTAAAAGAATTGTATGGGTTTTCAGACAGGTAAGAATCTGATACCCTTCCCCCCGCCACTGCATGTAGTCTGCACTTACCCGTTGGTTACTATGAAGTAACATACTTAACCATTCCTTCATTCTTCCCTCACTCTGAGAAAGCCAGCAACCGTTACATGTATTTTGGCTCCCTTTGCCGGAGAAGCGTTGTGTGACCACCCAAAGCGTTGCGCGACGAACGGGCAACGTGTGTAACGATTTGATGGTTTTCACTCTTACTTTTCTAGCAAATGTCACAAATATTCACCGTCCGAACCGACAAAGGCATATGACAAAACTGTGTCAAGAAAAGTAGGAGTTGTCTTAATCCTGAACAAGTTTTTGCGGTATGTTGAAGAGCCAGACGCTGTGAGCAGCCATGAGCAGTTAGTGCGTGACTACTTAGAGGTAAGAGTAATCAGTTCAGTAGCATTAATCCATATTTTGTATGCTGTTGTTGCACTTATGATAAAATGATACTTCTCACACACCACTGGTAGCTATGCCTAGCTACCCGCAGCAACCCTGACCTTTACTGGTAAACCATCATTTCATACAAGCACAACTCGGAACCATAATGATACACGATCTTGACACTCGAGGGGGATGGGGGTGGTGGTCAGTTATGGCATACATTGTTTCATTTGTCATAGAATAATCTTTCTTGTGTCCTCTGCAGTTTAAATGTCTGATGATGAAGCTTGATCCATCGGAAGGAAGACAGTGATGACTCTGGTAACAATGGTGGAAGAGAAAGTCCTACGGGAGAGGCGGGACAGGTGGTTTGACCTTGAGGTATGCCACTCAATACTCCCGCGAGTGCGAACAGTCCTAGCTTTTGCGCTGAAATCGTTGGTGCGTCACGTTCGATCGTGGAGCCGCCATCTAGGATAATTTGGCGAGCGACATCTGGGGAGAGGCCAAAACTACTCTAGGAACAGGAGGGGGGTGCAGGAAGGCGTCAAAAATGGACGCTCCCCCCCCCCCCCCCCCCCCCCCCCGGAGACGTTATTACTTTTTCTGTGCGTTCGTTCTTTCTGTTCTTGGGTGCTTCTTTTTATGATTATGCTTCTGTCGTCGCTTAGAACTGCTTGTGCTAACGTATGCCTTTGTTTGACTTTTTTATTTTAGGGAAACGTTAAAACTCCTGGTGGTAAACCACGGGAAAAACGCGCTCCTAAACCAAGGAAGGTTGTCAAGGGTCGAAAAACACCGCCAGCGGGTCAGGCAAGGGCAAAGACGAAACCGAAGGGAAAGAGACCTATAAAGAAGAAAATAATATCCTTTGATTTTAGTCATTATGATGAGTTACGTTTTTAACACACTGCTTTACCACTAGGTGGGTCTGTCATTCATTTGGCAAATCAGTCGGCAGTCAGTCAGTCGGTCATTCATTTGGCAAATCAGTCGGCAAGTCAGTCAGTCATCAGTCAGTCAGCAAGTCAGTCAGTCGGTCAGAGTCAGTCATTCAGTCAGACAGACAGTCAGTCAGTCAGCAAGTCATTCTGTCAACCAGTCATTCATTCAGTCAGTCAGTCACAGTCAGTCAGTCAGTCTGCCAGAGAGTCAGTCGGTCTGCAGAGAGTCAGTCAGTCAGACAGACAGTCAGTTAGTCAGTCAGTCAGTCATAACGTCAGTCAATAAGTCAGCCAGAGAGTCAGTCAATCAGGAAGGCAGTCAGTCAGGTAGTCATTAGTCAGTTAGTCAGCCAATCTGTCTTTCAGGGACGCATACACAGACAGTCAGAGAGTAGGGACAGTCAGTCACTCATTCAGCCACCAAACGGACAGTCAGTCCTACCGTTAGTTTGTTTGAGGGCTAATTTCGAGGCGCCACTCAGTGTCATGTGTTAAAAAACAGTCACAACTAACAGATAAAAAGCTACCATTATGATAAATAAACAGTTCATGTTCTTTAACAATGGAAAACGCCTCCATAGATTTGGATCCGAGTCTACTGGGCGAGAGTGATGAAGATGTGGACTTCTTGTGCCAGTGAACCATTGGCCACACTCTTGTATGCCATGAATTATTGACAAGAATTTTCTTTATTTGCCGAATTACAAGCCTTTTAATATTAATGTAGAAAGATCAAGTTTAATGGGAAAATTTTTTACCTCGCAAAATTATTGACAAAAAGTCAGTTATTGTTATAAGATTGCAATTGGATACAAAGCCGGCATTTTTATATATTTCTGTTGTATTTTATATCAGCTCTTCATTTCATTGTACATAGTTTTTTTTTACCTCGTAGAAGGATACATTACGTTTATTTCATTGCGCAAGCTACGTCAAGTTCCCTTATAACCATGTACTAATTTATGATGTTTCCATTTGACTTTGCTTTGGAAAGAAAAACTATATCAACTCTCCTGGGGAAAAATATCTTTAAACTAGTCAAATGCAAAATCTTGATCTTGTGAGAACCTTACAAATGACAGTTACATGTTCATCTATAAGCAGATATCTCGTTACATTATTGTTTGCATTTTTCCTTGAATTCTAAGTACAGTGGAACCCTACTTTGGGACACCTCCATCAATGGGACACAAACATTTGTCCCGGCAAAATTAACGCTCGTATAGTCTTTGTAATCTATTACCTCTACTAAAGGGACACCTCTATTAAAGGGACACTTCTCCTTGTCTCGAGGGTGTCCCCTTTTAAAGGAGGTTTCACTGTACAGATTGTCATCTTTTACTGTTAACCAGTGGTTGTTAGGACGCCCAGAAACAAACTGCCAAGCTTTAAAGAACTCGCAAACTCTGTTGTAGCAAAATTTAGTGTAAATCCATATTAACCCGAATCCTATTCTAGTTTTTTTTAAAAGTACGCTGTCATTAATCATCAAGCAGCTCTCTTTATGCCTTGCAAACTACTGGAAGCGTGGTAAAAAAGCCGTGTATTTATTTTATGGTGGTAGTTTTCCTTTTTTTTCAGTTTTTAGTCTAGATTTTTCGTTGTAATGTACATAAAAGACTTCGGGATAAATAAGAGACGTTATTTTAGCTTTTTAAAACGTTGTGCCCTGTGAGATAACACAAGGTAGTTTCCATTTTTGAAGTAACAGCTAATCGCTTGCTCTACATTTGTTTTTTTTCTGATGTCAGCATACAAATTCTCCTCACTGGTCTCCCATGCATTTCTCATAATAGTGGGAGAATTTGAACATATAGCAACTTAATCTATTGATCAGATCATTTTTTCTCATCACCTGTATGCACGGCTTTCTCTTGACGTGGTATAGAGAAATTGGACTCTGGTCGTTCTTTGGACTGGGAGGCTAAATGACGTCCAATATTAATGAAGGAATGACCTCAATATCGAATTTTGTTATTAGTAAATGGTGAATATTTACAGTACAGTCGAACCTCTCCATTCGGATATCTCAATAAATATTGAACTCAGTTTGTCCGGAGAGAGCAACATTCATATAAACTCAAGTCAAACAACGCCGGACATTTTACCCAGAGAAACCAACATTCATAAACCATAAACCTGTAAAAATACGGACAGTTGGGTCTGTCCGTTAGGTGCGCGTGGTTCGACTGTATTTTATATTTGATAAGCCCGGGCCAAACAAGGATGAGAGTTGGCTCTCGTGAGAGTTTTCTTCAACTCTCATCGACTATCATCAAGCGTTGGGCCAAACGAGAGAAAATTATCGACGACGAGTCAAGCAAGCTAGATCAAATTGCCCGAGAGACTGGGGACGAGTTTTTAAATTTTGATTTAATTAAAAATTGGAGCCCATCACAAGAAAGATCACATTAAATTAGTCGGTTTACCAAGTTTGGGGTTGTTTCGTTTGGATTTCAACCATGTAGAAGGCTTTCAAAAATCAGAAAAATTAGAGACTTTGTAAGGATTTGGGGGACGCCATCTCTGAATTAGAGACGTTTGTATGGAATTTGGACGACCTTTGACAGCTCGCAGCCCCTGGTTACTAATGCAATGTAACGTAACGAAACTTGGTGAAACTTTAACTAATTTTTTATGCAATCTTTTCTGGTGATGGGATTAAATTTTTAATATGACGTAATTTGAACAATAGGTTAAACTAGTGCCCCAGTCCCTTTTTGAACTTCGGAACGGGCAATTCGATGAGAGCGCACGAGAGTCTCTGAGAGTGCATGAGAGTTTCAGGCCAAACGAGAGCAAGAGTTTGAACTCTCATCCTCGTTTTGGGTCCGGGCTTAAGTCTTATCTACAGATTTCAGATATAATAATTGAAGAACATAACCAAATCGAATGTATTTGTAACCCCGTTCCATTGCGCCTTACGTGACTTTGCTTTTTCCAAGATGCACAATGTGTAATATATGGTGAAAGGGAAGTCTTTCCATTATATAAAAAATGCCATCAGTTAAACAAGACATAGCTGTGACAAATTCCAAACCGTATTGCGATGTACTAAAACACAAGCAACGCTGTACTTATTAAAACAACTTTCTTTCAACAGTTGTACCTGCCTATTCAGTTGAGAAAAAAAAATACTCGGAGAAATACGTGGGGCAGGGTATAGGGACGGGAACTTGGAAGAAAAAAGGGGGGCGGGGGAGTGTACGAGAGGTGCAAAAATACTCCAATATATCCCGGCACTTCGAAGGAGTAAGAATAGTCAAATATCTAGACATTTCGTTCAACAAAAATAAAAATTGAACTATTAAAAGGCGTGTAGGGTACTTCCCTGGAATGCCGGGTGATTTCGTGAACGGTGAGTGCGCTGCGAGAGAGAGCGACCTGGGAGCGAGCTACGACGGTTGACAGTGAAAAAATACCTGTCAGAACCTGTGGCACTCGGCTTCCCTTCTTCCCTCCTCCCTCCACACTATAGGCTAAACAACTGCGCGCATCTCCGCATTAAAAATTCTCTAACACCTCGACCAAAATTTACAGCCGACAAATCTTATTGCCAAAGCTTCCGATTTTCTAACTCTTAGCTTGGGAAGCCACTGTGATGGACAAAACGTTTCTCTTCTTCGACTCGCTTTGGCTAACAGGAGGACTTCAACATCGGGGGTGGGAAGCGGAATAATTGGATCTCACTTATTCATTATTCCATTCATTTTTTTCTGAGTTATTCATTATTCATTTTAAATTTTGCTCGATATTCATTATTCCGTATTCGAGTTTGTTTGGGCAACTTCTAAGTTCAATGCTAGTGAAATAGAAAATAATGCAAACACTTCACTTCTATTAAAACCGTCAACGCTGTATTCAAGCTAATTAACTGTCATTTGGGTTTGGGCCAGTCTCGCACAATGACGCAAAAAGATTTACTCGATCGGCAAATACCTTATTGTTTACTTATTTTTGGGGGGAACTTAATTTCGCGATAATGGAAGAGGCAAATTTCGCGATACTTTAAATTTCTCGATTTGGCGAAAAAATCGTGTTAAAGGAACGATATTTCGCGAACATTCCAAATGCTGATCCGCATTAGCCAAACAGGTTAGTCTCAGAGTCAGCGCTACAGATTTTAATTTTACAAACGCACTGTTTTGCAATCATATTGACCAGAACGTACCATTTAAGTCCTCGAAATGGCTGGAATGCATCTAAAAATTTAAAAAACCAGTCGAAATAAAGAATTATTTGCGGTTTCGTAAAAGAATAATGAATAAAAAGCGTGGTGCAAATTACAATATTTCAGAGACGAAAACAGCCCGACGATTGCAAGATAAAACTTCGAGCGTGATCAATCTCTATGCCATTCTTTTTTAAAGTCAGACGCGTTTATATTCATTATTCTTTAAACGGAAACCGTATAATCTATTTATTTCGAATGTTTTTAAAACCCTAACTATTCCTATTCATTTTATTTTTTAAGACGTTATTCATTTATTCATTATTCCGCTTCCACCCCCGATCCCAAGAACTCTGACACAGGACTAGACTTAAACACCGTTTATTCTTTGTAAGTGCAATTACATTGTTGCTCGTGTACGTATTTCATACAAAGGGTTGTGCTACTGATATTTTGCCGACAATACTTTAAAAACACTACCAAGATTCCGAACGAGTCTAAACTTGAGTAAGTAAACATAATATTAAAATACACACGTGTTGTTCGGCAGCTGCAACTTTTGTTAGACTAATTTTAAACAGAAATCGAAAGTTGAATAGAGCGGTGAATACTTTCTGCGAGTAAAGTACAGCATTAGAGTTATTCAGGATTTACAACCACGTCCAACATTATTAATAAGACTAGCTTATACGATATATGACAGCATGAAACCAGAATGGAACTCGGTTCGTTCAGTTAACATAACATTTGTGGAAATTAAGAAAAGGAAAACGCATTTCCCCTATAAGCTAAGTTAACCCTTTAAGGTTGTAAAAAGATACAGGCTGTTTGTCGCATTTTCGGAACTTAATTAATCCATTCTGACCTAGCTGGCTGCCAGTGCAACAACTGCACATAATTTAGCGGGTGGTCAGTGTTTATATCTATACAATTAATTATTACATAGTTTAAATCAAATGTAGTGGTATTTTAATATATATTTTCACATTTTTTTTTTTAGATTTTGGTCTCCCCTTATTAATTAAATTATATTCTATATTATTATTAGTTTTGTATATTCTGTTGTCGAGCACTTTTATCATGAGCCCCTGGCTCGGGAGAATGGGGCAACCACTCCCAGTGTAACGACTTAAAATAAATTTATTACATTACATTTACATTACATCGCCATCGCATCGCATCGCATCGCATCGCATCGCATCGCATCGCATCGCCATCGCATCGCATCGCATCGCATCGCATCGGCATCGCATCGCATCGCATCGCATCGCATCGCATCGCATCGCATCGCATCGCATCGCATCGCATCGCATCGCATCGCATCGCATCAGGCATCGCATCGCATCGCCATCGCATCGCATCGCATCGAATCACATCACATCACATCACATCACATCACATCACATCATCATCACATCATCATCACATCAACCTCTTCCCAATGAACTGGATCCCAATGATCCCAATGATCATTGGATCCCCAATGAAACCTCTTCCCAATGAACTGATCCCAATGAATCGGATCCCAATGAACCAGAGTCCGGTTCATTGGGTCCCAATGAAACCACTTCCCAATGAACCAGATTCCGGTTCATTGGGATTCCGGTTTATTGGGTCCAATAAACAGCTTTTTTTCCCAATGAACCGGATCCCAATAAACCGGATCCCAATGAAACTGCCTCCCAATGAACCAAATCCCAATGAACCGGATCCCAATAAAGCGGATCCCAATGAACCGGATCCAATGAAACCGATCCCAATGAACCGCTTCCCAATGAACCAGATTCCGGTTTTCATTGGGATCCGGTTTATTGGGTCCCCAATGAATCGCTTCCCAATGAACCAAATCCCAATGAAACCGGATCCCAATAAACCGGATCCCAATGAACCGGATCCCAATGAACCGATCCCAATGAACCGCTTCCCAACGAACAAATCCCAATGAACCGGATTCCCAATAAACCGGATCCCAAATGAACTGCCTCCCAATGAACCAAATCCCAATGAACCGGATCCCAATAAACCGGATCCCAATGAACCGGATCCCATAAAACCGGATCCCAATGAACGCGCTTCCCAATGAACCATATTCCGGTTCATTGGGATCCGGTTTATTGGGTCCCAATGAATCGCTTCCCAATGAACCAATCCCAATGAAACCGGATCCCGAATAAACCGGATCCCAATGAACCGCTTCCAATGAACCGCTTCCCAATGAACCAGATTCCAGTTCATTGGGTCCCAATGAACCACTTCACAATGAACCAGATTCCGGTGACACAGCGGCAAAATGACTGCGCGTGCGCCAACCTGCTCGCCTCATTTCCATACAAACATAATGGCGGCAATTCAAAATTCCCGGAATTTGTTTTCATTTCGCGGTGGATAAGGCCGTCACGGAAGCAGATAAGTGTTTTTTACTTGAAAACAATTTCGAGAGAGACTCTTCTTTCACATATCTTTTTTAGCAACCTAATTATCTTTTCCACAATAGTGAAATTTATCGCCTCGAAGTCGAGCGATCGTAAGTGAAACATGAACTCTTGAGCTATGTTTTCGTGTTTCCACTACTAATGTACTTCAGTGTTAACTCAGACGAGACTGCCTTTATACTAAAAATAGAGGGGTTTTGTACAATATATTTGGAACGCTTTCAAATTACGTCCTGTTAATTTCTCTTCAAACAAAACAATTGTTTCTGAATATTATCGCAGATAGCCAAGATCATCAGACTTGATCGAACTGTCTGCCACATCAACAATGAGTTCTCAAGTTTACAAAATGTTGCACGCGATTTTGCACTCCCGAATAAAAAGGATAGATGTATATCCCCAACATTTTCCCAAGATCAAACTTGTTTAAGTTTCTATAACAGGAACAAAAGGGAAACTACTCTTGAAAGAGATGTTATTACGAGGACAGCTGCACGTAAACAATCTTCTGGGGCTTCTAGAAACTTCCCAACTGTTAAATGGCTTTGTTCAAGGGTTTCAGCGATTTTCAAAGAAAAAATTCGTTGCGGGTCAGAAAATTATTAAAGAAGTTTCGGAGGCCAGTCCCACGTAGGGATCAAGGCAATTATGGAAATGGTCAGAAACAGCCTTGCCTCAAAAACTATTTTCTGGTGAAATGTATTTCACGAGCAAGCAATTTGTTAGCAAAAGTTAGCAAATGCTAATATGTGTGGGTATTATATAAAAACCAACGGAAACTCGATTGAAATGTGTTTTGTCAGTTAGAATAAAAACGCCAGTATGGAAAATATTTGAAGGATAATAAACAAAATATTAAACCTCCTTTTGGCTTCAAAATATATTCACTGATAATTGTCCTTAGACATTATCTGTTCCTTGAAGCTCACAGTTTTCGCAATGGAAGATTTAAAATATTGTCACAGACTTCTGTCTATTCCACCATACCTGCGGTTTCGGTATTCTGGCGATTTTTCAACTGTTCAACATTGCGGAGCCCCAAGAACTCTGACACCGTGTTAGACTTAAAAATCACAGTTTATTCTTTGTAATTGCAATTAACATTGTTGCTCGAGTATTTTGTGTTAGTGAAATAGAAAATATATAATGCAAACACTTCACTTCTATTAAAACCGTCAACGCTGTATTCAAGCTAATTAACTGTCATTTAGATTTAATTGGCCAGTCTCGCACAATGACGCAAAAAGACCTGCTCGGCAAAATCCTTATTGTTAGTAGAGGCAAATTTCGCGAGACTTAAATTTCTCGATTTGGCAGAAAAATCGTGTTAAAAGGAACGAAATTTCGCGAACATTTTCCAAATGCCATTAGCAAACAGGTAGTCTCAGAGTCGGCGCTACAGATTTTAATTTTACATAGCAATATTTTGCAATCATATTGACCAGAACGTACTATAAAAAAAACACAACACAAATTTTGAATTTAAAGTCCTCTGAAATGGCTGGAAATGCATGAGACTCTGTATGGGTATTTCCGACGATTCGAATAAAAGTCAGACGCGTTTTATATTCATTATTCTTTTACAGAAACCGTATAAATCTTTATTCCGACTAAATATTCCTTATTCATTATTCCGCTTCCACTCCCGATTCAACAGCGGAGCCCAAGAACTCCTGACACAGGGCTAGAACTTAAACACGGTTTTATTCTTTGTAATGGCAATTACTATACATTGTTGCTCATGTATTTCATAAAAAGTTTTACTACTGATAGTTACTACAGCCTGAGAATAGTAAAACACTACCAAGATTCCGAAGGAGTCTAAACTTGAGTAGTAATATAATCAGTTAAAACGGAAGCTGCAACTTTGTTACACTAATTAAACAGAAATCGAAAGTTGAATCGAGCGGTGAATACTTTCTGCGAGTAAAGTACAGCATTTAAAGTTATTCAGGATTACAACCACATCCAACATTATTTAATAAGACTAGCTTATACGATCTAAATGTCTATTTTCTGGTCCATGATACTTGAAACTAATGTCTTCACTGCCTCATATATGACAGCTGAAACCAGAATGGACTCGGTTCGGTTAACATGCACGATAACATTTGTGGAAATTAAGAAAGGCAAACGCATTTCCCTATATATAAGCTAACCTTAGCTAGTTAACCCCAATAGTTGTAAAAAGTTCCAGAATATTTTACGGCTAGTTCAGTGTTTGTTGTTGCCGGATCCTGAAAAACCGGCAACACCAGGGGATGCACTCTTCGCTACACCAACTACTAATGCCTTCAAAGTGCTTATCAACGCTTCCAGAACCTGCCTTGATTTTGCTTTACCAGTCTTTAGCAAAGTGGCAAACGACTCGCAGTTGTTCATGATCAGGTTATATACTGGCCAAGAGCTTCCTTGTTCCACTGCTTCTTCGCCTTCTTCATTGTTTCGTTCACCGGGGAGGCAGTACTCGCCGTCTTCGTACTCTACACGGTAAAGCTTGTCATGCCAGAGAAAAAGTCCGTGAAATCGCGCTTTTGGGGTCTGGCGTTTGCCTTGTTGTCTCCGTAAAAGTCAATTACGCTGCAGTCTTCTTTGCTGTAAATACCATGGTGAAGGTAGGTGTCGCCAACAAAAGCCGTGAGAGTACGAAGCGAGGGATGTAAATCTTCAACATTTCCGCGGACAGCAATTTGATCTCCAGTTTTCAAATCACCTAGTTTGACTTCTTTGATATTCATATTTCTTTCCTCTGCCGGATTAGTATCTGAGGTAGTCCCTGATCTCAGTTCGCTGGCTGATGACTGTACTTAGCAGCAACAAGGCTGAGAGAAGGTTTGAAAGCTTGCCATCCCATGATTGCTCTATGCAGTAAGCCGGAAGTAACACGGAAGCGAGGCCTGGTACAAACTACTTTAGGTTCAACCTCGTTCCCAGGTCTACTCCGCTTTCAAGATGGCGGCTGGGTGCGGTTTAGATTCATATTTTTAGCGACCACTAAATTTAGTCAGTTGGTCAAAAATCGCTAAAATCGCTAAAAAAAAAGGAAGAAAGAAAGACAGACAGACAGACAGACAGACAGAAAGAAAGAAAGAAAGAAAGAAAGGAAGGAAGGAAGAAAGGAAGGAAGGAAGGAAGAAAGAAAGAAAGAAAGAAGAAAGAAAGAAAGAAAGAAAGAAAGAAAGAAAGAAAGAAAGAAAGAAAGAAAGAAAGAAAGAAAGAAAGAAAGAAAGAAGAAAGAAAGAAAGAAAGAAAGGAAGAAAGGAAGGAAGGAAGGAAGATCGTTTCCCACGTTTCCTTGGTCCTTAATGTTTAAGGATAAAAATCAGCGAGAAAAGTTTTAACACAACGTTTCGATGTCTCCATGACATCATTTTCAAGTGACAATCTTCCGAACCACAGAGTCGAGGTGCTTCTCCTTCTGTAATAGAGGGTGGTAATGTTTTAATGGTCGACCTTTCATTTTCGGTCTCTGCAAGCTGACAGGAGTGAATTTAGATATATCGTTGATAGATGCCTGACTCAGAAGACTAATATAATCAGATTTGTCAGATAACGACTACACCAGTACCTTTATCTGGCTTCGTGACGACGATGTTATCTAGTCGTTTCAACTGTTTTATAGCCCTTTGCAGTGTCTTTTAGATAATCAGAGATATTACACTTGATCGATAGTTCAAACTTAGACTTAGAGAGTTAATTATTATGAAAGTTTAATAACGATTGGTAGTCAATCACGCAAATACCCTGGGTGCCAGAGGGATTTTTTCCTTTTAGCTCAGCATTCGCGCGCATGCGCGAAGGATGAGCTTTCGGGTTTGTGGGGAAAATTTGGCGTTTGTAAACTTTTCTTGGTAATTCCGCTGACCAGTGTATAAGGCCTGGGAATTCACAACACTAAAAAATATTGCGGGCGCAATATTTGGTAGGCATTAGGGGTCGGGGGGGTCGGGGGTTATAGCCGGCGCTCATTGCAAAAATAAAATGGCGGCCGTTGTTTCTGTAAGGACGGTATTTCTCTCGTCTTACACATTTAAAATATAGACCTTTTTGGAGATCCGATGCCAACAAACGGATACATTCTGCGCCCGGATTCTGCGATTCCTTCGTTCCTCGGTTTGAGAAATGCTACTGAAGGATTGAAATTATTTCTTTCACGAACGGAAATCTGTGGTTTCTATATCGAAGCACATTTGGACCCATGCCCGACCGATGAATCAAGGGGTTATACAACTTCAAAAACACCAGGAATAACAGAACGGTTCTACAAGGGCATAGTTTAGGCTCGACCGCCGAAAAAGATCCGGGAAATTGAAGCGTTCAACTGAACTCTAGCGTTTGGAGCCCTTCACTTCAAATGGATTTCAAGACTTAGGATCTAGGAAAAAAAACTGACACCACAGGACGGTCGGTAATTGTTATGTCTACAGTATGTGTTATTTGCTTTATAACAAATATTTAACTTTTTAATTTAAACTTTTGTAATTTCGTATACAATTCGATCGATCGATCGATAGCTTTGAACCGAAAACAAATAAAGTGTTTATTTGAATCAAAATTTTGGCTGCAAAGCCTTTTTTGCCTGTTATTGTAGCTTATTGTGTTGACCTTAAGTTTGTTCATAGTTTCCAATTACATTGCTGAGCTGGCTCACGAGAGCCTTTGATTCCTTTGCGGTTTCGTTCTTTCGTCGCTCCTCTAGCGAAGAAAAAACCCCTCTGGCACCCAGGGTATCACGCAAAACGTTTGATCAGGAATTGCACGATGCATAAAAATATGGATATGAACTGTACATGTAGGAGTCGGTTGTATTTATAGAACGTCACGTGACGGTCACGCCTGGCTGTAGCTGACTCGTCCCCAGTCGTCTCTCTTGTCCTTTGTTGGGAGGCGCAAGACGCGGGAGATGCTCTATCTAGAACTTTCTCTCGCAATTTTGACTTCGTATACAGCTGACATTTCTGACCTGAAGCCGAGTTAATTTGGGAACTCGATCACGCAAGACGTTTGTTTCTCTGAAAGATTTGTTTTCGCGGAAAGTCAGCATTTGAATTGTTTCTAAGACATGCAACAATGCGGCGTCCCATAATAGTCTGCGCAGGCTATCCCATAAAGGATCTGGAACGAGCATAGAGATTTCGAGTGGAATTGTAGCCTGTTCCAGGCGTTCGGATAGTGGGGGAGCGACGCGAAAAGATGCGGGAAAAGTGGCGAGGTAAAAAAGGTTAGGGGATACGCCTGGAACAGGCTAGGGGAATTGAGAGAAACAGAGAATGTTTGTCAGTCTCGTGTTTAAATTGAGTCTTCCATTTCAAGTGTAATAACATGTTACATTTGATGTATAATTATCTAAACACCATATTCTTTGTCCTTATATTGAATCATTCAGGGTGCCAAATTGGACCTTCTGTTGTACATCGCGGATAACATGGCGCACTTTCCGTACTCTGTTCAAGAGGAGCCTCTGTTTGTTATTTACCACATTGACACAATCCTCTCCGTGACGGGGGCAAATTTACTCCACTCCTTCAAAGAGGTGAGTTATTTTCAAACCCGCACCAACAATTTTCAGAACTTCGCTGGAAAAGAGAACCAGACTCAATAATTCATCCAAAATTCTGATACCGTAGACTGCCGCTTATAAGCCCCCCCCCCCCCCCGGTTATAGACCCATCTCCGCGCTAACAAAAAATATATTCCGGTTATAAGTCCCCCCGGATACAAGCCTCCCTCTACTTTTCCTTATTTCCATACTATGTCCTCACAGAAATTGTTTGAACTTTAAATCATATTAATTTATTTCTTCCGTTTCATTTTGTTCCAGTTACGTTATTCCGCTTATAAGCCCCCCCCCCCCCCCCTGATATACGCCCCCGTTTATAAACCCACCAAAAACCCCTTACGAAGTTGTGTAAGCCCAGGGCTTATAAGCAAGCAGCAGATTACGGTATAAGCCGTGGGCTTATTTTTGTCCGAAAAGCTTTTTTTAGTGGTGGTTGTGTTTGCTGAAATCCTGACCAACACGATCCAAATAACGACTGCGAAAGAGACTAATAGACAGGTTACCTGTTGACATTATGATTTAGCAATTCATTACTTTTAACAGGCTATGACTACTCAGGCTAAGCCAACTGTTGAAGGAGTAGACAATGTTCCTTCAGTTCAAGAGAACGAGTATGAAGAAGAAGAAACCCTGGAGTCTGTTTTAGTAGGTCAAAAGAAGGTGCATGTAAAATAAACACGGTTGTCATAAAAATTATATAAAGGTTTGTCATTGGCTAAAAAAACGTTAAAAACGAACGTTTTTTTACTATGAAAGACGGAGTATAAGTCGCAGTGTCTGTATATATGACGCGTAATTGCATGCATAAATCCTCGTGTCTGCATATATGACATCACAATTGATGCCAGCGCGAATTAGCTGTATATGAGAATAGAGATAGTGAGTAAAATGTATAATAATACAATTTAGCCTCCGACTAGTCCTGGTTTAGGTTAGAGAGTCAGCCGTAAACCAGGTCTAAGTTATACTTCGTGTAATAATCGGTCCTGTTTGTTTCTTTACATTGCAGGTCGGATTCCTCCAGACCCAACGATCTTCGAGAAATGTTGCGTTTCTTCACAAGGTTGTCTACTTCTGTTGTATTTAAAACAACACCTAAAAGAATTGTATGGGTTTTCAGACAGGTAAGAATCTGATACCCTTCCCCCGCCACTGCATGTAGTCTGCACTTACCCGTTGGTTACTATGAAGTAACATACTTAACCATTCCTTCATTCTTCCCTCACTCTGAGAAAGCCAGCAACCGTTACATGTATTTTGGCTCCCTTTGCCGGAGAAGCGTTGTGTGACCACCCAAAGCGTTGCGCGACGAACGGGGCAACGTGTGTAACGATTTGATGGTTTTCACTCTTACTTTTCTAGCAAATGTCACAAATATTCACCGTCCGAACCGACAAAGGCATATGACAAAACTGTGTCAAGAAAAGTAGGAGTTGTCTTTAATCCTGAACAAGTTTTGCGGTATGTTGAAGAGCCAGACGCTGTGAGCAGCCATGAGCAGTTAGTGCGTGACTACTTAGAGGTAAGAGTAATCAGTTTAGTAGCATTAATCCATATTTTTGTATGCTCTTGTTGCACTTATGATAAAATGATACTTCTCACACACCACTGGTAGCTATGCCTAGCTACCCGCAGCAACCCTGACCTTTACTGGTAAACCATCATTTCATACAAGCACAACTCGGAACAATAATGATACACGAATCTTGACACTCGAGGATGCGGGGATGGGGTGGGAGGTCAGTTATGGCATACATTTGTTTCATTTGTCATAGAATAATCTTTCTTGTGTCCTCTGCAGTTTAAATGTTTGATGATGAAGCTTGATCCATCGGAAGAAGACAGTGATGACTCTGGTAACAATGGTGGAAGAGAAAGTCCTACGGGAGAGGCGGGACAGGTGGTTGACCTTGAGGTATGCCACTCACTACTCCCGCGAGTGCGAACAGTCCTAGCTTTTGCGCTGAAATCGTTGGTGCGTCACTTTCGATCGTGGAGCCGCCATCTAGGATAATTTGGCGAGCGACATCTGGGGAGAGGCCAAAACTCAGAACAGGGAAGGAAATTCAAATTCGTCAAAAAATGGACGCCCCCCCTCGCCCCCCCGACGTTATTACTTTTTCTGTGCGTTCGTTCTTTCTGTTCTTGGGTGCTTCTTTTTTATGATTATGCTTCTGTCGTCGCTTAGAACTGCTTGTGCTAACGTATGTGCCTTTGTTTGACTTTTTATTTTAGGGAAAACGTTAAAACTCCTGGTGGTAAACCACGGGAAAAACGCGCTCCTAAACCAAGGAAGGTTGTCAAGGGTCGAAAAACACCGCCAGCGGGTCAGGCAAGGGCAAAGACGAAACCAAAGGGAAAGAGACCTATAAAGAAGAAAATAATATCCTTTGATTTAAATTTTAGTCATTATGATGAGTTACGTTTTAACACTGCTTTACCACTAGGTGGGTGGTTAGTCAGTCAGTCAGTCAGTCAGTCAGTCAGTCAGTCAGTCAGTCAGTCAGTCGGTCATTCATTGGCAAATCAGTCGGCAAGTCAGTCAGTCAGTCAGTCGGTCAGAGAGTCAGTCGGTCATTCATTTGGCAAATCAGTCGGCAAGTCAGTCAGCAAGTCAGTCAGTCAATCGGTCAGAGAGTCAGTCATTCAGTCAGCAAGTCAGTCGGTCAGCCAGTCATTCATTCAGTCCAGTCAGTCACAGTCAGTCAATCAATCAGTCAGTTAGTCTGTCATGACATAGAGTCAGTCAATAAGTCAGCCAAAGTCAGTCAATCAGGAAGGCAGTCAGTCAGGTAGTCATTAGTCAGTTAGTCAGCCAATCTTTCTCTCAGGGACGCATAGACAGACAGTCAGAGAGTAGGACAGTCAGTCACTCATTCAGCCATCAAACAGACAGTCAGTCAGTCCTACCGTTAGTTTGTTTGTGTTAAAAAACAGTCACAACTAACAGATAAAAAGCTACCATTATGATAAATAAACAGTTCATGTTCTTTAACAATGGAAACGCCTCCATAGATTTGGATCCGAGTCTACTGGGCGAGAGTGATGAAGATGTGGACTTCTTGTGCCAGTGAACCATTGGCCACACTCTTGTATGCCATGAATTATTGACAAGAATTTCTTTATTTGCCGAATTACAAGCCTTTTAATATTAATGTAGAAAGATCAAGTTTAATGGGAAATTTTTACCTCGCAAAATTATTGACAAAAAGTCAGTTATTGTTATAAGATTGCAATTGGATACAAAGCCGGCATTTTTATATATTTCTGTTGTATTTTATATCAGCTCTTCATTTCATTGTACATAGTTTTTTTTTACCTCGTAGAAGGATACATTACGTTTATTCATTGCGCAAGCTACGTCAACTTCCTTATAACCATGTACTAATTTATGATGTTTCCATTTGACTTTGCTTTGGAAAGAAAAACTACCAACTCTCCTGGGAAGAATATCTTTAAACTAGTCAAATGCCAAAATCTTGATCTTGTGAGAACCTTACAAATGACAGTTACATGTTCATCTATAAGCAGATATCTCGTTACATTATTGTTTGCATTTTCCCTTGTATTCTAAGTACAGTGGAACCGCTACTTTGGGACACCTCCATCAATGGGACACAAACTTTTGTCCCGGCAAAATTAACGCTCATATAGTCTTTGTAATCTATTACCTCTACTAAAGGGACACCTCTATTAAAGGGACACTTCTCCTTGTCTCGAGGGTGTCCCCTTTTAAAGGAGGTTTCACTGTACAGATTGTCATCTTTTTACTGTTAACCAGTGGTTGTTAGGACGCCCAGAAACAACTGCCAAGCTTTAAAAGAACTCGCAAACTCTGTTGTAGCAACATTTAGTGTAAATCCATATTAACCCGAATCCAATTCTAGTTTTTTAAAAGTACGCTGTCATTAATCATCAAGCAGCTCTCTTTATGCCTTGAAAGCTACTGGAACCGTGGTAAAAAAGCCGTGTATTTATTTTATGGTGGTAGTTTTCCTTTTTTCAGTTTTTTAGTCTAGATTTTTCGTTGTAATGTACATAAAAGACTTCGGGATAAATAAAGAGACGTTATTTTAGCTTTTTAAACGTTGTGCCCTGTGAGATAGCACAAGGTAGTTTCCATTTTTGAAGTAACAGCTAATCGCTTGCTCTACATTTGTTTCTGTTCTGATGTCAGCATACAAATTCTCCTTACTGGTCTCCATGCATTTCTCATAATAGTGGGGAGAATTTGAACATATAGCAACTCAATCTATTGATCAGATCATGTTTTCTCATCACCTGTATGCACGGCGTTCTCTTGACGTGGTATAGAGAAATTGGACTCTGATCGTTCTTGGACTGGGAGGCTAAATGACGTCCAATATTAATGAAGGAATGACCTCAATATCGAATTTTGTTATTAGTAAATGATCAGTGAATATTTACAGTACAGTCGAACCTCTCCATTCGGATATCTCAATAATATTGAACTCAGTTTGTCCCGGAGAGAGCAACATTCATATAAACTCAAGTCCTACAACGCCGGACATTTTACCCAGAGAAACCAAAATTCATAAACATAACCTTTAAATACGGACAGTTGGGTCTGTCCGTTAGGTGCGCGTGGTTCGACTGTATTTTATATTTGATAAGCCCGGGCCAAACAAGGATGAGAGTTGGCTCTCGTGAGAATTTTTATCCACTCTCATCGACTATCATCAAGCGTGGGCCAAACGAGAGAAAATTCTCGATGACGAGTCAAGAAAGCTAGAACAAATTCGATGAGAGCGCACGAGAGTCGCTGAGAATGCATGAGAGTTTCAGACCAAACAAGAGTGAGATTTTTGAGCTCTCGTCCTCCTTTAACCCGGGCTTTAAGTGTTATCTACGGATTTCAGATAATTGAAGAACACAACCAAACCGAATGTAATTTGTAAGCCCGTTCCATTGCGCCTTACGTGACTTTGCTTTTTCCAAGATGCACAATGTGTAATATATGGTGAAAGGGAAGTCTTTCCATTATATAAAAAATGCCATCAGTTAAAACAAGACATAGCTGTGACAAATCCAAACGTATTGCGATGTACCAAGACACAGCAACGCTGTACTTATTAAAACAACTTTCTTTCAACAATTGTGCTGGTCTATTCAGTTGAGAGAAAAAATACTCTGAGAAATACGTGGGGCAGGGGATAGGAGCGGGAACTTGGAAGTAAAGGGGGGGGGGGGTATGGGAGGCGGGAAAAGAGGGCGGAAACCGGAGAAATAAGAAATACCGTAAAAGCTCTATTTAGCGCTCCCTCCCTCCCCCCCCCCCCCTCTTATCTATTAAGCCTCCCCTTTGGAAGTCAGATTTTGTAATAAGCCCCCCCCCCCCTCTCTCTCTATTAAGCCCCCCCTTCTGTCAGGCTGATGAAACCGACTTTTTCAGCAATATTTTCTGCCGTTTCATTCACTTTGTATTGAAACGTGGTCTTTAATCATTGAGTTAGGATAAAAATGACGTTGCATTTGTAAGACGGTCATACATATAAACCCATTTATTGTTCTGTTTTAATAGTTAGTAGTGTTGAAAAATTAATGTGAATTTTCTCGAAAATAGTTATGATTTGAAATAAGCCCCCACCTCTCTATTAAGCACCCCTCTCTAATAAGCCACCCTTCTCGAGGCCTAAAATTTAATAAGCCCCCCGGGTGCTTAATAGAGCTTTTACGGTAATTTCGCAATAGCCCTTTATGTATGTTTACGTCGTCTAATCTTAAGCCTCGCTTTTGAGATCCAAACTTGTAGAGCCGAATACTTAAACAAAGTTTAGACAGGGTTTAACAAAGCCGTACAGTGGCCTAACTCGAGTTTAAACTTGCCAACCTGAATGTGATAAATTGTTTATTATACGACATAATATCTTTCCTAAAATATAGGCTTTCAACAGTGTTTTCCGTAGCGCGCGGTCAGGGGACTGAGACCCGTGTAATACGGTCTCATATCTGCTCTCCTCTTTGTGCGTATTCGCACTCTAAAATGCTATGTCGTATAATAAATAGAGGTTATTCAGCGGAAAGTTGTGTAATACGGCTGGGTATTTTTACGAGTCAGTTTTTTATTTTTTCGAGCCTTTAGGCGAGAAAAAATAAACACTGACGAGTAAAAATGCCCAGCCGTATTACACAACTTTCCGCTGAATAAATTGTTTTATTATACGACATAAAATCTTTCCTAAAATATAGGCTTTCAACAGTGTTTTCCGTAGCGCGCGGCCAGGGGGACTGAGACCCGTTGAATACGGTCTCATATTTGCTCTCGTCTTGTGCGTATTCGCACTCTAAAATGCCATGTCGTATAATAATACCACATACATCTCACAAGGTGATGATGAGAGAGGCGGGCTTCAACTAGAGAGACAGGCACACGACACAACGGACAGTAAAGGTGTATTGAAAGACAGTAAGGTAAGTAAGTACATTCCCTCGTTGAATTTTGAAGTCGGTAACTACTTTTCAAGGTGCATCTTTAATGGATATACACAATTACTGGAAAACCAGTAGTTTTCATGATCTTTCATTGTGGCCCACACGTCTCAACACTCAAAAGATCATATGATTAGTCTCCCAAACCACACTGAAAGAGATACTCAGGGCAGGATATGTCCAAGAACTATACACAATGTATCCTGTGATGCTGAACCAGAAAGTTTGAAAAATATGGTTTCTTCCTGAATACAAATCTTAATTTTTTCAAACTTTCAAACCGCCATAAAAACTCACACGTAGACAATAGCAGTTATTACAGATGTCAGTGGTTTGACATGCAAACGAGGCGAAAGGGTCAATCAAAAATTTGGAGTTGTAGAAAAGCTCTTTATTTAGCTTCATGCTTCATTGGCAACAAAAGCTGGCTCCTGTGAAAGAAGACTTCACTGGGGTCTTTACTGCGGGCTGTACTTACTCCACAGAAAGTTCGAGTTTCTTTTACTGGCTGAACAGCGAGTTGGGCAGATATTACGGGGAGGGTTTGTGTCTAATGACTTGGTTTCACTTTTGGCTAATTACTGTTATAAGCCAGTGCCCTTCGATCTCCTGCACGTTTTTGCATCGAGTTCTGATCGGTAATATCAGCGGTTATGCGCCATTAGGAAAACCGCCAGCCGAAAAAGAGTTTGAAACATTTCAATTGTCGCTTTTTCACTTCAGTTATTCGTTTGTCATAGTTAACTATCGTAAAGTTCCGAAAGTAGCGAGCCCCCGAAAGTAGCGAGCCCAAGGTTATTTAATTCAGTATACATAATATAAGATTTTTTTCCAATCAATAGTCAAATGTATAAGTAATAATCTTCGTGCAGTGTCATAACGTGATCACAGTAAGGCACTTTGCAACAAGGGAAGCTATCGATTATGCCACGAAGCATTAAAAATGTTCTTTCATGTTGCGCAGTGTAAAAACAAAACCCGTATAAACTTATTTAACGATTTTTGTTCCCCGTAAGTAACGACCCCCGAAAGTAGCGACCCCCCGAAAGTAGCGAGCCCCAAAGGCTGCTAATTCTGAAGGTAACGAGCTGAGGGTCGTTACTTTCGGAACTTTATGGTATAAACGTTAGTTATAGTATAGAATCAAAGTCTTCCATGAGCCAGCTCAGTAATGTAGTTGATAACACAGGTCACCAAAGCGCGGTATAAGAGTTTGTATAGAGCTGAAATTAAACGAGCCTGAGTCGGGCGCCAAAAACATATTTACGCCCGCTAACATCAACTCCATTGTTATACTATATTTGATTAATACACTCCGATACAGCAGATCATGATTTTATAGACTACTGTACTACATGAGCTTGGGAAGCCGCTGTGATGGACAAAAAGTTTCCTCTTCGACTCGCTTGGCTAACAGGAGGATAGAAACTCGTCATAATTTATGGATACTGGACTTCAACATCGGGGGTGGAAGTTTTTATACGGGGAGGCTCCGCCCAGAGGTCCAATCCCTTACCCTTTCATATACCATTTTTCACAGAAAAGGTACCCCTTTCATATACCTTCCATAGAAAATGGTACCCCTTTCATATACCTTCCACAGAAAAGGTACCCCTTTCATATACCTTCCATAGAAATTATGAAAATGGTACCCCTTTCACATACCTACAGTAGAAGCACTGCATCCCTTTTCTATATCATTGTAATGAACTTAATGAACAATATAT
Source organism: Desmophyllum pertusum (assembly GCA_029204205.1). Taxonomy (NCBI): domain Eukaryota; kingdom Metazoa; phylum Cnidaria; class Anthozoa; order Scleractinia; family Caryophylliidae; genus Desmophyllum; species Desmophyllum pertusum. The sequence continues at coordinate 1,680,898 of MU826836.1, read as the reverse complement.
ATCACCAGAAATCATCAAGCATTACGGTAGAGATGTTAACCAAACAATAATATCATTTACTCGTGAAATCCCTACCCTTTCATATACTTCAACTCGTGAAATCCCTACCCTTTCATATACTTCAACTCGTGAAATCCCTACCCTTTCACATACCTCGAGCCTAAAAAAGGACCCCTTTCGGGCGGAGCCTCCCCGTATAGTCCATTATAGGGAGTACCCCCCCCCCCCCCCCCCCCTCCCGGGATTCGGATCGGCTCAGCGTTCTTCCCGCCTGGCTCAGCCGGAATAACGGCTGTGGACCGGCTTTGATTCAGACGCCGAACTTCACATGAGCCGAAACAAATGCATGAATTATTATAATGTATTTTCCAATATAACAGCAATTTTCCCCTATTAAAATAAGTTCGGCTGAATTAAGCTCGGCGTCTGAATCAATTCAGCCGGTCTAAATTAATTTGCGTCGGCCTAAATTCGAATTCGATTCGGCTCATGTGAAGTACGGCGTCTGAACTGGGCCTTACTTATTTTGGCGGGAATTTAATTTCACGATAATGGCAGAGGCAAATTTCGCGAGACTTAAATTTCTCGATTTGGCAGAAAAATCATGTTAATTAAGGAACGAAATTTCGCGAACATTTTCCAAATGTTGATCCGCATTAACAAACAGGTATTCTCAGAGTCGGCGAGCCATATTTTTGCAATCATCATGTTGACCAGAACGTACCATTAAAAAAAATTGAATTTAAAGTCCTCTGAAATGGCTGGAAATGCATTTAGATGCACCACGCTTGTAATTTGCACCACTTGTTTTAAGCGTGGTGCAAATTACAATATTTCAGAGACGAAAACAGTGACGATTGCATGCAAGAAAACCTTCGAGCGTGATCGAATCTCTATGCGATTCTTTTTTGTAATAAAAGTCAGACGCGTTTATATTCAGTGTTCTTTTACGGAAACCATATAATTCTTTCTTTTTTAAAAAACCCTAAATATTCCTTATCATTTTATTTTTTAAGACGTTATTCCTTTGTTCATTATTCATTATTCCGCTTCCACCCCCGAATATACAGTATAAGCTTTGCATCCCGGCACTTCGAGGACGTACGAATAGTCAAATATCTAGACATTTCATTAAAAAAAAAATAGAAACTGAACTATTAAAGGCGTGTAGGGTACTTCCCTGGAATGCGGGTGATTTACATGTGATTTCGCGAACGGCGAGTGCGCTGCGGCCTGCGAGAGAGCGACCTGGGAGCGAGCTACGACGGTGGCAGTGACACAATACCTGTCAGACCTGTGGCAGCTGCTTTCCTTCCCTCCTTCCCTCTCCACTCCCCTCTATACCTAAACAACTGCGCGCATCTCCACATTAAACTTCCTCTAACACCTCTACCAAAATTTACAGCCGACAAATCTTATTGCCAAAGCTTCCGATTTTCTAACTCTTACTATATTTAATACACTCCAATACAGCAATTATCATGATTTTATAGACTACTGTATTTTGATAGCACGCACAGCATGAGCTTAGGAAGCCGCTGTGATGGACAAAACGTTTTCTCTTCTTCGACTCGCTTGGCTAACAGGAGGACAGAAACTCGTCATAATTTATGAATACTGGACATTAACAACGGGGTGGAAGCGGAATAATTGGATCTCACTTATTCATTATTCCTTTCATTTTTTCTGAGTTATTCATTTTTAAATTTTGCTCGATATTGATTATTCTGCATTCGAGTTTGTTGGGCAACTTCTAAGTTCAATGCAAGTGAAATAGGAAATAATGCAAACGCTTCACTTCTGTTAAAACCGTCAGCGCTGATTAACTGTCATTTGGGTTTGGCCCGGTCTCACACAATGACGCAAAAAAAAAAGACTTGCTCGGCAAATACCTTATTGTTACTCATTTTGGCGGGAACTTAATTTCGCGATAATTAAATGGAAAGAGGCAAATTTCGCGAGACTTAAATTTCTCGATTTGGCAGAAAAAATCGTGTTAAAAGGAACGAAATTTTCACGATCGCGAACATTTTTCAAATGCTAGCTGATCCGCATTAGCAAACAGGTAGTCTCAGAGTCAGTGCTACAGATTTTAATTTTACATAGCCATATTTTGCAATCATATTGACCAGAACGTACCATAAAAAAATGAATTTAAAGTCCTCTGAAATGGCTGGAAATGCATCTAAATAAATAAAAGTCGAAATAAAGAATTATACGGTTTCCGTAAAAGAATAATGAATAAAACAAGCGTGGTGCAAATTACAATATTTCAGAGACTAAAACAGTGACGATTGCAAGAAAAACTTCGAGCGTGATCGAATCTCTATGCGATTCTTTTTAAAGTCAGACGCGTTTATATTCATTATTCTTTTACGGAAACCGTATAATTCTTTATTTCGACTGTTTTTTTTAAAACCCTAAATATTCATTTCATTTCATTTTTTAAGACGTTATTCATTATTCATTATTCCGCTTTCCACCCCCGATCCCAAGAACTCTGACACAGGGCTAGACTAAAACACGGTTTATTCTTTGTACAAAGTGCAATTACATTGTTGCTCGTGTATTTCATACAAAGTTGTACTACTGATAGTTCGCCTGACAATACTTTAAAACACTACCAAGATTCCGAACGAGTCTAAACTTGAGTAGTAAAACATAATATTTAAATACACACGCGTTTCCGTACGGCAGCTGCAACTTTTGTTAGACTAATTTTAAACAGCGGAAATCGAAAGTTGAATCGAGCGGTGAATACTTTCTGCGAGTAAAGTACAGCTGCATAAGTTATTCAGGATTACAACCACGTCCAACATTATTTAATAAGCTAGTTTATACGATCTAAATTAAATGTCTATTTTCTGGTCCCATGATACTTGAAACTAATGTATTCACTGCCTCATATACGACGGGTATTGAAACCAGAACGGACTCGGTTCATCAGTTAGCATAACATTTGTGGAAATTAAGAAAGGCAAACGCATTTCCCTATAAGCTAAGCTAGTTAACCTTTTAGTTTTAAAAAGTTACAGTCTGTTTTATTTTCTCTTGTTTCCGGATCCCAATGAACCGGCCGCAGCACATGCAAGAGATGAACCCATCACTAGAGGAACTGCTGTCCCCAACAAAGTGCTTATCAACGCTCTCAGAACCTGCAATGATACCTTATTACCAGTCTTAGGAAAGTGGCAAACGACTCGCAGTTGTTCGTGATCAGGTGATATTGTTTCCAAGAGTTTCCTTGTTCCACTGCTGCGTTTCGCCATCTGCATTGTTTTTCTCCACCGGGAAGCACTTGCCGACTTCGTACTCTACACGGTAAAGCGTGTGCTGCCCAGCGTAAAACTCCGTGAAATCGCGCTCTTTTGGTCTGGCGTTTTCCTTGTTGTCTCCGTGAAAGTCAATTACTTTGCAGTTATCTGAGTAAATACCATGGTGAAGGTAGGTGCCGCCAGTATGAGCCGTGAAAGCAAGAAGCGATTCATGTAAATCTTCAACATTTCTGGACAGCAATTTGATCTCCAGTTTTCAAATCACCTTGCAAGACTTTTTTGATATTCATATTTCTTTTCTCTGCCGGATTTATCTGAGGTAGTCTCACTGATCTCAGTTCGCTGACTGATGACTGTAGCGGCAAGCAACAAGGAAGAGAGAAGGTTTGAAAGCTTGCCATCCCATGATGCTCTGTGCAGCAAGGCGGAAGTAACATGGAAGCGAGGCCTGGTACAAACTACTTTCCGCTTTCAAGATGGCGGCTGGGCGCGGAGTCTTTGTTGCTTTAGGTTAATATTTTTAGCGACCACTAAATTTAGTCAGTTTGTCTAAAATCGCTAAAATCGCTAAGAAAGGAAAATAGAAAGAAAGAAAGAAAGGAAGTCAAGGAAGGAAGAAAAATCGTTTCCCACGTTTCACTGTTCCTGAATGTTTTGTTAAAATAACTTATTTTTCGATAGGTTTTGGACTTTTTCCGTGTGCTCCAGTTTCTTTCTGTTACAAACAAATTCACTTTTAAAAGAAAACGGAATTATTTTCTGCTTCTCATGCTTATTTACGGCTTCTTTTCGTTGAACCCCGAGGAACGCTCGTGACTGCAAAAGTCCGTATATTTAGCGTCTCTCCCCAATCCCACTCGTAATTTTTACGCTCGATCGTCCGCTCGATCCAGATCCAGGTTCGGGTCACGTTTCAGCCCGACTCTTTCGCAAAAATACGGACTGTTTTGCAGTACGTCTAGTCTATTTGTTCTTTTTAATTTCACGTCAAGCATGAGAAGGCAGGTTATTTTAATTAACAAATAAAGAAGCCAAAACATGTATTATACTGTCATAAAACACGACGGGAATTTTGAGAACACTTGAGAAATATAGAAAACACTCGCCTGCGGCTCGTGTTTTCTAAATTTCTAAGTGTTTTATGACAGTATAATACATGGTTTTGGCTTCTTTATGTGCTTTAAAATATAGATTTACGCGCGCGAAACGATAAAACACGCTTTTCTATGATTTATACTCTGATAAAAACATGGTTTTTAACCAATCAGAGCGCGCGAAATTTTCAGTCTATATTTTAAATGATAAATATACACTATATAAAGGGTAGTATAAATAAACAATAGCCTCCATTTGGCGAGGAAATATGCTCGGATATTTGTCCGCGGACATTATCTGTTCCGAGAAGCGAACAGTTTTCGAGAGCGAAGCTCGAGGAAAACTGTGAGCTTCGAGGAACAGATAATGTCCAAGGACAAATATCCGAGCATATTTTTGAAGCCAAATGGAGGCTATTGTAGTTATTATCCTTCAAATATTTTTTCACAAGGCCGCTCTGTTTGCCGTGGAAGATCTCGGTCGGCCAAGCTGTAAACATCAAAATAATTCTGTTAGCGTTCAAAAATATTTCTAGTCTGTTCAAAACAATCAGTTCTATTTAATTGAGCAATTTATTTGAGACGAAAACTGAACACGCGAACGTGAAACGCAAATTTTCAAACTGGGGAATATCACTTGGGGAATATCACTTGGGGAATATCACTTGGGGAATATCACCCGGATATTCCCCAGTTTTGGCTGCGTCACGTGACGTGTGTAGACCAATCGCGCGCGAGAAAAATATTTGATGGGTTATATATTATATATTCATATACCCGTCATTCTGTGAATTCGTGTTTTCCATCGAATTTCTACAATTGTTCCTCGTGTTACGGAGGATTTTTTCGCACCGTCCTTGTGTTTCCTATACTCTTTAATCTACCTTCGGCCGATTTATTCATAATATCGTCCAAGAAAATCCTTCGGAACACATGAGGGAATGGTTGCAGAAATTCCACTAATCTTGAGTTAGCTTTGAGTTGCTTTATGCAACCGGTCACAGGGCACTACTGGATGGGGTCACCTTTTACATTATGTAAAAGGTTTGGGGTATTCTTTGGATTTATGTTGTTTCCACTGTATTTAATTTTGTATTACCACATATCACAAGGTGAGACGAGAGAGCTTCAACTAACATATATCAGCTGGGGAGACGGGCGCAATACAGAACGGGATGGAAAGGTGTCTTGAAAGACCTACAGTAACAGTATGCTAAACACGGGGTGAAAGGATTAAGTAAGTAAGTAAGTACATCCACTCGTTGAATTTTGAAGTCAGTAACTGATTTTCAAGGTGCTTCCCGTTCCTTTGCTATCAGTTTTTAACGCGGCCTGTGTTGGTGCGAGGTAGCTGCATATTCAGGTTTCGTTTTAGTTTTAGACACTCGGGAGAAATGTTAAAGTCACGTGAACCTTGCCAATAAAAGAGTACGAAATGGGTGCCAGAAATGAAAGCGACGAGAACGTCGCTAAACAAAAGGTTTAATGAGTAGTACAATAGCTCTGCACGTGCGTTATACACTTTTGACAAGAGAGGATGATCTAAGAGAACACATCCCCCATACATGGGCCTCTTCCAATGATAAATTTACATTTCTTAGCCGTCCTCTGCAAAACAGCAACGTGAAATGACCAATTCCGAGTTTTCAGAGAACGTGAGCCGCAACGGTGAATTTTTGAAGTTTCTCTTTGGATTTGAACGCTACTTTACATATTCAGCTGAGGATAGTTCTGACACCGATGGACAAACTGAATGGAACTAGATAGACTAAGAGATTCGCGAGATCCTGAAATAAAATACAAATTCATTTTTTCTTCCGATTCGACTTCGCTTCCAACTCAGCTTCCGTCGCTAGTGTAAAGCAGCTTTAATGTCACATAAATGATATACCAATCAGTCTTTGGAATTAGTTTTTTGATTGGCTTATTGCTTCTGCTTATCCTTACGATCACTTGTTTTCACTAGATCGTGTCGACAAAAGCGGGAAGCGGATTTTCACTGGGTCGTATTAAACTCCTTGTGCTTCCGATTCCGTCGCTAGTGTTGACCAGCATTTTAGAAAACCGCCAGAAAAGTGGTTGAAACATTTTAATTGTCGCTTTTTACACTTTATTCGTTTCTCATCGACTATAGTTAACATAACTTAAGTTATAGTACAGAGGCTGATGAAGCTTTTACATGCACAACGGCAATAAGCTGGAAACTTGAGTTTTCTACCATAAGAGAGCAGTACGTGAGCAGCAGTACGTGAGCAAGCCTGCTTACCATTAGTCCGAAATGTTGGTTGGAAATCATGATCAAATGCCGGGTTCGAAAACTTTCCGGAATTCTTTTAAATTGCATTATGCGGGAAGTTTGTCACATGTGAACCTAGTTATGTGACTACTACGCTCCCACGACTTTCCTGTAGCTCAGTGGTGGTTTGATACGCTGGGAAAAGTCGGAATTTTTTTCCGAGCTTGTGTCACATAAGTATCTTCTTGAAGTTGCAAATTTGAGGCTTGCAAGTAAAAATTCACACAGGTCAATTGATACGTGAATCGACGTTTACTGTTATACTCTGTTGATGATACTAATATATAGATGTTATTGAACTAGCGTCAGGTTCGTATTGTAGAAATATTGGTCGAGTTCTTTTTTTTTTTTGCAAGGCGAGGTCCAAAAACTTGCAAAAAAAGAACGAGACCAATATTCCCCAATACGGACCTAACAAGCCAGTTCATTAAAGTTTTTATGATAATGGCTTTTGAAATTTTTTGTTTATACATTACTGCGTCCATTCTCGGCAAACTTAAGCATATACTTGCATTTTTCAGGCCACTTTCGTAAAACCAGACATGAAGGAATGTTTCTATTTAATAGAAAACAGTTTTCTTCTGTTCGATGTTTTCGGCGAAATTAATTCGAGAGCGGTCCACCTTAGCGATCCGTACTGCAAAATTCGGACCGCTCAGGGAACCAATCAGAATGCTCCTTTTCATCATGGACCAGTTTGCCATAATAATAAAAATACATAAAAAGCATAATATCACATTATAATCTCTATACTGTAAAAGCTATATTACGGCGCCATTCAATAACATGCAAAACTCTCCTCAATCAATAATTGTGTTTTTCGCTGCTGTCAATAATCTTAGCAGACGTTCACTCACAGTCGAGGGAAAGTGTCGTTGTTGGCAAATCTTCGTTGAAGCACTCGAAGAGTTTTCCGATTCTTATTATCCAATCAAAAACTAGCGCGAGCACTCACGAGTACTCCGAAAATTGTCACGCCAGCATAACGCAATGAGGATACGTCATGTTGCTTAGCAACTTCGGGACTGAAAATTTGCGGGCTCAGACCCGTCTCGGAAACGGGATTTTGCCTTCAACTTGTACTTGTTTCCCCCGACTGTTATATGGAATTCACATCTGTGGATTGTGATTGGTTGTCATCATAATTTTGATTGACAGCCATTACTAGTAATTTTGGGCGGACACCACCCTAGTCTCCTACGCAGCTGTTATTTGTGTCGTCACGCAAGAGAAGCGTTGCGTGACGACACAAATAACGGCTGCATAGGAGACTGACACCACCCCCGTTTGCCAGATTTTGGTGACATATTTTGTAGCCAAATTAATGGGATTCCACATTTGGTCACTGCACATCTGGTATGTAACAGAAAAATGTGAATGTATGATTCATAATATATTTACTCTTTCAGAGTCTAGTCAACACCTATTGTAACAAAAAGAAGACATTCTAGAAACTCTGAATCTATTAATAAATTATTTATAAAAAAAAGTTGCATTTTTCAGCAAATACAATAGAATGAAATTTATACAAAATTAATATAATCCTGGAAAAATGTAACATTGTAGAAGATTGGCTCTTCAAAAGCCCCAGTCATCATCACCAGTGAAAATGAGGAAAATACGCCAGGATCGTAAAGAAGATGAAGACATTTCCGGATAACACCAAGGCCGCGGCTCCCCATTTTATCTGAAGAGAAGAAAAAACACTGATTAGGATGGAAACAGTGTAATATAACTGAGGTTTCATTTGGTTCAGACTTGCTTCTGCATGTTATGTGGCCTAAACTCAAACAAGTTTTCCTATAACTCCATGGTAGTCATAGAGCGTCGACCAGTGTACAGAAGGTCATAGGTTTGACTCCTGTTGGGAGAACTCAGAATTTTTTACCGAATACAGCCAACTCTCGCCTTGCAGATAACCCGTTATTACAGACACCCGCTATTGGAATTGACCTCTGTTGAATGTGTTTGACTTTGCTGTAGATTTGCTGATTGAATAAAGGCCTGTGAAAGCAGTCAAGTGAATTTTCCCTTACAGATATTTGGGCAGAACTTTTTATGTGGTGCTTTATTTCAATTCTTCCTAATGATAAAATTTGTCGAGTTTGTACTATATCATTCCTAGACTTCACTATATTAACAGTATTTAAAGAAATGCTCCAATGCTGTAGTATTCTATTAGACTAGGACAATAAATGAATGACAGGATTACTTACAATTGTACAATGGGCAAGAAACTAACGGAAGACCTAGAAGAAAATTAGTTTCAGTAACTATAAATTCTAAATGGAATTTAACTAGAAAATTAACCAACAAACAGTGGCAGATAAAGAGTGGTTAATTTCATATTACGTGTTCAATGATATGAACAATATAATGTGGATAATTATATTATGCAAAGTTAAAATCGAGGCAATGGCTGGCCAGTGGTGCCTGCATGGCGTAGGCATGTGGGGCGGCTGGTTGGCTTCGCAGGGGTCCCTGTTTTCCTTCAGCTCACATCATTTTGCATCTGTTCGCTCGCCGACAGCTTGTGCTATAACTGCAAAGATCTCATTCTCTTTTGTTTTTTCCACTGTAGTTCACATTTTTTTTTTAAATATGAATTATTTCATATATTCATCATTGCCATTTCATCAGTTGACGGGTATAAATAAAACTCGCACTGACCAGCTCCCAGTGGCTTCGTACCTCAGTGGTGGTGTTAAATCTAAAATAAACATCAGCTTTCGGGGGTACTGAAGCTGGGAAAAAAAAATATCACGAACTAGACAGTTTTGTTTTAGAAGTGGTACCACTTAGGGGTGAAAATGAATTTGAGCTACACCACAAAACAAAATTCTAGAACCTTTTACAGCTTCTTTTCAAATTTCTGAACTGTGGGTTTTACACAATTTATATACCGAAATTTTTTTCTTTTTTTTTCTTTACTTTTACTAAAACACTATTAGCTACCCTTATTATATATATATTTTTTTCTTCACCTCCCGCCTCAAATAGCCTGGCTGCTAATTTGCGGGAGGTGAAAAGCTATGTATAAAATCTTGAGACCAAATAAAGCTTGTTGTTGTTGTTGTTGTTGTTGTTGTAGAGCATTTTGCACTGGAATTGTAAAGGTCATGGGTTTGAATCCCGTTGGAGCCTGAATTTTTTTTCAGGCCTTCTTTACAACTGCTTAATTAAGTTGATATATAACTGCAAAGATCTCATTCTCTTTCTTAATATATTGTAACTTACCAAATGCTGAGACGACAATTCCAGCAGTGAAAAACATTGCTGTCTCCTTAATGACACTGAGATGGTGATAGAGAATGATAAATAAGAGAAATATTTACAGTCATGTCGTTCCGTAAGTGAATATCCATGATACTTTCTCCTCCTCCCTCCTCCTCCCCCCTCACAAGGGTCATGAAATAACAAGGGGTAGGGAGGGGGAAGTATGTTTAAGTTGATAGAGCATGGTACTGTACATGTGTAGGTCACAGGTTGGCGTGAAGAAAGATAATTTTTTTCACTGTTTCCATTTTCCCTCGGCTCCACTAACTGCCCCTGGGTCTCCAAGGATAAGACTAATCCAAACAACCACGCCCAGATTGGCTCCCGAATTTAAAATTGACTAAAGCATGTCAAAACGAACACTACCAAAATTGTTTAAATGTCAAAACAAATGAAAGTTTGGAAAGGACACTGAGCCCCGGGGGATTCCTACATAAAAGTGACGGGGTCATCATTGGAAATTTTGAAAAAGAACCCCTGAAAGGTACAAGAATCTTGTTTTGTGGGTGTGGCTCAAATTCATTTTTCATCCCTAAAGGCCGATTTAGATGGTACGATTTTGTCACATGCGACATGCTTACGATTAGCCTACGACACGAATTGTGTCATGTAAATGATTCAAACCTACAACTCGCTTATGATTATCGTGTATGACACGAAAAATGTCGTAGGATTTTGAAACATGTTTTAAAACCCTACGACATGTTGTAGTTACAAACAATGTTAAAAGACGAAAGTCATATATGATTTTTACATGATGCGATCAGCGCGCGCTACAAAAGTTGCATGCGACAAAATCGTACCGTCTAAATTGGTCTTAAGAGGTACCACTTCTAAAACAAAACTAGTTCCTGTCATATTTTTTTATGGCTTCAGTACCACAAAAGCCGATGTTTATTTTAGATTTAACACCCTAAGCAGTACCAAACCATAAAATTGCACCCCTAAAAGGTATGACAATCACCCCCATCACTTTTCTATGGGAGTCCCCTCCAATGTCCCATTGATTCAGAAAGCGTATTTTGAGCCCTGCTCCAGCTAATTCTGAATGCTGATAACTTACTTGGAAGCATTTGAAGAAAAGTCCTCACTAAACCGTCTGGCTATTACTGTGGGTACAGGGGCTAAAGAGTAAAAGAACACTGAAGGAAAAAAACACAACTCTTCAATCAGGAGTACAATATTACCATAACCAGGGCCGTAGCTAGCGGGGGGGCAAGGGGGCAGTTGCCCCCCCAAGAATGGGTAATGCTTTCTGAAAAACGAAACTGCGTATGTTTTTTTCGTTCAAACAGCCGCCTTCTTGATAAAAAATATATGCCGAGGGTCTTTCAAAAACAAGATTGAACATTTCAAAGGCTTGGTACTCTCCCCAGATTTTGCTCGGCATATTAAATCAAGATGATGGGGAACGAAGAGGCGAGAACTTCTTACTTCTTAGGTAACTAAGTAAGTAGTTATACCATACTAACTTGAACATTTACGATTGATTGAGAAATATATTTTGGAGCGGAAATCCAACTGGAGACATCTTTTACACACGAAATAAACTAATAAAATGTTTTAGTGTACTAAGGCCGATATACGGTATGTATCAAGTTAACAAAACCTCGGAAATATTGCTGTAAGCACTAAAAATACCTGTCATTTTACACATTATCGAGATTGATTTTTTGACAAAATATCTCATGGAGAATGCTGAAAATAGCATTTCCGAGCCTCTAGATTTCAAAATTTTCTGAGGGGGCATGCCCCCAGACCCCCCTAGCGGCTCGCGCCTTCGGCACTCGCTTCATTGCCCCCCATTCAAAAATTCTAGCTACGGCCCTGGTATACAATTATTATTTGTAATAGTAATGGAAAATATATGTACTAAATAAATTATTTATTTAGTACATATATTTGCCACAAGAGAAATTACGTTAAAAGTTCTATACAATATATAATAAATATTACATATTAAAAAGTTATTACTGGTGTTTGAGGAGTCTTAGCCTAATAGAAACCATAGGGCTTATGTGTACTTAAGTTCGAAAGTCAACTTTTCTAGTAAGATCGACAGGGACTCTACTCGCAGGGTAAAAATGTACGGGAAGCAGGAAGTTCAGACATCCCTGTCTCCCCCCCCCCCCCCCCCCCCCCCTCCCCCTACCCAACACCCCACTAGTTAGGGGGTTCCCTTCTCTGTCCCAACCAAATATTACAACCTTATGCTAGAAATAAATAGTTCACTTACATACAAACATAGGCCACCATATTCTGCAATAAAAATACAGAACTGAATCAATGATAAAGTACAATCAATCAAGGAATTGAAGCTAATATTAATGGGAGACTGACTTAAAAGGGAAGTTATTTTACTGTCACTTAGCGAAAATCTCTTCCTTATTTCACCTGTAAAGATCTCGGCTTGCAATACAATGTACACATATCATTACTTCACTGTTACCGATTAATAAAAGGTGTTCGATGAATCAATTAAATTTATCAATTTATAACGAGAAACTCACCCATATTGTTCCAAAGCACAGCCAAAACAACGAAAAGTACACCGATTGCCCCAGAAAACGACAAACCAATGATTCTAGAATATAGAACGGAAGAAATATAATTTACAATGTTGAAGCTCTAGCTACCTTACAAACTAGCTGAAATCAAAGGAAATACATCAAATCTGGGCAAATATTAAGCAGGGTGAACGTATAAAAGATATCGCAAATTTGACGGCAGACTACAAATTGCAAGTTTATTACTTACGCTATCAAGTCATCCATGGAGAAGACACGAGCATGAAAGGGAAGACACAAAATAAAGGTGTTTGCAAATCAAGCAGGTACTGTTTAACATGCCTATAAACATAATAAATAAAACAAATCAAGAACACAAATTCCACTATACCTTTGATGCCCGCCATATTTGTTTCCTAGTTACCAGATCTCCACGTTCCACGAAATACGTAAGTCGCTACATTTAGAAATTTCCCGGGAGTTTCCCTGTAATTCAGTTTTCTCTATATTGCTGGCGTAAATTTTGAATTTTTCTGTCAACAATGTGACTAACACTTTGATAAAATTCTAAACAAACGTTTTAAAAATTGAGATTTTCACTCGGATTTTCAAAAATAAATTCCACAATAATTGGATGAGGGAGACCTGGGAACTAAGCGGTCAGTTGCTAAAAATGGCGGACAACACGAATATTTGTGTACAAAATGTTCGGTATTGTTTACTTCGTTTAAATTTTACTGGCGATCTTCAACGTTAGTTCCAATGGAGATTATGATGCACAGATCAGATAGATAATGTTATTGAAGCTCGACGTTTTAGCGTCGACTACGATCAAAAGAAAGAAACCATGGCCGACCTTAGCATGGCTTGGGAAGGTGAGCAATACAGCTAAACATCAGCAACAATATTTTTCTTTATTTCACTCTTGGTGATCTTGTTCATGGTGTTAGAGTTGGGTGAACCTGAAAAATACACAGGGTTTCCCAGTCAGGTTTCACCCAAATAAACTTGCAAAATAAATATACAGCTGTACTATAGTAAGCTTATATAACTTAAAAGCTCAATACAATTACAGGTAATTTAATATTTAAGACAATACAGTAAGCTTTTTGACTGCGTGAGAGGGCCAGATGGCAGTCTCATTCCCAGAGCTCTTGTTACCCTTATCCAGCGGAACAGGAAACAAATACTCTGGGATATTTAAGCGTTCCGCCATGACATGTAAAACTGTCTATATATAATAGAAGTCTATATATAATATAATCCTGTCATGGCGGAATGCTTTATTCCGGCCAGAGTATCTCATTGCCAGTTTAGCAGCTGGATAAGGGTAACGAGGGCTCTGAAAACAAGATTGGCCAGATGGGAAAGTATCTGGCTCAAAATCATGACTCGCAGACCCAGACTGTCCCAGAGCAGCGAGGTTGGTACAAAATGACCACATGCAAAATATTTTCCTGTCAATCCTGAATTAACATTACTATGTCTGTCAGTACACATTTCATCACACCACCTTACTGAGCTCTTGGAAAATTGTGAAAATGTTGTCATGTGAATGTCCAGAATTGGCCTTTTCCCAGCTAGGGAGGTGTGCTCCCAAAATTAGGCTTCTGCTTAAATTTTTCACCAAATTTTTAATGGATGCTCATTTGCTCATGCTCGCATATTTTTACAAGTGCTTGCATGCTCGGTTTTTAGTGAAGGTTTTTTTTTTAAAAAGTGCTTGTTGCTCACAAGGATAACTTTTATCAATGCTCATGCTCGAAAAGATAAACACTGTGCTTGCATGCTTGCAAAGACCATTAAATATTAGCAACTCAGTGAAGATGGCCAAGTTTGAGTCCCCCATGGCCAGAACTTGCTCTCCTGCAGTAACGTTTCTACCCAAATCCTATAAAAATGTTTCAAACATTCAAACTATTGGTTATGTTCATTTAAAACAACTTGTAGCCACTGCCAGGTGTTTTTTATTTCTGAAGTGGGATCTTTATGTCGGTAGAGAAACAAACTTTATGTTGTTGTCACATGTTTTATTTTGCATTCTAGGATGTTGGAGATCTGTTCTTGTTTGACTCTCACCGGCTCAGCCAACTGTACTTGCCGTCTGGTAAAACAAAGAAAAAAATCCCTCTGCTTCAAAGTTATCTAGAAGATGTGCAAGGGTTTGGCATCTCATCCAGTGGTAAGAAATCCTAAAAATTATCTACAGTAGTCTAGTCAATGTCATTACATGTATGTTGTGGTTTATTGGGCTGAAAGTTCAATAACATGCAAACTCTGCCCAATCAACATTCAACAGTTGCATTTTTTCTGCCGTCAATCATCTTTAGTCGACATCTCAGGAAACAGAGTGGGAGACGCGGTGGCCTAATGGTTAGCGTGTTGTACTCCAGATTGAGTGGTTCAGGTTTGAGCCCTGGGTCATTGTGTTGTGTTCTTGGGCAAGACACTTTACTCTGACTCACAGTACCTCTCTCCACCAAGGAGTATAAATGGGTACCGGCAACAAAATGTTGGGGGGTACAACCTGCGATGCACTAGTATCCCATCCAGGGAGAGTTCTTAGCAAATTACTCCTGGTTGGCTTCATGCTAAGGAAACCAGGATGAGCTCTGGCAGTATGGGCCAGTTTGGCCTGAGCCATACTGGAAAGTTTGTATGTCACGCCGAAGATCTTCGGCGTGGAGCTAGGCTTTTACGCCAACTTTTGGCGTATTTCACAGGGCTTTTTTCTTGCTGTAAGCGCTGGCGTGGTGCAAATCCGAAACATTCTAAACATTCAACACTAACCTGAACAAATGGTACATAAAAAGTGGCGGATCCAGACCTGTTTATAAGGAGGGGGCCAGCAAAAATTTTCCCTTAAATTAAGCCTTAAATTTAGGTACAGGGGACAGGTTATAAGAGCACTGGTGAGTGCTGGCGTCGGCCAGCGTGTTAGAAAATTTTTTTACGGCAGGCTGGTGGAACAATTTTTTTAGGCAAAAACCATGGCGTAAAACTTCGGCGTATGAAATACGAACTTTCCAGTATGGGGCCTGAGTGCGGATTTACCTCTCAGGAAACAGAAGTTCACTTCAACGGTTCAAATGGTTAATAATGGGTTGATTAGTATTTCTATCCATTTGTTTGTTTCTTTTTTCAGGGCGTGTTGGTTGTCGTCATAATAATAATATGATTGACAGTGGAGAAAAACGTAATCATTAGTTGGGTTTTGAACTTCAGAGCTCACTTGTTATTGAAATTAAAGGCACAGTAGTAAATCTGTCAGTTCACTTCTGTGTTGTTTTACAGGTTTGTTTGTGGCTGGTGCATTGAACTCAGGCAGAGTTTTCATCTGGAACAAGAGTTCATCAACAGTCAAGCTAACAGCTGTGTTGGATAAGATAAGAAATGTTCAGCCTGGAACGAGTAAGTCACATGCTTTTTTCAGTTTCTCAATAACAGTCTAATTAACCCTTTCACTCCCAGAGTCAAACCTTGAGTCAATAAATGTGGCTGTAACTTTCGAGTCTGTGGATGAAACCCTAGCGTGTGACCATTCAAACGAAAGCTATTGAGCAGTACTATCAAGCGGTGATGTTTGTTTTTGACAATTTTGCAAAATGAAATTCAAGATTTTTTCCTCAGTTTTGAACTTAGCACTCTTGGGAGTAAAAGGGTTAAAAGTTTTGTCCCTGTGGACCCAATGTTTGTTCTGTCCTAATAGCTTGGGGGAGTGACTAAACGGTGGTGGAGGAGCTCAGCATAGGTCCAGTGCTGTCACTGCTGTGCTGTACATGCTAAATCTCCGCTAACCCCAATAAAGTCCTTTAAGTTTTTTCTCCTCACCAAAACAAATAAAACTGTGTAAAAAAAAAAGAGAGGGCAAAAATAATTCATACATCCACCGAGTTTATTCATTCATCATGCATCAGTTATCAACTGTAAAAAAACCTTAAAATAGTCCCTGCCAAAATCTTTCTACCCAAAACAATCAAGTAAAAAAAGTCCCCAAATTGCTAATTTCAACCCAAAATGGTCTTTGCATCTCCCTATCAGTAAATAATGTCACTCCCTATGCATGGTTTGTAATTCTATTTAAATGCCACTTGCTGAAGGTAGTCCCAGGCTCACTCAGGTCCTAGACAACTGTTCAGGCAGAACATAACACATTGACCCAGGCCAGCGCTCGACCAATGGACCGCTTGATCCGGGTCCAATGCGTAGCCTACCCATTTGGCCACTCCATCTCCCATACATTGATTCAATATTAATTAGTTTTGATTGTTTCATTTTATTCTCCAGGACACACCAGCCCATTACTGTATATTTCAGATTGTGGCAGAAAAGTGTTGCTGCTTTCGGGATTCCGTCAAGTTTTTCTTTGGGAAACACAAGATAATAATGAGTCTGTAAACGGTATGTACTGTTAATTTTTTTAAAGAAATAGAAAATGTCCACATTTACATACATTGTAGCTTTATGCAAAAATGGCTCATGTTTGCATTGTGGCTCATGTTTGGAGTGGGGGGTGGCTATCCCAGATAAAAGTGACAGGGGTGATCATCAGAAATTTTCAAAAGAACCCCTAAAAGGAACCAGAACTCTAACTCTAACAGCGTTTATTTTAGATTCTGGCACCCTAAGCGGTACCAAACCACACCCCTAAAAGGTATGATGATCACCCCTGTCCCCTCCTGGGGTTTGCACAACGTCAAGCCCTGAGGGTGTTTTTTTCCCCTGAACTCACTCAATAATGTTAAGGGAGAGTGGGTCACATACAATGTACCTCTTGGGGTGCAAGACCAAGTGGCCAATAAATTGTTACCCTGGGCCCAGAGGTTTTCTTTCTTTTCTTTCTCAATCGAACTTGAGCCGCGAAGCGGCGGAAGCGAGTCGCGGAGTGGCGAGAAGAAAACCTCTGGGCGCAGTGGCTATGCATCTCACTTCCATGCTCGAATTTAGGGTCAAGATCTGACCCTCGGGCTCTGATTGGTAGATATTTTAACGAGCCACGCAATCAATCTGATTGGTTTGCATGATTGAAACCACCGAGGGGAAGGTGAGGATGTTTGTCGCATCACTGCGTGAGGTAAATTTGACACTCACTACCGGAGAGGATAACTCGTACGTGATCAATTAACGTCGCTCCGTAGCACACGTACGCGCTTTTATCAAGAGATATTTTGCTAGTAGCCCATCTACGTCTGTGAAAAGAAATGAGTTTGAGTCCCGAATATTGTCGCGCCGATCCCAGCTGTTAGATTCCTTTAAAAAAATAAATTAAATAAACTGTTGGAATAGTGTTGTTTATTGTCGCGACTTTCAGTTACAGCTAGTGCGTTGGTCCTGATCCAATTACAGCCGGGAATTATAGAGATGTTGTGTTTGACTCAAAACTACTCACGCGGTTTCGATCCATCATTTGCTGGCATTTGTTTTGTATATTATATTATATATGTTTTTGCAACTCGGAGATTATCAAATACGAGAAGAGCGAGTGTATAAAGTATATATCTCTTGACAGCCGCTTGACATGACCCGACCAAACCGGAAAAGGTCAACTGACAAATTACCAGTCTTCACCACCCAAGTGAAGAAAATATTCACGTGAACAATATACCTTGGTCTACCCCACTGAACAAAATAAACGGCTGATCAACACGTGATATCTTAATTGCCATTGGCCGGCTTTTTAATTACTATTTTGAAAATTTGACAGTTGGCGTCAGCATGGAAATGAGATCGTATCCACTGCCACCAGTCGAGAGGTTTTCTTCTCTGCCGCGTCGCTTTGATCGCTTCGATCAAGTTCAGAAGAAGAAAGAAGAAAGAAAACCTCTGGGACCAGGGTAATAAATTGTTCAACTGAGTTTCTTTTTATTTACTTGCATATGATTAGCAGTCGGTGATTCCTTGAGGGGCACTTGGCACCAGATCCAGTGCGGAAATTATGTTTTGCCACATGAAAGTGACAAGGAGACAGCAATCGATGGAGTTTTTTTTGTTGACCCAGTAAGTCATGAATACTTAGTTCCATGGATAGTGTGAAGTGAAGCAAATGGTCATTGTACTTACATGTAGCTGTGTTACTTTGCAATTAAAGCAACTGATAATAGCCAAATTCATATTAGAGACGGAAAACCGTCTTAAATTCACACGTCATTAGATGAGAAAATCAGGACGGGTTTCCTGCTTGCTACACTCTGGAACTGGTAATTCAGCAATTGCTTCTGGCATAGAAATGTAACCTGGCTTCATACTCGTCCTAGTCTCCGACGGCTCTAAGTCATTTATCTGTCTCATTTTACCGTCCTTAAATCCATATTAGACGGAATTTTGTCAGACGGAATTTCGTCTCAGTTTCCCGTCTTCTAATATGAATTCACTAAATAAAGCATTTAAAACCAAACTATCATATTTGTAAGGATTTTGTTAAAAAGTTTCCGTGCTCGGAGTTGGCTTTGACTCATGTAATTTTTGATGCTCAAAACAACTAATAAAACAAGTCTGCATGATTGCCAAACATGTGATTCTGAGCAAAAATTAATTCAGCAAAATCCTTACATGCATTGTACTTACGATAATTTCACATTTAAACGTTTCAATTGCAAGTAGGAAGCCTGAAAAAAATAATCAAGACTGTGACAGAATTTGAACCCATGACCTCCATGTTAATGGACAGCTGCAAATTGCTCTGATGACTGTCAACTGAGCTTACATCAGGAACATGTCATTTCTTAATAAAGAGACCAGAGTCAGTATCCGATAGAAAAATCAGTATCCGATAAAAAATAAAAAGAATTTAAAAAATTAAAAAGAATCAGTATCCGAATAGGGTGACTACTTGAGCCCCTGGGGGGGTTGCTGAACATTTTGAAAGGAGCCCCTAAAATGTACCAAAACCTTGTTTTGTGGGTGTGGTATTAAAGGTTGAACTTGTACTCAGTAAACAAGTTCTAACTGCAACCTCTGATTTTGTTTTAAAAGGTTTGTGGTACATCATGCTCTCTATCTTGGGTTTTCAACAAGGGTGACAAGATTCATGTCACCACACTTCACTTATTATGGCCAGAAAAAAACTACAACTTCCACGAAAGTGGCTCCGAGACTCAAATTGAAGAAGGTAAAGGACTGTGTACAAAATATGTTCACTAACTTTTAAGGAGGCTCAAGTTGTTTTAGCCTTCGGGTGCGACTTTTGAAGACAAAACTTTAATTGGAAGACAACCTTTGATTTTGACCAAACTACATGAATTGTACACCAGTATTATCACATATATGACCATACTGTAGTTTATTTTTCACTGGTTTCAAAGCAACAGAGGTTACCATTAGCATCGATAGCAGTATATGATTATCCTTTTGTTTTCAAACAAGGCTGATTTTCTCGAAATCTAGTCAGAAACTTTGTATCCATTTTTATTTTTATAATTTCGAAGTATAGTGGTGTGACTACCAGTGCCTGTAGACAAAGGTTCTGTTTTACTTGTTCCTGGTCCCCCTTAAAAGGTTAAAGTCTGTCTTCAAGCCAGGTGGCTTATCAGGCTATGCTTAACTCTGGTTTCCATAGCATGAAGCCGACTAGGAGTATTGCTACTCCCCCTGGATGGAATGCTAGTCCATCACAGGTAACCCTTCAGCATTTTGTCAGTGGCCTAACAGTTTTCCAGTACCCATTTATACTCCTGGGCCCAGTTGTTCAAAGGGTGGATAACGATATCCACCGGATAAATCACTATCCAGCGGATAAGTGTTGGAAAAACAAACTATGCTATCCGTTGGATAGTGATTTATATGGTGGATAGCGTTATCCACCCTTTGAACAACTGGGCCCTGGGTGATGAGAAGCACTATGAGAGTAAACTGTCTTGTTCAAGAACACAACACAAATTTGATCCAGAACCACTCCGTGATCCAGAGTCCATTAGGTCACTGTATCTCCCTGCTCCCCCTCCCTATGTGGGGAATAGGTGGGAAAGTCTTCATTAATCTCTGTCCCGTACAACAATGGAGGGCTCAGCCCAAGATCTTAAAATTCCAACTCCTGTAATTCTTTCTCCACTGTGCACCTCCATGTCTCTTTTGGTCTCCCCCTTTTACACTCGCCCGGGTGGTGCGTGAGATCTTGCCATATAATAAATTGCTAATAATAATCTTTGTTGCAGGGCTTGAGTCATCTTTCTCCCCAACATGGCACACATTCAAACATTCCCTATACAACCTGACACCTGCGGAAAGAGTCATGAAGAGTAGAAAGGCGTACATTGCCCGAGTATCACCAGATGGACAGGTTATGGTATTGGCAATGAACCAGAAGCTTGCGGCACACAACAGAGTCATGTTTTATTCACTGTCACAGACAGCAGTGGCTGTGATTGCAGACTTGAAGGGGTGTGGGGCCAAACTGAATGTGAATGGTCATCCTGCTTTTGGAAAGTTAGTTCTCAAACTCATTAATAATCTGTTTGGATATTTTTACAATATTATTTTATTTCTCCGTTTACTACTTATTTTTTGTTTCGATTGAGAAGATATATCAAACACTTGAGACAGTGTTTCATCGCATTTCCAAACACCTCAAATTTCATCAACTCTCTGTTTGGAAATGTGATAAAACACTGTCTCTCAATGTTTCTGTCAATCACACATGTCATACCTTATATGGAACAGGAAGTGTTTGATTTTACCACAAGTGAATTACCTTCCATTTGCAGGTTTTCTTTTTCTCATGCCAAATAGGGCCATTGAAAAGCAGGGGAGTGGTGTGAAGAATAATAAGTGGGAAAAACCCCTCGCCTATTTTTCCACTCCTTCTGTCTCTCAAGTCTTTCCACTCCTCTTCTTCATACCATTTCCCACTAACCTAATGCTGGGAACAGGCTAGTTGTAGTCAAACGAGGACATCTTCCAACTGTGTTATTTCAATCTTCAGATCCTGGTGGATTGCAGACATGGCTTGGACCAGAGATAGTCTTCTGGTATTGTGCATTACTCGGCGTGGATCTGTTGGTGTTTTAACTAAGCTTGGAGAACCTTTGGAGATTTGCACGGAAGGCTGTTCCCTACATACAGGTCCTGCTCTGTTTCTACCGCTCCATCCCAAGATAACATTTCAGTAAGTACTTGCAGTATTAACAGATCTGTCGTATTCTGAAATAGCATTGAAAAAGTGTTGCTGCATAGCACTGTAAGGTACAGTATTTGAATTTGAAAAATAGTAATTATTTATAATAAACAGAAGTGCTTCCTACATGTAAAATGGTGTTATGGTTCAGACATTTCCGAAATACAATTTTGTAACCCCTTTATCAGTCAAGGCAGAGTGTCATTGAGGTATTGTAACGGGTCAACAGATACTGTTAACTCTCGCCTTGCGGACACCGCTATTACGGACAAAATCCAGCCCTCCTCCTGGCGGAAGCTATGGAGGATTGACTGAAAATGACTCCCGCTATTGCGGACTCTCGCTATTATGGTCTCCAAACTACGCCCCGAGGGTGTCCGCTATAACGAGAGTTGACTGTAACAGTATAAACCTCACCAAAATTGTCAGAAGTTTGCCATTAATTTGTCAGGTCAGCCTCAACATGGTGGCCTATTAAATGGTTAGCGTGTTGGAGTACGGATCGTGCAGTCTGGGTTCAAGCCCTGGCGGGGTCATTGTGTTACTCTGACAGTGTCTCTCTTCACCCTGCAGGAGTATACAATTAACGTGTACTAGCGAACTGTCAGAGCAACCTGACAAAAACTCTGGGGGTTACCTGCGATGAACTAGCATCCCATCCAGTAACAATACTCCTAGTTGCTTCATGCTATGGAAAACAGAGTTAAGCACCAGCCTGATAAGCCACTTAAGGGGGGACTTCACCTAAATTTCAAGGAAATTTTAAGAGGTTTAAAGAAGGAATAGAAGAAAGAAAATAATTTTTGGAACACCAACAGACAGTTGATACCCACGCGGGTGCTCTTGCGTGGTTATCAACTGTCTGTCAATTGTCAATCTACTAATTTTTATCTTCAAATTCTAATTTTAAAACTACATCAAATCTTCAATATTTCTCATTTTCCTAAATTTTACAACTCCTTTGAGAAAAACTATTTCTTCCCAAATATACCCAAAAATCACCCAAAAATTTACAAAACACTCCATAACTTAGATTCATGGGATGAGCATAGAGTTTTTGGATTGCTTGAAACGTGAACGAGATATTTCCATTTAACCCATGTTAAGTCGCGGAAAAATGGCATTTAGGTTAAGTCCCGCCTTAAGGCTTGTACACAGATTCAACCTTAATTAACACGAGTCCCTGTAGAGCTGAGTCTCAGACAAGTGGGGAGTGAATGGAGTGCGTAAAGAGAGGCATCTAGCTACTAAGGGTATAATCTTGTAATTGAAAATAAATAAATGTGATTTTTGTCATTACAGGAGGTCCTCAGAAGCTTTTCACTCAGACTCATCAGAGTCGTGTGCATCAGAAAAAGACCCCCTCTCCCAGAGGTACTCTGTGTCAGTGCATCCTTATCTGCCTGTCATTTTAAGCTCCGATGGTTACCTAGTAACAGTGATGCAGCTACCAGCTGTCGCCAGTTACCATGGCATCATGACTGGCTTCATGAGAGATGTCACAAGGTGTGTCTTCCTTCTGACCACAGAAATTGTTTCACACTCATACGTGTAAGAGGAGGGAAAGACTCGCTGTTTAAACTACTAGTTTTCTCAAAAATTGAGTCACCTAGTGGGGCACTTGGTCTTACTTTGGAGAATTTTATTGCCTTGCCTGTGGTGTATTTGTCACTTTCGGCAAGCTATCAAGAACTAAAACTAATCCCCACCTATATCCTGGGGTGGGCAGGGTTCTCATAAGTGTCGGCAGCTGACTAAAAACCGGCAACTTTAACTTCTGACGATGATGAATACAGTCAACTCTCATTACAGCGGACACCCTCGGGACATAGTTTGGAGTCCGTAATAGCGAGAGTCCGCAATAGTTATCTTCAGTCAAACCTCTACTGACAGCTTTCGCCAGAAGGAGGGCTGGATTTTGTCCGTAATAGCGAGTGTCCGTAATAACGGGGTGTCCGCAAGGCGAGAGTTGATGCGATGCGATGGAAAGAACGAAAGAGAGAATGAGATCTTCGCAGTTATTTTTCAACTTAAGCAGTTGGACATTCTCGTCCCCAGAGTCCGCGATCCTTCTGATCAGCACCAAGGAATCTCGAACTCTGGCGGGGACAGAAATAACGAATTTTTTGATTGGCTGTTGAAACAATGAACAGTCAAAAGACAATAGAAAAGGAGTACTCTGCGCAAGCTCAGAAAATCGGTACCAGCCAGAGTTCGTGATTTCTTGGTGCTGACCAAAAGGATCGCGGACTCTGGGGACGAGAATGGCAGTTGGAAAGAAGGCCTCAAAAATTCAGGCTCCAACGGGTTTCGAACCCATGACCTTTGCGATTCCGGTGTACAAACGCTCTATCACTGAGCTATGAAGCCACTGGGAGCTGGTCTTCTTTTCAACTGCGAAGATCTCATTCTCTTTCGTTTTCTTGACTTCTGAACCGCCTACGTTTTAAAAATAAGGCTGGTGCATTTTAATAGTGCAACTACAACAAACAAATTATTCATTTCAGATTAGTTCCAGATGTAGATGTAGAGATTCAAGCTGGATCCTTGTCTCGAGTGTCATCTGTCAGTAGAATCAGCATCTTGCAGTCAGAAGCTAACGTGGCACGCGGAGTCACTTCTACAGAGTTTCTATCAGATGCTCCGAGTGAAAATAACTCCACTGGATCATCCACTGCTGTACCCGGTCAGTTCATAGAGTGGAGGGGGAGGGGGGGGGGGGGGGGGGGGGGGGGGGGGGACAGGCGGGGGATCTAAACTTCCCGTACCTTGTACTCCCGGTTCCCGCCCTCTCCTTTCCCGCCTCCCATAGACTTCCCACCCCCTTGAATCCCGGGTACGAGATTTCGTAATAGTAAAATTGTGCACGCGAACGTGTCAGCTAGTGTCATTTTGGCGGGGAAAAAACGTGGTAGCCATGAAGTGAAACTGAGCCCAAAATGGCGGAGAAGGGGTTGGGGCGATACTCGCGCGCATCGCACCCTCGTCTCGCCCCAATCCCTTCTCGTCCCAAACCCTCTCCATTTGTGATTTCGAAAAGAGAAAACTGACTGCAATCTGATATACTACCAAATTCTCAGAACCAACATTGAAACAAATATATGCAGCCAGTATGGAGAATTAATATTTCGATCATGTTTCTTTGTTTAGGTTACGGTATGGCAAGCGGAGATCAAGGGATGAGCTTCTTTGGACTCAGTGATCCAGAACTGGAGAGCTCTCTGCCCGAGTACGCACCAGGGAGCCTGGACGCTATCTCTCATGCCCAGAGCCTTTCCATCGTGGCTCTTGCTCTGGGATCCGCGTGTGGAGGGAACTGGAAACCAGACATTGCTCCCGCTATGGACCTGACTGTTAATGTCATCATCAAATTTTTTCAGTATCTTCTACGAAACGCTGAGAACATTCCGCAGACGCACAGCTCAGCTAGAGCTCTTTCTTCATCCATTGACGATTTATCAAAACGGCGAAGTTCCAGCCCAGTAGGCGACGTGCAACTTTCCAGGGCACTCATGTTCTTCCGAATGGTGTTAGAAGTGTTTCAGTGGGATTCATGTCACAGAAACATATTCGCCTGGGCGTTTCATCTCACACATGGCATCGTGAGAGAAGTTCTGCTCCTCAGAGATACTAGCGCTGTCTACCGCGTTACCAGTTGTATGCGCGTGTTGAAGCTAGCGGAACGCGTCCTGAATCTTATTTACACATCAAGCAGTGAAAAAGTGGCTGATTTACCCAGCAATGGATCTTCTTCACAGCAGTCTAAACAAGAATCTCCTATGAAAAGGAAAGACGAGGATTTGGAAGGGGGTGCTGTTGGTGGTACTGCAGATAACGCTGCTGCCTCCCTGGACGACGACGCAAATGGTTTAAACGTGGACACACAGCAGCGAACTGTGTGTCAAACACATCTCAGTGGATCATGGCTTCTGTTATATAATTTCACCTCGGAGAGTTGTAAGAAGATGCATAGAAGAAGAAGTTCTTTGTTCTCGGTTCAAGAAGGTGAAAGTAGAGTAACTGTCGAGAAAAAAATGGTCGAGTTGCTGTGCGAGATTCAAGAGAAACTGCAGCTCCTTGGAGTGAAGATTCCAAGTAATGTGGTAAAAAAGGAGAATGTTGAAGGTGGGTTGTATTCGTAAAAAAGAGGTTTTTCTTTACATACAGTGCATCTATAGATGTGCTTAGCCAGGAGCCTATCACTCCTGGCTTAGCCTAACGCTAGTTATCTATCGTCTTTGCACGCACTGCGGACCTATAATTTATTGACGCTAGATAACTTCAGATTGAGGTATGAGAACGAGTGTACGACTTTCAAACCAATCTCGTTTCCAGAGCTCACCCTCCTCCCTGTCTCTGACCAGTAGAAGCATAGGTGCTGAGAACGAGATTGGTGTGACACGTGATAATCTTGTCGTGCCTCGATCTGAAGATCCCTAATTTCTGCCCTGCTCCAGTCCATTCATGTGGTACTGTTTATTATGTTGTACAAGGTGGTTGTAACGTTTAAGTCTGTGGATGAAATCCTAGTGTGTGATCATTCAAATGAAAGCTATTGAGCAGTACTTTCATGTGGTACTGTTTATTATGCTGTACAAGGTGGTTCTAACTTTTAAGTCTGTGAATGAAATCCTAGTGTGTGACCATTCAAATGAAAGCTATTGAGCAGTACTTTCATGTGGCCCTTTTTGTTTTTGACAATTTGGCAAAATGAAATTCAAAATTGTTTCCTCAGTTTTGAACTTAGCATTCTGAAAATTGTGTCTTTCCAGGTGTCAGTGCCTACTTGGAAGGCAGCTTCCACAACCTGCCACCCGATGGATCCCAGGACTCCTTGTTCTCACGAAGACGCTCTAGTCTGCAGGAGACTGGGGCAAGTCAGGGGCATAGTCCGGAAGCATCGAGGAGATACGGGTCACCGTATAGGGACAACATGGGGAGTCAACAATCCCTACATTCCCCAGGGAGACTATCTCCCATGGGAAGCCCCGGTGGCCCTGTGAATGAACAAGACTCCAAATCCCTTCTATCAATTCTTTACATGCAGCTTCAACAGTATGACATTAGGTCAGCGCTTGATCTTGTATACTCACTGATCGAGCCGCCATTTTCGTGTGAACAGTTTGAAAGCAATGCCAATTTTTCACTCCTTCCCAATGCTCAAAGTTCTCTTCAAGTGAGCAGCCATCAGCCAAATTCAAATCATCACATGGAGGTTTTACTTCAGAACTATCCCATTGCTCGAGTTGCGGACAACAGAGGTCTAAAAGTGGTTCAAACGCTCGCCAGGTTTATGTCGGCTTATTTCTCAAACCTTTCTCTTTACGTGTACCCTCCATACCAGTCTACTGCTCTTCCACCGTATCACGTGCAGCAACAAACTGACAGAAGCACTGGTGCAGAGCTGGAGGATCGTCCTCAAGGAGTAGTGGAACATGTTGGACTCGATAGGGCCAAGGTGTCCCAAGCTGTACGGGACCAGGGTCTTTATGAGCTCTGGAGTGCCAACAGTACCTTGGAGCTATTGCTTGTGTCTGGGCTGGTCTCAGAAGGAGCGTGGTTGGCCAGGAATCTTGGTGACTGGAAAAACGCCATGTTGCTTTCCTTTGCCAGCCATATGCTAAGCTCGAGATTTTCCGAAACAGATCTACAAATCCAGCTTGTGTTTCCAGCGCCACCGAAAGATATCAAGCCGAATGCGATTGCCCTGTCGAGACTGAGCCCTTCCTTTAAACAAACCACCACTTTTGCAGAAGATCAAACATCCAGTCACAGTTCTACCGAAGACAAGTTTGGTCATTCGTCGACAGTAAAGAAAAGCCAGCGGTCAAAACAAGGAGGTACTGTAGATTTCTTTTTTGAGCCAAATAAATAGATGTTATTGAACTAGCGTGAGGTCCGTATTGGGAAAATATTGGTCGAGTTCTTTTTTTGCAAGTTTATGGACCGAGCCGAAGGCAAGGTCCATAAACTTGCAAAAAAAGAACGAACAAAAAATTGACCGAACAAGCTAGTTCAATAAAGTTTTTATTATAATGGCTTTTTTAAAAACTTGCTGACAAAATAATGCAGCCATTTTCGGCTAACGCGCGTGCGCCAAAGCTAAGCATATTCTTGCATTGTTCAGGCCACTTTGCGAAAGTTTAACCAAAATTGTCCGCCAGACATGAGGAAAAATGTTTCTACTTCTTTCTTTTATTCAATGTTTCATAAAAGGAATTCGGCGAAATGAGTTCGTGAGCGGTCCATCTTAGCGGTCCGTATTGCAAAATTCGGACCGCTCAGGGAACCAATCAGAATGCTCCTTTTCGTCGTGGACCAGTTTGCCATATAATAATCTTTTTTATTATTTTATTGAAGTTATCAAGATAACTTTCAAGTTATCACGTAATTAAGATGACTATTGTTTGACAACTATCTCCGAGTTAATCTTTTTTTTATTTTTTTTACAAATTCTTTATTAACACTGAACACCCAGAGTCAAACCTTGAGCCAGTAAATGTGGATGTAACTTTTGAGTCTGTGGATAAAACCCAAGTGTGTGGCCATTCAAATGAAAGCTATTGAGCAGTACTTTCAAGTGGTACTGTTTGTTATTGACAATTTTGCAAAATGATATTCGAGACTTTTTCCTCAGTTTAAGGAATACACTAGTTGCATAGCTTTACTTACGTCAAACTACATGCATCACCTTATATTCCATTACACACATTACCATGCTTACATTGTCCTACGTACCTTACGTGACATTACTAGCATGCTTTACCTCATCTCTCCTGTTTCTTATTGCTTGTTTTAGGTGCTGTAGATGTTGATACAGAGGTGAACGACAAAATAGTCAAAGAGGTGTCCAGGATCCTAGAGGCTGGTGTAGTGGCCGGTCTTGACTTAGTGCCGTCAATTTTAACTGGTTTAGTAAGCCAGTTAAAGCATGTGACGTCACTGTTTGTGTGGATAGTACCTGAGGAATTCTACTTACCCTACCCCCCATCGTTCTGTCCGCAACCAATGAATTTGAAGAAGGTAATTACAAGAAAGACCATAATCTCGTACCCAGATCTTCTCGCTCTACGGGTTGAGAAGATCTGACCATTGATTCTAGGCTCGATTACCAGCCGCTGTTCGGGAAAATGAGCCCACGCTCCTCCCTCTCTTCTCGCCTTTCTAGGGGAGAAATGAAGACTGGATTCGAGAGAGCGACGGAAATCGAGCCTATTGTCACACCAGTGAAATGAAGGGAAAAAATGAATATTTTATCTGAGCAATATTTTTGGGGCTTAACTCTATAATTCATCAAGTTATAACAAAGGAAATCATAACCGTGTCGGAGGTTTGGATACCTGGTCTTAATTAGCATAGATTTTATTTCTCCATTTTCTCATGAGTTTTTGTTTCAATTGAGGAGACACATCAAACATTCGAGCGAGTGTTTCATCTGATTTACAAACACCTTGACTTTCGTAAAAAATACTCCGCTGCGCGTCGTACTTTCAACTCTCTTCTCGGTGTTTGGAAATCGGATGAAACACTGTCTCTCGTGTTTGATATATTACAACCAAATCGGTCTTACCATCATTGTTTCTGTTTAGGACACATTGTCGCCAGCAGCTGAGAAAGAGGAGAAACTCCGCACCGAGGTTGCCAGCCTTGTCCAGAAAATCTTCCTCCTTCTGAACGCTTCAAACTGCTTGGTGCCCTGTGTGAGATGGTACACAGTACAGCTTGTGGAGACAACAGAGAGCTGGTACAATGTGATCAGAAGTGACGCTGAGTTTCCCATACCTTCTTCGTTAGCTGGATATACTGATCGAGGATTTAACTTTCACGAGAGAAAAACCGACAGAGGTAGTCACGTGTCACCCAAGAAAACAGGTAAGCCTGACCAGTCCTATGATTTGATTGGTCAGAGGTAGTCACGTGTCCCCAAGAAAACAGGTAAGCCTGACCAGTCCTATGATTTGATTGGTCAGAGGTAGTCACGTGTCACCCAAGAAAACAGGTAAGCCTGACCAACACTATGATTTGATTAGTCAGAGGTAGTCACGTGTCACCCAAGAAAACAGGTAAGCCTGACCAACCCTATGATTTGATTGGTCAGAGGTAGTCACGTGTCACCCAAGAAAAAAGGTAAGCGTGACCAGTCCTATGATTTGATTGGTCAGGTAGTCACGTGTCACCCAAGAAAATCTCGAATAGTGACCAGTCCTAGTCCTTTGATTTGATTGGTCTGTCACTTGAGAATAGGCCATTTCCGAATTGCCTTTTACCTCTACAGTGGAACCGCGCCTTACGGCCACCCCGTTGATACGGCCACCTAGTTATTACGGCCACTATATTTTGGCCCGAAGAAAAGCTCAGTCAGTCATTTTCTATTGAAGGGCTTTGGGCATAACCGAACAAAAGCTCAGTCAGTCATTTTCTTTTGAAGGGCTTTGGGCATAACCGACCTTTTTTGCTCAGATTTACCAGACTTTTTTGCATGTAGTTTATTCGAAAAACATTGCTCCGAATTTGTTTTACGATTCGACCCTCTGGTCCTCTCTTCTAGATCCGCCAGTGATTTATACTTAGAGAGAGAAAGTGTCTTTGTCCTGCCTTTGCAAACCGTTTACAACACAATGGCCATACTATCGACCACTAGATCTCAAGTCAGGTGCCCTCTGTAAATGGTCCAATAGTATAATTACTAGTTTGTCTAGTGTGATCGTCTGGGCGAGTGTAGTCCTGAAAAGGACTGGTGTATTATTGCTGGTGACTGACGTTTCGACAACCTGAGCGGAAGTCATCTTCAGAGTCAAGTGTAATTTGTTAGTCAGTCGATGGTGTTTCAATCAGTTTCTAGGATCATCGACTGACGTTTCGACAACCCTCGCACGATCACACTAGACGAACTACTGATACTCCTGGGTTCAAACCATTTACTAAGTATGATTACTGTAATTGCATTGCAGGGAAAAGTAAGTCTCAAGCTCCATACAGCGATAAAGAAGGGAAAGATGATGGAAAACTGCCATCTTCGATTGGGAGTGTCCTGGGTAGTTTCCGTGAATTCTGTGCGATAATGTGGTTATTGCACACGCGCGATAAGATGAGTAAATCTTCCAGGAAATACAGACAGCTGCGGAGCCAATCAACAGGCAGTGAGGAGGTGTGTACAATTTACCGTATTTATATAATGTGGTTATTAACTTGTAGGTCTGTGCGACCATTCAAATGAAAGATATTGAGCAGTACATTGTACTTGCCAGTGGTCCAATTGAATAAAGTTTTCACTTTGAAAGTAGGCCTTTCTTCCGTGTATTATCAAAGCGGACCGTTCTATGTTATTTTGGATTTTCCTGTCATAATTTGAGGATTTTTTGTTTTTTGTTTATGTAGAACACCCTGGGATTCGGTAGCAAATATTACTTTTTCATCAAGTTCGTTCGTTCGTTCGTTCGTTCGTTCGTTCGTTCGTTCGTTCGTTCGTTCGTTCGTTCGTTCGTTCGTTCGTTCGTTCGTTCGTTCGTTCGTTCGTTCGTTCGTTCGTTCGTTCGTTCGTTCGTTCGTTCGTTCGTTCGTTCGTTCGTTCGTTCGTTCGTTCGTTCGTTCGTTCGTTCGTTCGTTCGTTCGTTCGTTCGTTCGTTCGTTCGTTCGTTCGTTCGTTCTTTCGTTCGTTCGTTCGTTCGTTCGTTCGTGCGTGTGTTCGTTTGTTCGTTTGTTCGTTCGTTCGTGCATTTGTTCGTTCATTCTTTCGTTCGTTCATTCGTTCGTTCGTTCGTTCTTTCATTCCGTTCATTATTTCGTTCGTGCGTGCGTTTGTTCGTTCGTTCGTTTGTTCGTGCATGCGTGCGTTCGGTTGGTTGTGCGTTTTTTCGTTCATGTGTTCGTTCGTTGGTTCGTTCGCGCGTGCGTGCGTGCGTGCGTGCATTCGTTCGTTCGTTCGGTGTTCCTGCTTGTGCGTGTTCGTGCGTTTGTGAGTTCGACTGCAAAGCAGTCCTACTCTAGAGAGATTGTGATTGTAAATGGAGTGGGATTTGCCTCCTGCTCGCTCTCCGCAACAATTATTTTGAGAGAAAAGAGACTGTTGTACAGTCTGTTCGTTTGTCTGTTTGCTTATTGGTTTGTTTGTTTGTTTGTTTGTTTCTTTTTGTTCATTTGTTTATTCACTTATGTTATTTCGCCAGGAGGCCTCAACTATCCACTCAATCTGTTGGGAGACCCTCCTGTGGACCACAAGACTAACTCCATTTAGCTCATTACTTGGTGCCACAGACAAGATCAACGATACCTTGCTCACGTTGTTATCCGAGTTACCACCAAGCGTTGCTACAGCTGAACTGACTGCTCAGTTCTTCAATGACCCGGATGTGGTTCAAACAGCGAGTGGAAGAGCCAAGTTCAAGCGGCTCATGGCCCAGTTCCGAGGAGTCAGTGTACGAGACGATGAAGGGCTAGACCATGATGGTCTAGGTCTAGACCATGAACAGCCTGATGAACCACTGTCTGTGTTTTACCGCAAGAAATGCATGGCCTGGGAAGAAGAGCTGAACGAAAGAGAAAAACTCTTTGGCAAAGTTCGCGATCAGTTTTTCCAAGTGAGCGATGCATCCGAGAGTGTGACGGGTGATGGCGTGACAGGTGATGGCGTGACAAGTGATGGAGGAGCCGCGGTAGCAAGACACAAATCTCAGGCTTTAGCAGTGGGAACGACCTTGTTTGAGACACAGCCGTCTTATTTCCAGTTTTTAGACACGTTTTTCATGATCACCTTATCCAAAACTGTTCTGACGCACCACAATAAGGCTCCTTATCCTGTGCCATTACTGTCCTCGTACAGAAACCACTTCTTAGCTGCAGATGCCAAGTCCCTGGCCGTGTTACAGCAGAGAACGCACAATGATACTCCAGCTAGGCCCATCAAGGGTCCTTCCAGTCTGTTCAGGAGCCGTAGCTTTACAGATGTACGCTCCAACAGGCCTAAACCCGAGACCCCACCCTCGAGTTTAGGGTCAGCTGGGGACATAAAAAGAAGCAGTAGCCTGAATGATGTAACGAGGCTGGGCTCCCTCCCTGGGGTGCGCACCCTTGGAAGTGAGATACTGGAGTTGCTTCCTAGCCTAACCTGGCTCAGTAGATGGTCCATGGAAGGTTCATCATTACCTTCAAGTAATTTTGATGTTAGTACTCCTGGTGCTAATGAGTCACATCCGGTGATGCGTGTTCACGTACCGCTTGCACTGCTCGTGAATGGCTTGTGGCTGCTTCAGAATGTGTACTGGCCGTGGGTGTCAGACACTGAAGTCCAGGTCGACATCAAGGTATTTTAAATGCTTTCTAGTTCTATTAACCCTTTCACTCCCAAGAGTGCTAAGCTCAAAACTGAGGAAACAATCTTGAATTTCGCTTTTCAAATTGTCAAAAACAAACAGCACCGAAATAGAAGGTGACGACTGATAAAAACATTCACACTGATAAAAACACACGTTTATTATTGTCTTGACGTGATTCGGTTGTCACCAGTCTTTTGATTTTCTACCACGCCTTATGCTGATTTATGACGAACCCCTATTACGCGGCCACTTGCCATTTCCCTGAGGGTTGCCTCTTAATATGGGTTCGACTGTAATATTGTAATGCGCTTTTGATAATATTGATACGGAATTAGCGCATTATAAATACGAATTATTATCATTATCTTAAGGTCATCAGGCAGAAGACAACTCCGCCAAGGCAACTAACAGATAGTGTGAAGGAACGTTCTCCTGGTTTAAAAGATGCTGCTACGGCTGCTACGCCTCCAAAAGGCTTGCGAAGAGTCTTGAGCGATTCCAACATCCAGCGCTCTGCAAATAGATCTACAAAGCGAAACAGCATTGCTGTTGAAAACCAAAGGTTGCAAGACCGTAACTATCATCACCAGTCAACTCCAGATATGCCTCGGACATCCCAAGGTGACACAAGTGGTGTGACGTACGAGGCGGCAACAGAGTTGAACAGACCCGCCCCAGCACAGGCTCAGCAGGAGGACATGCCATTCACGAGACCGTCACGGAAGAATCTCCGAGTCGTCCAACGCCTTGATCGTACTCCCAAATCAAACAGTGAACCAAATATTCCTAACATTGTGGTACAGAGTCCTACGACGGATGAGGAGAAGGAGTTTAGTGGTGCGTTCAAGAAGCGACACTCACTGCAGGAAAATGAAAGAGCTGTCGTCCCTGACAGCCCGACGACATATCACTCTGATACAGGTATATTCATTCTCCTCAAGGACTGTCATACATTTGTTTATTAATACAAGTTCAGTCGGAGGAACAAGTGTCGTTTTTGGCAAATCTTTGTAGAAGCACTCAAAGAGTTTCCGAATCTTTTTATCCAATCAAGAAACAGCGCGAACGCTCACGAGTACTCCGAAAACAATCGCGCCAGCAAATATGTCATGTTGCTTAGCAACTTCGGGGACGAACACCGCGGGCTCAGTCCCGTCTCGGAGGCGGGATTTCGCCATCAACTAGTACTTGTTTCTCCAACTGAGTTATTTAGTGATACATCAATGTGGGAATAGTGTCTCGATTTACTATCAAATTTTCAGTACTAGTATTAAAGGGAATGTATGGCCATCAGTATGGAGAAGTAATATTTTGATCAGATGGTTTTATATGGTGCTAGTCTCCTTCGAAGCTGTTATTTGGGTCGTTACGCAACGCTTCTGGAGAGAAGCGGGCGTTGCGTGACGACGAAAATAACGGTAGCGAAAATAACTACTATGATATTTTAGGTTTGTCTAAAACTGCGTGACATATCCTAGTCATCATAGGTTAAAGTCTGCGGTCTACAAGCCTAGTGGCTTATCAGGCCGGCGCTAAACTCTGGTTTTCATAGCATGAAGCGACTTGGACTATAGCTACTACCATGAATGGGATGCTAGACCATCACGGGTAACCCCCCCCCCCAGCAATTTTGCCAGGTTGCCCTGACAATGCGCCGGTACCTATTTACTCCTGGTTGGAGAGAGGCAATGCGAGAGTTGAGTATTTTGCCCAAGAACTCAACACTGTGACCCCCGCCATGGCTCGAACCAGACTGCTCGATCCAGAGTCCAACGCGCTAACCATTAGGCCACCACGTTATTCATCATAATATTCTTATTATTCCTGACTTCAGAATTAGCGTCTTCTGTCAAGCCAATCGTAAGTTCTACTCCTGTAAAAACTAAACGCTCAAGGAAAGGCAAACGAAAGGAACGTAAAAAGCCAGAAGCGTCAGATGAAGAGAAAGAACCAGCGATCAAAGGACGTGAAGAATATGTACTTGATTGGAGGAAACAACCCGAAGAAGGTAACGTGTTTGGTAGTCTTATAAAATAGATGTCTCTCTTCGCGCGTTGAATCCACCCCACCCCTCTCCTCAAGAGACGTCTGAAATTCGACCAATCTCGATCCCAGGCTCTATCCTCTACGACAAGAGAGGAAAAGGATAGAGAGCCTGGGATCGAGGTTGAGATTCGACCCGAAAAATTCCGTACTGATGACGTAGCTCTACAGAGATCCGTGTAGTGTCTCTGATTGGTTGATACTTGCGCGCGAAAATTCAAAACTGAACAACAACCAATCAGAGACACAACATAGATCTCTGTAGAGCTACGTCATCAGTATGGAATTTTTCAGGTCGAATCTCAGACGTCTCTCGAGCGGGGGAAGAATTGAGCCCGCGAAGAGAAACGCTGTTAACATAGTGGTTAGCTAATGTGAATGGGCATAGCCCCAGCCTAGTCCCAAGGCGTTCTCTCTTGTTTTGATGACCGCGTAAATCCTGGGACGCGGGTGGGTATAACCAAACCGAGTGTCCCAAATGTGTGATATTTTCTAAATTCTGTTGACAGAAATAGAGATGATGACAAACGCGACATCATCAGCAACACAGCATTCAGCAGGTCCAACACAGCCCATAATAACGACAGACCCAACACAGCCCATAATTAAGACAGCTCCAACGCGCCAAGGGAAAAGGAAAAAGAAGTCTTCTCTAGAGCAAAGAGAACAAGAGGGTCTTGTTACCATGGTTACACATGATTCAAAACAGAGGAACACAGTAGATGAGTGGAGTCAGTCCTCAGCGACTGAAGCGATGGTGTCTCAAGGGAAAATGGAGTTGGTTCTTGTTGTGAGGTGAGGTTTTGGCTTTACAGTGGAACCCTGATATAACCAAGTGCCAAGGGACTGGGAAAATGTGTTCGTTATAACGGGGGCTCGTTATTAACGAAGCCCCGTTTTAACGAATTTGTGGGAAAACGACCAAAATCTTCCTTATATCGGGGGTTTGGCTAATAAATTATTTTGCCTTAAAATTAAACAGTGTTATAATGCACCACTAAGCAGAGGATAAATCAGCGTAGGGCAGCAAATAATGAGCTGTTGACAGGATTTCCATTTCTGTTGATCTGTTTCGCATTCAACTTCAGGCGCGTTTGTTTTGCAAGTTTGTTTTTAAAATAAGGGCAAATAAGGAAAATCAGATTTTTTTATCATAAAACAAATAAAAAAGCCTCAACTGTGCTCTGTTCTGTTATAAAACACTCGGGTAGAAGCGAGAACACTCAGGAAGCCTATCGGCTCGTGTTACCCCCTCCCTACACTTCTTTCGTGCTCTCGCCGCTTCATGTGTGCTTTTCAACAGAACTGAGCCGAGTTAATGCTTTTTTATTTGTTAATTAATGACGTTACTCTTGCAGACAAGGCGATGGTAGCGACGCATCCACCTCGCAGCCAGGCATTCCTCTTTTCCGTATACCAACACTTGTGGACAACACTCAGAACTCGGAGCTGATCACACGGAGCGACAACACGAGACGAACAATCCGAGCGGAGACTGCGTCACAAACAGATCACCACAGGGTGACGTCATCTGCTTCACAGACACTGCAACATTCTGGGATTCCATCTGAGCGAGGTCATGTGACTCATGAATCTGCCTCACAGACACTGCAGCATTCTGGGATTCCATCTGAGCGAGGTCATGTGACTCATGAATCTGCCTCACAGACACTGCAGCATTCTGGGATTCCATCTGAGCGAGGTCATGTGACTCATGAATCTGCCTCACAGACACTGCAGCATTCTGGGATTCCATCTGAGCGAGGTCATGTGACTCATGGATCTGATCAAATGACTAACACCCGTGGTGACGGGGAAATTGTTGCGAGAACTGCCTGTGTTCAAACAGACCCGAGCATGGTGTCAAGGCCAGAGGTGGCAAGTTTTTTTCCTTTATTACAACAGCAGCAAGCTTCCACACTACAACAGCAAGTTTCTTATGCTATAAGCAATCCACCACCGCCACCCATAACACAGGACCAAAGGCAAATGAGAGTTTTACCTTTGCTTCATTTCCCACTTGTCGACTCGTCTTCAAAACTTGACCTAAAGCAAGATGAGGCTTCTTCAAGTATCCAAGCGAAGCGAGGACTCGCCCTTGTTGCATTTTCCCGAATCAAAACCAACTTCGCAAACTGCTGTGCCCGATTTAAGCAAAATCAAGTTCGCAGAAGTTCAACTCCAAAAAGAAATTTGGACAAAGACCACTGAACCAAAAGGGCCTGGTATCGAGCCTGTGTCAGTGAACAACTGGGCTTTACTGCGCATGACCGGAAGTCAGGCGCGCTCGAATGTTGTTGACCTGGGTAAAATGAAGCTTTACGAAAATCCGCCTACAGTTCGTGAAGCATGGCCGCTTTTAGAAACTCCAAAGAAAACAGAGACTCCAAAGCTTATTCCTTTGGAGAAGATACTAGCTTTTGAGAAAGGATTGAGGGAAAAATTGGCGCCATTTAGTGAACCCGCACGGTACCCCCATGAGAAGGAGAATATCCGACCCCCCCTGGGAAATACACTGAAGCATGTGAAGCCACACTATGAACCTAATAAGGTCACAGAGCAGGAAAACAAGAGGAATACAGCCTCCAGGTAAGCTAAGTCGAACACAAGTTGGGGGGGGGGGGGGGGGGGTAGTTGAACAAAAGATGAAACATCTGTTTACATAGCCTGCGAACAAGCTCTCTTGGGGTTTTGGGAGAGTAGGAAAAAGAGATTTTAAAAAACCTTAAGACAGCTTGCTCGCAGGCTACTGTTTAGGAGTCACCATCGGGCGAGTTGTTCAAATGCCGATTAACACTAATCCCTCGCCTTTTTTCCTCGCCGCTCTTCGCGCTTCGCGCGTCTTTTCGCGTCGCTCCCTGACAATTCGAACACCTGGAACAGGCTACACTAATCCTGGATTAAAGCGGTTTTCAATTGAGTGTCGAAAATGACGCCGGTTACGTGTATTTGCTTCGAGTTCTCATTGGTTCATTATATTGCGTTGTTTTCATTTGTTATCATTGGCCATTGTAATTGCTTTGGTTTTGGTTTACGACACTCAATTGAAAACCGCTCAAACAGTTGAAATTGGTCAAATTTAAAAAAACGATTGTCAAAGAACAGTTAAACGCAACAACAGGTCTAAAAATAACAGGGTTGATTCTTTATTATTTATCAATATGGTTTATAACGCGTTGAACTCCGGATCGAGCGGTCCGGGCCGGGGTCACTGTACTGTGTTCTTGGGCAAGACACTTTACTCTCACAGTGCCTCTCTCCACCCAGGAGTATAAATGGGTACCGGCGAACTGTTAGGGAAACCTGAAAAAATGTTGGGATTACCTTCGATGGACTAGCATCCCACCCAGGGGGAGTAGCAATACTCCTAGTTGGCTTCATGCTAAGAAAACCGGGGTCAGTATGCTCCGGCAGTGTGGGTCAGTTTGGCCCAAGTGTGACTTTACCTACCTTATCTTCTTTTCCGTTTTTAGACAAAGACGAAGGCAGGCTTTGGAAAAGCAGACTCGCCCTCGATCTACATCACCGTTGTTCAAAAGCAGTCGAGGAAGGGCTCCTTCTCGCAGTAAATCTTCACAAGGGAAGATCATCGCGGTACAACCTGCAAAAAAGGCGCGAAAAGTCGAGAAAGGATTACCTAAAAAACACCAAAAGGAGAAGGAATCAGTTGCTAAGAAATCTGCTCCAACGAAACAGCGTGCGGGGAAAACGTGGTTTCAAAGAAAGATTTGAAGAGAAGCGTTAGCTTGAGCGAGAGCGAGTTAGAATTATCAGAGATTTCTGATCAAGCTTTTGATGTTTCTGAAGAAGAAGAGTACTTCCGTGTTGAACGGAGTCCAGAACCGAGAACTTTGACTGAGCGCGACTCTAAAGGCCACAATAGCGGTAAAGAAAGGGTGGTGGAGAAATTCAATGGCGAGACATTTGAGGATGTCATGCCGGGGCCGCCCTCTATGCGGCATATGAGGGAAAAAATCGGACGGAAATTACATGAAGTCGACCAGCAAATGACTGCGTATCGGAGCGGAAGTCCCCATTGGAAAAACCCTGTTGATACAGCGAGACAAGAGAGTATAGGTGACAGACGACTCCCCCCTGAACCTGTTGTAGATTATAACCAAACTGGTACTGAACGACCTGTCTCTATCCGGGGGAGGCAACATAGAGTTGATATAGAAAGTGAGCGTGGTGGTGTCCCCCCTGCTACCCTTAACATTTCTGAAACGCCCAGGGGGAGGCAAATAGCTCAGCAAAGTCGCCGACAGCAGAGTACTATTGGAATTCAAGTTGACGAAGGGAAGAATCCATCGAAAGTTAAATCCGTGGGATTTTTTCATTCGGGGGTGCCTGACAATGCCCGAGGGAATGTCTTGAAAGTTACTTCCAGTTCTCAAACTGACCAACCCTCGCCCCAGCCTCCAGTGAGAGTGAAAAGAGGCCTGGTTACCTCTGGCGTCCAAACGGAGAAAACGTCTGTTGATTCCGATCACGTGGTATCTCACGCACCAAGTCTGCCACCGGACATCTTCCTTAACCTGCAAATGCCCAAACCTGATCAAGAAACACATGTAGGTGTTGATGGGGAACGACTCCCCCCTGAACCTGTTGTAGATTATAACCAAACTGGTACTGATCGACCTGCCACTATCCGGGGCAGGCAACATGGAGAAAGTGAGCGTGGTGGTGTCCCCCCTACTACCCCTAAAATTCATGAAGAGGTCAGGGGGAGGCAGTTCCTTAGTGTGGCTGATATAGATCACGATCAGTGGCTAGAGGTTCAGAGTACACCCATGACTGCTGCAGATGGAGTGGACGAAGAGAAGGAGGAAGAAGCGAGGATGGACAATGTTGATGCAGAAACAGAGTTGCCGTCAAGGAAAGGTAGAAACAACTTGGTTTATGTCCTTTTACAAACTCTCCTTGGTAATCGTTATTGGGATCGTCACGCAACACTGGGGAGAAGCGTTGCGTGACGACCCAAATACTACAGTCTCTTGTCTCCTTCGCAGCCGTTATTTGGGTCATCACGCAACGCTTCTCCCCACTAGCGTTGCGTGACGAAATAAGGCCTAAATAACGGTTGTGCGTGCATGCAGGAGACTAACTAGACTAAGGTGTTAGTGAAAAAGAAGCTAGTTGAATGAGTGTTTTATATATGTGGGACTGAGCAAGGAGTTTCACGAGTTACTTATGAGAAACGTTTGTTGATCCCTTGAAAGTCGAATCTTTGGTTCACATTGAATGGCTCTCTGAACTACGTACCCTCATCCTCAGAGACCCAGGGGCAGTAGTCGGACGAGCCGAAGTCATAATCGGGCAAAAATCGGCGCGACAAAATTTTATTTCGTAAACTTTCGTCGCGCCGATTTTTGCCCGTCTCGCCTAGTCTAGTCCCTGAACTCTCTCTTGCCCCCGCCCATAGGGTCCCGCTGGGTTCAGACCCTATATAGGGCGGGATAAAGAGAGAGTTCAGGAACTGGACTACGTCTCGACTCGCCCGACTGAGTGTCCCTGGGTCTCCAAGGATGTACTGCTCTGTATCTTGCACCAATGCAGTGTTTAAAACTCGCTATTTAGTATAATCCTTTAAAAAATAAAAATAAAATAAAAAATAAAAAATAAATTAAAAAATAAATTAAAAATAAAAACAAACAAAAAATAAAAATAATAATAATAATAATAAAATTAATTAATTAAAAATAAAAATAAATAATCCTTTTTTTTTTTCTGTTTCCTTTTTAATCAAGCATCACAAGAAAGCCAAAGCTACGAGTCAGAGGACGAACAAGGGAGAGCGAAACAGGAAAACGAGAAGCAGTTTGAAGGACCTGACAAGATCACAGTAGATATGATGGACTCCACAGACATCCCAATCCAAAGGTCTGTCTATACAGTACATAGAGGTTATTCAGCGGAAAGTTGTGTAATACGGCTGGGTATTTTTACGAGTCAGTTTTTATTTTTTCTCGCGTTTTAACTTTCCGCTGAATAAATTGTTTATTATACGACATAATATCTTTCCTAAAATATAGGCTTTCAACAATGTTTTCCGTAGCGCGCTGTCAGGGGGACTAAGACCCGTGTAATACGGTCTCATATTTGCACTCGTTTTGGTGCGTATTCGCACTCTAAAATGCCACGTCGTATAATAAAAAACTGAATCCTTTGCAGGATGGAAGTAATAAGCCTTATTCACGATAGCCGCCATGATAGTTTTCGTATTATAATGGGAATTATCCATGTGGTCTGTCCGAGGATGCAAACATTGGAAGGAAGACAATTTTCGGAAAATCGTTCCAAAATTGAGTGTCATGATCAGATTCTAGACAGCTATTATTATAACTAGAAATTTCTAATAGAAAGTCAAGTGCTGCGGGTGGAAATTGATAAACGAGAATCATGAACGTACAGCTGCCTGATCCCCCACAATCAAGTGGCTGCAAACCTCTATGTAGGGGTGGTGAATGGTCTTTCAAAAATGACAGGTCTCGCAAAATTTTAGTCGAATTTCACAGGTCTCGCAGTCTCGTTTTTTGAGCGGTTCTGTATGTCTCGCAATCTCGTTTTTTCGCAAAGGCATTTCAAAGTCTCAATTCGGTCTTGCAATTTAAAAATTCAAAAAGTCTCGGTCTCGCAGAGAAAAACGCTAGTCTCGCCGTCTCGCAAACGCTCGAATTTACCATTCGCCACGCCTCTGTGTGCTAATTTGTTGACTAAATTACTTCATGCTGATGTATTGTTATTTACATTTTGTGAATACATGCCACCTGTCCGATAATAATAGTTTATTTTAATCTTTATATCACGCAATGTTATTTTTCGCTGTAACGTCACATATTACGCGTGACATGTACTTGTAAAACATATGGGCTAAAAGTAGATCACGTACTTTGGAGTTGTAAAACAAAGAATGCTTGTAACTAGTTAAGGCGAAGTTTAGCGGTTACAACCGCAACATTCTTGTATTTCCTTGTGTATATAAGACATTGTTGTAAGAGGTTAAGCCTCAGAAGCGAACGGAATAGAACGGTTAGAATATAGAACGGAACGGAATTGTAAAGAACTGTGAATCTACGAATAAACGCATTTTATATTGGAAAGATACAGTCCTCAAGTTGATTGTGAACCAGCACGGGAGATAATCCCGAACGCTTGGTCCTTCGAGCCGGAGACTGAACTGAACGAAACGATCAAAAAGAAAAGAAAGGACTTGACATGGCAGAAGCCGCGGTGAAGACTAAACGAAAGACACGAGGTGGACACAAGGCTTATGTGAGTCAAATCCTAACAGAAGCTAAAGGCCATATCGAGGGACAGCCCACTGAAGAATCTCGACCGCGAATAGCGCAACTCAAAGCAGCGCTTGAAGAGCAGCTCGACAACCTAAGAAAGTTAGACGAAGAAATTTTGAGAACCCTTGTTGAAGTAGAGAGCGTCACCGACGAAGAGATTGCTGAGGAAGTTCGAGTTGCTGGAGACTTGAAGGGAGAAATCAAAGCCATAACAACGGCCCTGACCGAGATCCTGACGCTGAAACCCGAAAGTCCATTGAGCCCTCAGCAGAACCCACCAGTTGCGAGCGGTAATGCAGCCACAAACCAGAGTCAGAACGTGCGAGTGCGACTTCCCAAACTAGAAGTCAAGCGTTTCAATGGAAAAGTAGAGGAATGGCAAGAGTTTTGGGACTGCTACGAGAGCTCTATTCACGCAAACCAGAGCCTTTCGAATGTCGATAAATTTTCGTATTTGCGCGGTCTTGTCGGGGGAGCTGCAAGAATAACCATCGCTGGGCTTGCGCTAACGGCAACTAACTATGAAGTCGCCATTGACTTGTTGAAAGGCAGATTCGGAAAGTCTGTTATTATCGAGAGAGCGCATGTCAACGAATTGTTGAACGTCGCACCAGTTTTCCACGACAGGGACACGAGAGGCCTCCGTAGACTGTACGACAAGATAGAAATTCACCATAGAGGCCTTAAAGCGCTGGGCATCGATGCCAGTACGTACGAGGGAATTGCTGTGCCATCCATTGTTGGCAAATTGCCGGAAGCGGCGAAACTTCAAATCACCAGAGGAAAAAACCACTCCGAGTGGAAGATGGAGGATCTACTAAAGGAACTGATCAGCGAACTTGAACTAAGAGAGGAACATTGTAAGACTGAAAGGGGCCAGAACACGCGCAATGAAAAGGAGAACGGGAGACCAGGAAAGACAGGAAATGAACTGAACACTGCTAGCGCTCTGCTGGCAAAATTGAACGATTTCTGTGCGTATTGTAAGGGCGGACATGCCC
This sequence comes from Desmophyllum pertusum, assembly GCA_029204205.1. Classification (NCBI taxonomy): domain Eukaryota; kingdom Metazoa; phylum Cnidaria; class Anthozoa; order Scleractinia; family Caryophylliidae; genus Desmophyllum; species Desmophyllum pertusum. Next base: position 1,637,693 of record MU826836.1, on the reverse strand, counting down.
ACCAGGATTGCGTCAATGTGAAATCAGTAGAGGATAGGAGGCTATTGTTACGTAAGCACGGTAGATGTTTTATTTGTGCACGAAAGGGCCATATTTCTCACGATTGTAATTCCAAAATTACTTGTAGTATTTGTAAGGGGAAACATCACGTTTCAATTTGCTATAAGGGCGGTAGCGCAAACGGGGATCAATTCAGTCGCGCCCACAATGGTGATTGTAATGACTCGCTGAATTCCAATAATACCAGTCATGCCTGTCTCGCCCACACTATGGGAACCGGGGGGAGCGATGCGCAACAAACCGCGCAAGCGGTTACCAGCCCTACTTTTCACGTGGGAACCGTGGGGAGGGTTGCCCTACAAACCGCGCAAGCGGTTATTAAGGGTAATAATAGGAATGTGAGAGTGAGAGTGTTGTTTGACGCTGGCAGCCATCGATCGTTTATTACTACTAAAGCGGTACAATCAGCGGGGTTACTAGCACAAAGAAAGGAATGGATCGAGATTTGCACATTTGGACAGCAAACGAAGGACAGCGACTTAAAGGGAGTTTTCGAACTTCAAGTGTTTCCCTTCCAGGGGGGGAATGGAATCAAAATCGAGGCGTATGAGGTCCCCACCATTGCGCAAATTAGCAACGAGCACATCGAGATCAGGAAAACTGAATACCCTCATTTGCAAGGGCTTTGGTTTTCAGATGTCAATCGCGACAAGGAAATTCTTGGGGTCGATTTATTGATTGGAGCGGATTACCTGTGGTGTTTCCAAAAGGGGAGAACCATAACGGGGGAGGTTGGCCAACCCGTGGCCGTGGAAACCTGCTTGGGATGGGTGTTGTCGGGTCCTCTAAATGGAGTTCGCGATGACACGCAAATTAGCGTTAATCTTGTCGGTCACGTTTCGCCTGGAGTCGATCAAGAATTACAGGATAGCGCTCGGAAATTGTGGGATTTGGAAACCCTAGGCATAAGGGAAGAAAACGAGGTTCACGAAGCGCTAAAAGATGCCATTAAGTTCAACGGGAAAAGGTACGAAGTCGGTCTTCCATGGAAAGAGGGCCATGGACCTCTACCAAGCAACTACCGTAACAGTTTTAAGCGTCTAAAGGGGCAGATCGAAAGGTTGAAAATTGTACCGGAGAATTTGAAAGCGTATGACGAAATTATCAAAGAGCAAGCGGAAGTTGGTATTATTGAAAGGGTGCCGGAATTGGAAACGCCCGATAAGGTCCATTATCTGCCACACCACGCAGTTATTCGGAAAGAAGCCAAAACCACAAAGGTGCGCGTGGTTTATGACGCATCTTCAAAGGAAGGGAAAGGGGTGTGTCGTTGAATGATTGCCTACACGTGGGACCCACTTTGTCGCCATTGTTGTATGACATTTTGATCCGATTCAGGGAAAAGCGCGTGGCGTTAGTGGGCGACATTGAAAAAGCGTTTCTCAATGTTGAGGTCAAATTGCGTGACCGGGATTGCTTAAGATTTCTTTGGGTAAACAATGTCGATAGTGAACATGTAGACCCGGTGGTTTACAGGTTCTGTCGGGTTGTTTTCGGAGTGAATTCGTCACCCTTCTTGCTGAATGCTACCCTTCAGTACCATTTGGACACATTTACCGAAATCGACCCAGAGTTCGTGCGTGTAATGAAGAGGGGCTTTTACGTTGATGATCTCGTTGCCGGTGACAGGACCACCCAAGATGCTAGCGAATTGCATGACAAGGCGAAGGAAAGGCTCGCGCTTGGCGGTTTCAAATTGAGGAAGTGGTTGACAAATAGCGAAGAATTGAGAGAGAAAATACGACAGTGCGAATTGCGTGACGAGTCCAACAATGAGATTAAGAGCGCCGACGACAGTTATGCGAAGGAAATGCTGGGGAGAAAAGAGGGAACGACAAACGAAAAGGTTCTCGGGTTGTCGTGGAATTGTAACGAGGATTTGTTTATTTTTGAATTATTTGCGCTGGCAAAAAAGGCTGACGGGTTAGCTATCACGAAAAGAAACATACTGAAAATTGCAGCAGGTATGTATGACCCCCTAGGCATTATTAGTCCCGTACTTGTCAGCGTGAAGGTCTTGTTCCAAGAGTTGTGTTCAAACAAGGTTGAGTGGGATGAAGAGTTGAAGGACGAGGAGAAGAAACGCTGGGTCAGCTGGATCGACGACCTCAAAGGCGTAAGAGAAATATCCGTGCCTGTGGTTCGCGGGGGGATTACCAAAGCAGATCAAACTGAGATATCGCAATCGTATAGTTTTATTCGATCTGAAACATAATTATTACAATTAATCACACAATGCTTGATAGCGACGATAAACAGTCATTTCGACGGTAAATGCTACAGTTATAACTCACTTCTATGGCGATATCCTTATGATCTCTTTAAACGTAACAGGCAAGCATCAGGTAAACATTTGAACAGGTAAGCATCAGGTAAGCATTTGAACAGGTAAGCATCAGGTAAGCATTTTGAACCAGGTAAGCAAAGAAGACTTATGTTGTACTTTCGGCTGGAATTGCGTAATGACCTCGTGATTGTAATCATATCCAATAGCTAAACAATAATTAACATAATCAGTTTTCAAGTCAATGTCTGGACAATAATTAATCGATTAAATGCAATGTTCTCAGCTAAACATCCTCCGGCCCAATGACGATATCCTCGTCATAACCTTCTGCTGGGTAAATAACAGCTATTTTCGTGATTGGCCTCCTGTACTCGCCGGTTGGGGTTCTGACTTTGACATTTCTTATTCTTCCATCATCTCCGGGATAGACTTGTATGATTCTTCCTATACGCCAGTTACCTCTCACCGCGTTAGGTTCAGCCATCATGACCACATCGTCAACACGTACTTGTCGCCTCTCGGTATTCCACTTCTTTCGTGGCACCAACAATGGAAATACATCCCTCGTCCATCGTCTCCAAAAGGAATCCACGATCTTTTGCACGAATTCCATTCTGTGCCTTGGGTTGTTGGTGTCTTTAAACGGACCTTGAGGAATTGCGCTCGAAGCTCTCCCAAGTAGCATATCGTTAGGACATATGTATGAGCCATCGTTGGGATCGTTTGGGATGCGTCCAATTGGGCGCTGATTCACTAGGTTTGCTACCTCCAGTAGGGCGGTGTATAACTCAAATGGAGTTAGAACGTGATCTCCAATGGCCTTCTTTAACGCAAACTTGCAACTCTTAACCAGAGCTTCTGTACAGCCATTTTGGTGTGGGGCTGCTGGAGTACTGAATTTCCATTCTAGGCCTTTCTCAGCGCAGAATTCCTTTAGTTGCTCTACATCCCATCCTTCTACCATCTCTCTTAATTCCCTTTCTGCTCCTACTAGCTGCGTTCCGTTGTCGCTTAGCATATATGCTGGCTGTCCTCTGATAGCGAAGAATCTTCGAAGCACCTGCATGTATTCCATAGTAGAACAGTCAACTGCCAGCTCAAGGTGGACCGCTCGGGTGTTAAGACAGGTGAAAATTACTCCGTAATGTTTTGTAGTCTTGTTACGGCCAACCTTGACTGCGTATGGACCAAAATAATCACAGGATGCGTTATAGAAGGGGGGAGAGTAGGGTGCTAACCGTTCTCTTGGCAAATCAGCCATCAGCTGGCTCTCGGCTCTGTGCTCGATTTCTCGACAAGTGACACACCTGAACTTGACTGTTTTAGCTAAGTCATGCACTTTCAATATCCAGTATCTTGTCCTGGTCTTTGCTGCCGTGGCTGCAACTCCTGGATGGCCAAACTGGTGCATCTGTCGCGTGATAAGCAATGATATCCAGTGCTTGTGGGGCAGTAATGTGGGGTGTCTGGTGTCATAAGACACTAAAGCCTTGTCTACTCTACCTCCAACTCTTAGCACACCATCTTGATCTATGAACGGGCTAAGTTGCACAAATTCTCCCTTCGCTTGCCGACTTACTAGGTCACGTTGAGCTTCTTTAATCCACAGTGTTTCCGCTTCGTTCAGTTCTTGGGGAGAGAGTGAAACGTCTCTTGTTGTCACAGAATGGCATCCTTCCGTTCTCTCTCGAAGCTTGGCTTTCAAATTGCTAATGAATCTTTGCACGTAGGCAGTAACCCTCAGTAGCTTTCTCCAGCTAGAGAATTCGTTACAGCAGATAACTTCTTTAGCAGTCGCTGCGACGTTTACTGCTAAAACCTTTCTGGACTCTTTCTGAACTTCGTCTTTTTCTTGCTCTTCTAATTCTCTGTCAGATATAGAATGATCTTCAGGCCAATCCTCCTCCGGCAGGGACAGAAATTCTGGTCCATGTCTCCACCGTCCGTTCAATTGGTTCACTGGAATACCACAAGAGACATCATCTGCAACGTTTTAACTCTCCAGGAATGTGCCTCCATTGGGAGGGGTTACAGTTGCTTTGGATTTCTCCTACTCGGGCTGACACAAAGGGCTTGAATCTTCTTGATTGGCTGCAGATCCAAGCGTGAACTATTTTGCTGTCCGTGAAGAGGATAGCTCTTTCATACTGCATTCGACCTTCTACTTGAAGAGTTTTGTATAGCCTCGTGGCTAGTACAGCTGCTTGTAACTCTAGACGAGGAATAGTTAACTCTTTCAGCGGTGCTACTCTTGACTTAGCTGCTATGAATCTGACGTCATATCCCCCTTTACTGGTTCGCCATCTGACGTAAGCACATGCTCCAAAGGCCTCTCTTGACGCATCTGCGAAAATACATAGCATTGGACATCCCATTGCATCTGCCGGCGTTAGGCACCTTGGAAACTTGACATCATTTAGTCCCAGTAATTCTTCAAAAAACTTGATCCACTCTTGACAATGTTCAGATGATAGCTCTTGATCCCAGTCGTATCCCAGTTGCCATAACCGTTGCATTCCAACTTTGGCTCGAATGAGAAAGGCAGCAGCAAAACCAATAGGGTCATATATCCGGGCCATGTGGCTTAAAATTATTCGTTTCGTCACTTTTCCGTCTTCTTGATTCAGGCTTTCCGTGGTGATCAACTTGGAAAGGTCAGCTTTGACTTTGAATGTAAACATGTCTGATGTGTTGTTCCATGCTACACCAAGTACCTTTTCTTCAGCTTCTCCCTGTAAGATCTTCATTCCTTCTTCTTCCAGGTGGTTGTTTGGCACCTCATTCGAAACCCAACCTTTCACTGTAAAGCCTCCCTTCTCAAGGACTTCGTCTAGGTCCTTCGTTAGCTTTTGCGCCTTTTCTACAGTGTCGACAGAGTCACAAATGTCATCCATGTAGACGTTGTCTTTTAGGACTTTGGCTGCTTGTGGGTGCGAATTCTGACTTTCCTCTGCTGTTTTTCTCAAGGCGATTTGGGCCATTGCTGGTGCTGGTTTATCTCCAAACGTTAATACGGTCTTTAAATACACATCAGGGGGTCTGTCAATCTCCATGTTTCTCCATAGGAAGCGATGTATGTGCTGATCTACTTCAGGTATCAGGACACGGTGGTACATCTTCGAGATATCGCCGCTAACCGCTACTGCTTGTTCTCGGAAACGAAGAATTACACCGAAGATGCTGTTCAGCAAGTCTGGACCTTTTAACCAGTAGTCATTCAGGCGGTGTCCTTGATAACTGGAGGAGGAATTGAAGACTATTCTTAGGGGAGTGCTCTTTTTATCTGGCCGTACTACTCCATGATGGGCAACATAATGAACAGGACCATTGTAGTTTTCTATTTCTTGTGGTGACAGCTTTCGTGCGAATTCCATCTCTTCCATCTCCTTTATTTGCTGATCGTAGGCTTTAGCAATCTCTGGGTTCTTCATCAGTCGCCGCTCTGTTGCCTCCAGCCGTTTGACCGCTTGTGGTTTGTTGTCAGGAAGCATCTTTGGGTCCCGCTTCCATGGATAAGGAATTAACCATTGTTTGCCAGATTTTTGACACGATGCTTCGATGATCTCGGCTTCTTCCCTTTCAATTTGGCTCAATTTATTAGCTTCACAGCGGCATGGCTTAACTTCGACGCCCATTGACTCCGTTGACCAAAATTCACTCATATCCACTGGAGTTGAGGACCTCACAAACAACACTTTAACCTTTTCTTGTTTGTTGCTGGGCGTGGCACCAAATACTAGCCATCCGAGCGGAGAGTGTCGAGCCACTAGATTTCCGATCTGTCTTGTTTCCCCGGTGTGCATGACTGCATGATCGATGCCGATGAGCAAGTCAATCGGTCCTTTTCCGCGACGCATAAGTCCCTTTTCCAAACCAAAACATTTTGCAATTTCGTTTATTTGGATTTCCGTGATCTCGTCACTTATGTGCGGGATTCCCACTGCTTTCACTGTGTACCTGGCGTTGTTTTCAAGCGATTTTATGGAGACTTGATATATCTTGGTTGTCATCTCTTCCTCTTCACCTCCAACTTTCGTGATAGTGATTCTAACATCTTTGCCATTCAGGTTCAGGCGGTTGGCTAAATCTAGTCGTATGAGACTTATCTGTGCTCCGGAATCAAGGAGAATGTTGCTTTCCTCTTGGCTGTCATTTCGTCCCAAAATTCTTGCTACGACCACTGGAAGCAACGCGTCCTTATGATTGACAACGGAGGCCACTGTTACGGCAAGTGTACCAGAGTGCAATAAGGGGTGGTGAAGTTTGTTGCACTGTGTACCGTTAACCATCTCTGTACACGGACGTCTTCGCGTGCAGGTTGTTGCCTTGTGCTCTCGTCCGGCTCGCTTTAGACAGCTAAAACAGGCATGGTTTTCCTCGGCGGCTTTCGCACGGTCTTCAGGACTTAATGAGGTGAAATTAGGGCACTGATCCACCCAGTGATCGAAACTCGGGCATAGCCAACACTTATACCATCCCATGGAATCTGGTTTCCTATCAACTTCATCGGTTGTTAAGAGATGATTGATATTGGGTCTGTACGGTTGTGCGCTCCTCAGAGATGCGGTCGCTCTCATCCTGGATTTCATCTCTGTTGTCATCCACTCTATTAACTCTCCAAGCGTAGCCTCTGTTTTTTCCTTCTCGAGATGGCGTGACCAAACTTTGCGGTCATCATAACTCATTCTCTGTTCGATTATTGCTAACATGTGATTATTATCCATGTCGTACGGACGTCCAACTTCTTTCAGCATGTTGTAGCTTCGTTTAACCAAGTGTACCAAATCACAGAAGCGCGAATCTTCATCGTTTCGCAGCGGCTTGAACTTGACGATGTCTTGCGTGACTGTATCTGCTACAACACGTGGGTCACCATATATTGAGTCCAAATAGTCCCACGCAGCGTGGTAATCCGACCCAATGCCTTTGATGAGATCCAGTGGTTTACCGGATAGCGCAGCGCGCAGGAAAGTGATAGCGTCCCTGTCATTATATCTTGAACCAATCACATGCCTAAAATCAGATCTAAACGTTGTGTATTCTCTTATATCCCCGTAGAATTTAGGCATTTTGGGTTTCTCTATCTTGAACGCACACGCATACCCTGCATTGCTCTCTTGGCTTGTTTTTGGGTTATTTGACCCCTGCTCCCCGTCGTGTTTAGACGCGCTATTCATCACGTTATTTTCATTACTCGGCTGACCATTGATCTCTACAACCTCCACCTGGTCGATAACCTCTGGCTGATCGTTACTCTTTTCTGGCTGTTTTTCATGGGTGCCGTTCTCTTCTTGTTCAGTGTTAGGTTTACCTATGGAGTCTATGTAATCTTTTGCCCTGAGCTCTAAATTCAAGAATTTGTTTTGGCATTCCTCTAACCACACCTCTTCCGTTTTCAAACTGTTCATCTTCTTCGATCAATTGTACAAATTCATCGTGCTTTTGAACCAAATCGGTATAAGCCCCTTTAACTTTAATAAGAGACTCTCCTACCTCATCCGCAGCACGTTTGGCGTCGATTTTGTGAAGCAATTCCTTCCCCGTTCTGGTCAGTGCTCCTTTCGCATTCCTTCGCGATAGTCGTCTTTGCTTGACTTCCTCGGATTTTTCGGCCATCTTCCCTTGAACCAACCAGTGAGCATAATCCAGAAATCGAATGTAATGGTTCGCGGGGGATTACCAAAGCAGATCAAACTGAGATATCGCAATCGTATAGTTTTATTCGATCTGAAACATAATTATTACAATTAATCACACAATGCTTGATAGCGACGATAAACAGTCATTTCGACGGTAAATGCTACAGTTATAACTCACTTCTATGGCGATATCCTTATGATCTCTTTAAACGTAACAGGCAAGCATCAGGTAAACATTTGAACAGGTAAGCATCAGGTAAGCATTTGAACAGGTAAGCATCAGGTAAGCATTTTGAACCAGGTAAGCAAAGAAGACTTATGTTGTACTTTCGGCTGGAATTGCGTAATGACCTCGTGATTGTAATCATATCCAATAGCTAAACAATAATTAACATAATCAGTTTTCAAGTCAATGTCTGGACAATAATTAATCGATTAAATGCAATGTTCTCAGCTAAACAGAGTTCCCCAGGACCAGATGAATTGTTCCTTGCATGGATTTGCTGACGCTAGCAGAAAGGCTTATTGTGCCATGGTTTACTTCGTGTGTGAGGCACATGGGGCTTTCACCGTAACGTTGCTGACTTCCAAGACCAGAGTTGCTCCACTAAAGACGCAAACGATACCGAGACTAGAATTGATGTCAGGGAGAGTGTTGGCGAAGCTCATGGAGACTGTACAGAATGCTCTGAAAGAAGAAGTAGAAATCAAAGGTTCGCGCATGTGGCTAGATAGCAAGACAGCGCTCTGGTGGATCAACAACAGGGGTGAGTGGAAGCAGTTTGTTCGCCAGCGAGTAAATGAGATCCTGAGGATCACGCGAAAGGAAGACTGGGCACACTGTCCAGGAGAGCAGAATCCAGCTGACGTTGGTTCAAGGGGTGAACTGGCGTCCAAGTTAAAGGAAAATGAATTGTGGTGGAGAGGTCCAGCCTGGTTGTCCGGACCAAAGGAAGGGTGGCCAGTGTCACAGATCTGCGAAACTCCACAGAGCATTGATGAGGAAAAGAAGGTGACCGTGACAGTGGCTAGCGTGACAAACAAGTTCGGATTTTCGAATATAGTTGAAATCAATGCGTTTAGCCGACTCGGGAGGTTGTTAAGGGTAACCTCATGGGTAAAGCGTTTTATTTTTGTGATTGACCATGGTGGAATCTTGAGGTGCAATGGCAGATTAGATAATTCAGATTTGGAAGCAGAGTCAAACAACCCATCATTATTCCAAGGAACCACAAGCTGACAGAACTAGTGATTGAAGAATGTCATCGAAAGACGCAGCACAGTGGAATACGGGCAACACTTGGAGAGCTGAGGTCGCGGTTTTGGGTACCGAAAGGAAGGCAGGTTGTGAAGAAGGTTTTGAAGGAGTGCGTGACATGTAAGAAGGCGCAGGGAAAACCCTTTAAATCTCCACCTGTTGCAGCACTGCCAGACTTCAGAGTTAAAGAGGCCATACCGTTCTCCAAGGTAGGTATTGATTTTGCTGGTCCATTGTTCGTCAAGTCCCAGACAGGAGAAATGGTTAAGTCCTATTTAGCGTTATTCACTTGCTGTGTAACACGAGCGGTACATTTGGACCTGGTTGCTGACCTTACAGCAACTACCTTTGTGCGTTGTTTACGAAAGTTTGTCGCGAGGAGAGGCGCTCTATCTTTAATCATTTCGGATAATGCCAAGACCTTCAAGGCATCCGCGAAGGTGATAAAGCGATTGTATGACAACGAAGAGGTGAGGGCGCACTTAGAAAGCAATCGAATAGATTGGAAATTCATTTGGAGCGGGCTCCTTGGTGGGGCGGATTCTATGAACGAATGATTGGAACTGCGAAAAGTTGCCTCAGAAAGGTTCTCGGAAATGCGAAGCTCAATGCTGATGAATTGCTGACCGTCTTGACAGAAGTGGAAGCTACCTTAATTCACGTCCGCTGACGTATGAATATGACGAAGTTGGAGCTGAAATGCTCACACCATCTCATCTGATCTATGGACGTCGGTTGCTAAGTTTGCCAGAGGAGGTTAGAAATGACGAGGAGGAGAGTGAGACAGGTTTTCTCAGAAGGTTCAGGTACCTCGCAAGGTTGAGGATTCATTTTTGGAATCGGTGGAGAAAGGAATATCTTACCGATTTGAGAGAGCATCACCGTGGTAAGAAGGAAGGTCCGAGGAGCGAGGTAAGTGAAGGTGAAGTGGTCTTAGTGCACGAAGACAATGTGAAGAGGAGTATGTGGAAGATGGGGAAAGTTTTAGAGTTGATTGCGGGCAAAGATGGCGAGGTAAGAGGTGTTAAATTGAAACTAATCACAAAGGGAAAACCTATCTTCATCAACAGAGCCGTGCAGAAACTGTATCCTTTAGAAGTGTGTAGTGTGACGAGAGAAATTGGTGAGAGTAACATAAACCCGGTGGGAAATGCGGAAAAACAAACCCCTTCGGGGAGGGAAATCCCACGGCGTGCGGCTGCGCTGGATTCACGTTGGAAAACACGAGTCATGCTCGATCACTGATCGGCAATATTTTTTCATTTTTGTGTGACTGAATGTGATTACCAAATTGTGCTTGACCCTGACAGGTCAAGGGGGGGAGTGTGTCCGATAATAATAGTTTATTTTAATCTTTATATCACGCAATGTTATTTTTCGCTGTAACGTCACATATTACGCGTGACATGTACTTGTAAAACATATGGGCTAAAAGTAGATCACGTACTTTGGAGTTGTAAAACAAAGAATGCTTGTAACTAGTTAAGGCGAAGTTTAGCGGTTACAACCGCAACATTCTTGTATTTCCTTGTGTATATAAGACATTGTTGTAAGAGGTTAAGCCTCAGAAGCGAACGGAATAGAACGGTTAGAATATAGAACGGAACGGAATTGTAAAGAACTGTGAATCTACGAATAAACGCATTTTATATTGGAAAGATACAGTCCTCAAGCAGGTGGTGTGCGCACTACGATCGCTACGCATTGTGGATGTAAAATTTTCAAGATGGCGGCGAAGCTTGAGAAATTTAGTAAGTTTTGTGCTTCGTTTATCGATAGAAATATTTCTTTTCTGAAATCGTTTTCTACAGTTACAAGAAGTAATACTTAGTTAGATCGTATTTATGTCAACAAAATAAGCAATATGTGTTATTTCAAGCCAAAACGTGAAGCACGAAAATTCATCCCGAAAACGCATGTAATTTGAACCCGTTTTGTTAAGAGCTATAATTTCTATTATGTTGCCCATTGACCGTAAAAAAAGGTTTAAAGTGTTTCTACAAAGCTTTTTATAAGCCAAGGTATAATCGCTCCCCATCGCGCCCCACGTTTTGTCACAGATTTTCCGTATTTAAACCGACATGTTTTGGTAGTAAATATGGCTTCGAAGACGTGACACGTACCAGAAGTGTCACCCTTGCGATCACAAAATAGCGGCGAATGGTTTTCTCCAACAATACTAAGGCCACCAGCTCTGCTTAAAATGCTTTATATTGGTACATAGCAGTGAATATTTTGATGTAGATCTATATAATAATTATTCTCAAGCTTTGTAAATTTCAAAATATTTCCGTATTTGTATAATTATTCAAAGGCTTATCTATAAAATCATGTAATTTAATGGACAATGTTTTATTCAGGGTTCCTGATGAGCATGTGAGATGTAGGAGATTTAACATAACATTCAAGATGCCACAAAAATATATATGAATATATAAAAATATTGAAAAGGAAAACAAGAGGTGTTGATAATTTGTTGATTTCATGAAGTTGTTTGAATTTAGTCAAATAAGAAAGATTTAAAACCAGCCACTCTGGGGGAAATGATTTTCAGGAAAGTTAATTTGAGAGGAGTTTCATGTAGAACATGAATTTCCAGATCATCTGCTTAGCTGACTGAACCCGATTCTTTTTTCTTTCTTTATATAATAGATTTTTAGTGAACATTACAGTCTGCATGCTCAAGACTAGTGTTTATTATTTCCAATGTACATGTTTGACCATTGAATACAGATCAAAAACAAAATACACTGGTTTAGACTTTGTAAAAGGTGTGTGGGTGAGTTAAAATTATAGAGCTGACTGCTAAACAGGACCTTGAAAACCCCGACTGTTTAATATGATGAGATTACTGTCCCCGGCCCGGGTTCACCTTAAAGCCCGGGCCTAAAGCCTGGTTCACACTTGTGCGATAAGGACGATAAGCATAAGCATAAGAAAACTTGAGAATGAACCGGTGTGAGATAAGCACAAGCACAAGATTTGGCTGTTGACGTGACTCCCATCATGCAATGTTCATCAGAATTTCTAAAGCACTGCGCTTGTGTATGTCGTCTTGTGCTAAAAGCAAGTGTAAACATCCTTGTGGTTATGCTTGCGCTTATCTCACAAGTGTGAACCAGGCTTTTAAAAAATAAGTTGTTAAAATCCCTTAGTTCTTCATGGCATGACACCATGGGAGACTTAATATAATTATTTTTCTGATCTCATCTAATTACACCTGCTAATGCAGCTCTGAAGCTGAATGGTTCAGAAGTATGCTATATACTGTTATATAATTTTAATAAACAATAATGTGCTTATTTATGTGTGATTCTGTTTTCAGGGGAGGTTTAAGAAATTAAAAATGGCAATGATGTGTTTACATAGCCTGATGCAATCATGAAATAACTAACAGAAACTATGAAATTCTCCCAAACTCCCTCTGGTGACTCCATCAGGCTTTGTAAACACAAATGCTATTTTCTGTTTCATACCTTTTATTACCTATAAAACTGCTATATTACTGATGTATGGATCATACCTATAAAACTGTCAATGACAACAAGCATACAAAAGTTGCAGTATTTCTTTTATTTGATTTATCACTTCCTATATTGTAAGGCAACAGGTCCAAATATTACTGAGGAGTTAGAGGGAAGATCAGGGGTAGTGGTGCTCAATTTATAAAAAAATATGTAGGACCAAAACCCTCAAAACAACAATAACAGCCAGCAACAGCAAGCCCAAACAAAGCATCCACTGTATTGTTATTATTTGGTTCAGTGTGAATAAACATAAAACATTGAAATGCATCAGTACAATATTCATCCAATCATGCAGACCATGCAACTCATACAACAGAAGATCCTTGACAGAACATCAGCTATTGAATTTACCTCTTTTTGACGAAAATTACGTTTCGATGCAAGCAATAAGCTTAAGCTTATTTAGAAACGATCAAATCGATTTCAGGAGCCCAGAAATCAAAATTACCGAACTGGCCGTCTTACCTTCAGTTCGCTCGTGCTCGTGATGGGGCCACTGACTTCAGTGAACCGGAATCAAAAAGTGAAGACTGAATCATCGAACACAGCGATGGTTTTATTGCCCGACAGGCCGATGGAAGCGATGGAAGCTCATCCATTGCTCAGAGGCAAGCAGTCGGGAATCACGAACAAATGGTATTTATCAAGAGGAGGAGACTGATTTTCCCAGAGAGCTCGATGCAGTTTGTTCTTCAAAATTCTTCGAAAGAAAATAGAGTAAAATCGCTGATTTTCATGGCGTATTTAACGATTTTAGTCGATTTTAGTCGCTTCCCACAAGATGCACACTCCACCGAGTCTTGGCACAAATGATCAGATTTTGGATACCGTCCATGATGCATAGCGATCGTAGTGCGCACACCACCTGGTCCTCAAGTTGATTGTGAACCAGCACGGGAGATAATCCCGAACACCACCCTTATCCTTTATTGGCCTTGAAATCCGAATACATTTAGCGTGGACAGCGTGTGGCGGTGCCAGCGACAGAAAACTTCGACTCAGCGATTCTCCCTGTAGCACTGAAAACGAGGCAGGATGCAAAATGAAAACGACGCACATTACATAGTGAAAACGAGGCAGATTGTAAGCCATGGTATATAAATCCCAGGCATGCGCAAATTTAGGACGCTGCCTCGCTCCGCTGCGCTTGCGCTGCAATAAACACTGTACCAATCAAGAAATTTTAGCGATTTTCCGAAGATTTCCGACTGGACTAGTTTGTGAAGATTTCAAAAACTTTTACGATTCTTGTCCTACCGAAGATGGCCGAAGATTTCCGAGGAAGATCCGAACATGTTTCGACTAGGTATAAAATGCAGACTGTAGCCTGCGAGCAAATCGACGCGAAATGCTGATTGGTGGAAATTAATTATCACTCATGCAGAAAAATTAGTTCAGGTATTTTTGGAAGTAAACTTCGAAGGGGCACGTACTAAATAGTTTTTTTTTTCTGTTCAGCGCTTTGAAAATGCTTTCCAAAGAGACCTCTCTCGAGTCAAATGGTAGGGTAGTTCCGGAGAAACAGCATTTTTCGTAGCATACTTGGAAATACTACACACTGGCTTTTGTAATTAAATATGCAAAATCTTGCAACAGAAATTTCAGAGCGGGATTTCTAACAAACGGGGAACAAATATTCTAGCTGTCCTGCGCTTTGAAACCCCTTTCGATAGAGATGTTTTTCGATTCGATCCGTTTAGTACTTTTCGAGAAACGACTTTCGAGCGTGTGAGATCGAAGAAAATTGAGACGAGCACGACCAAATTTTGACAGCCCAAACAGCTGGAAACGGCGGGTTTTTTTTTTTAGGGGCGGCATTCAAAATTCCAAGAGAACTTGTTCGCTAGCCTGCGAGCAAGCTCTCTGGGGTTTTTGGGGGGGTGGGGAGGCGTTTTTAAAACAGCACAATAGTCACGAAGCCACTCTTGTCATGCTTGGCCACTTCCAGTGAGGTGCGGGATTGCGGAAAATTAATTCAGGCAAAAATCTTGTACTTGTGTGCCATGGAGGAGTTCAAAATTCGCCTTATCAACACAGAAGAGGAGTACGAAAGCGTTGTAATAAAAGCCATGGCAGAGGAAGGCTGGCGGCCGGGTCTAAAAGATGCCGAGTGTTATCGAGCTTGCGATCCAACGGCGGCTTTTGTTGGTGAATTGAACGGGAAGCCAATATGTTGCGCTTCGATGACAAAATATGGTGATAGCTTTGCTTTCGGTGGGTGTTACATTGTGAGCAAGGAACATAGAGGAAAGGGATACGGTGTGAAGATATATAATGCCGGGATTGCAAGTGCGGAGTCACGGAGCATTGGAATATTTGCGTTACTGCACATGGAAGAAATATTCCAAAGTTGTGGATTTCACAGTCAGTTATATGGCGCACGGTTCGATTTCCACCTGCCAACCACCATGACCTGCTTCGCTGAAATCTCGGAGAAATCTCCCGTAGAAATCAAAGGCATTGAGCGAGTGAATCTGGAAGCTCTGTTCGAGTACGACACTATAGTGTTTGGCGTTGAACGTCACGCGTTCTTGTCGAAATGGCTTCACGTGACAGGCAGTCACGCACGCGTGGCCATCAACAGTGAAGGTTCCATCGTGGGTTACACGGTTGCCAGGCCAACGTTTGTCAAAGAAGAAGGTTACAAGATAGGGCCGCTCTTTGCAGATTGCCAATCAATTGCAGAGAAGTTGTTAAAAGCAGTGTTTGAAGAGCTTCTTCAACAAGAGGAACCCCCTTCAGTGGTGTGCATTGATATCCCTACAAAGAGAGCCACAGAACTGGCAGAAAAGCTTCAAGGAAAGAGGTCGTTTGATCAGGTGTACATGGTCATGAAAGACCCCCCTGATGCATGTTTTGACAAGTGGTTTGGTATCACTACGCTTGAACTTGGCTAGGTATACCCCCTTTCCATCTCTTGGATACGCCTATACTTCAGGATGTCAGCCATGATACATTTTTCCATTTTTAACGAGTGAATGCTTTGCATGAACGAAGTTATAGCGTATAGCGTACAAATTTCACTCGCTCGATCCCTCGATCCCTCGATCCCTCGATCCCTCGATCCCTCGGTCGATGGCCACTAGGTTGTAAACTTTAATGTATGCGTAGTACGGTAATTTATGCATTATCAGTAAACAAAATGGCGTCTGGCGCGGATCACTTCTATTTTTCAACACGGTATTTTCACTCCTACAATTACAATTAGACACCTTTTTGGAGTTCGAAATTGAAAGAAATAACCCTAAATAATACTCGACCGCCCAAAGAGGAGACATTTAGAATATTAAAAGTGAGTCACGTTTGAAGTTCTTCGATCGATTCAAGCTCTGATCATGGATCCACGCTCTGATGAAGACTCAAGCTGTCGAAACTTTTAAAAACCAAGCTGCGGACTTCAAGACTTAGGAAAACACTTAAGTATGTTAAATGTTGTATCTTCTTTATACCAAGTGTATAAATAAAATCTAATTTGGCACTATGGAATTCTATGATATTTTCTTTGTTTGCGTCTGAACTATAAAAACCCTTCAATGCTTTTTTTCCAGCGTATATATTTAAAGCGAACTGATATTACTACCTGTGTTTCTCATACTTGCGGGGAAAAAAAGAAAAAAAAAAAAAGAAAAAAAAAACCTGCCTCCACCGGGATTCGATCTCGCGACCTTCGATACGCAAGATTCCTTTTTTGACTCACGGGGGACACCCACGGGAGCGAGAGAGGCCCTGTACTTTTGCTCCGCTGAACGAATGAACGACTATCGCGGGCTCAAATGAGATTCACCGAGGACACCGAGTTGCTGTTGTTTTGAGCTGGAAGTGGCTTGATTTACTCACCAAAGGACTGGTTTCAGTGGCTATGTTCATCTTTTCTATTCATGGATCTATTTAGACGCTCGACAGTGTTTTTTGCTCACCCTCCATATTTCCTTGGCGTTGGCGAATGGACTCGCATCGTTTGTTGAGTTATTTGTTTTATTTAAATACCTCTTAGTCAGCGCGATGGACGATGTTATCATATGCATGTATGTTATTTTAGTTGCATGCATGGTTGAAATAATTGTAAAATATTATTATCGGAACGACTGTGTGAGGAAGCGTTGCGTGACGGGGGACAAAAAACTAAGATTTACCTTTCATTTTCATAGTATCTCAATATGTTTTTTTAATAGGAGAGCAAACCCATTGCAAGATCATAGTCTCTTGCCCATTGTTGATAATTTAACTGTAGCTAGTCCAAGAATTGCAACTTCATAGATAACTGAAGTATTTTTCTTTCCAAGAGTTTCGTGTATGACAGAACTGAAGACGAATGAATGTTTACATATACAATTAATTTCATATTGTGCGTGCGAAGCACAAACTACACAAACAAGATCAGAATGTTTTGAAATGATTGAAATATTTTATTTCACGAACAGCAACATGCTTTAAAATAAAACTCAAACCAGTTCGAACATATTGGCCGAATATTTAAACGACGTCTAAAACGTTAGTTAATGAGGTCTAAATAAACTTATAAGCAGGTCAGTCTAAGTCGCTAAATGTTTTTTAGTCTGTGTTTATATACACCTTCTAAACAGGGTTTACTGTACGGTTAATACATTTAGGTTGGCCAGTCAGTTTAAAATCGTATTAGGCCATGGTTTTGTTAAACCCCGTGTAAACCAACCTTGTTTTTAAAAATATTCGGCCCATAAAGTTGGCGATTATCGCCCGGGGATTATCGAATATCAGTGATTAAAGACTTTTCGTTTGAGTTTCCCTCCCGACCAACACTGATTTGGACGTGAATACGAAATACACCGGCTTGCGTGAATGCCGCGCGGAATCTTATTGTTCTGTTTCGAGGAATAAATCGTTTCATCGAAATCCCTATTCGAGTCAGACTCAAAACTCGAAACTCGATTCTCAAAAACATAGAGGACGAGACTGTCAACTTACATTTACCCGGTACTACATTTACCCGGTACTACTGCATATTTCTATGTTAATTAATTTATTTACTTTTCCATTCACGAGTTGGCACATAGTGCCTTTGATTTTAACTCCCCATTGACACCTAAACCGGACAAAACCGGCCAAGAGGAGACCACGGACGTGTACCACTTGTGACGTCGTCACTCTTCACGCCAGAAGATGTCTTTCAACTGATAGAGTAGGAAAATGTCTAACAAAGCATGCCTAAGCGAGCATAAACGATGAATTGGGCCAGATAATTTTTCCTCCAAAATCGAAGAATAACGAGACCTTTCCATTGACACTCTTTGTTAAAAAAAGTTCACTTTCTCCAACGTTTAGGTGGAAACTTTTCCAACGCGAACAAAGGCGACTGAAAGGCCAACAAAACCACAAAAGAAAATGAGAAAAACAGGAAAAGAAAAGCCTGAACTGTGGTGTGTTTTTCTCGTTGAAAAACTGTCAAAATTTTGATTTTGTGCGCATGTTGCAAACTAAGTTTTAGACAGACATAACGGTCAGAAATAGGCATCTGGGATAGGTGTCAATGGGTTAAGCAACTCGTCTGCTTTTTTTAGGTAAAATATCAGTTTGTTATTTTGGGATAAGAATTTAGATGTCATTTAATATTCTTCTTATACCTCCTTCGTTTATTTTTTATGGCCCACAATGTAAACTACTTGGTTAACCAGTAATTGCTTCAGCCAATAAATTTTATTACTGGAAATTTGTAATAGAAAGTCAAGTGCTGCGGGTGGATTGGGAATTGATAAACGAGAACATGAACATACAACTACCTGATCCCCCACCATCAAGTGGCTGCAAACCTGACCTAGCTATACTGTGCTAATTTGTTGACTAAATTGCTACATGCTGATGAATTGTTGTTTACATTCAAACAAATGTTGAAATCCGAAAACATTTAGCACACTGTGATGCAGTTCTATAAGTATTGTTCCAAAATTCTTTCATCCATAGTCCAGTCCCAGGCGGTGTGCGTCACGGGTGGGCAAAGCATCATGGGTGAATTTGTGAAACGACTCATTATGGCTTTGACACGAGAGAGTCAACACCTCGGGCAAGTGAATGTGCGGAATTGCTGGTTATTCAGTTGTTCTACCCGAGTTATACAATAAGAATCCATACTGATTTACCTTTGCTCACTTTTGAACTGTTGAAGGGCACGTAACAGTTGTCAGTGTTTGCTTCCAAAGCCATTTTACCCGGGCATTTTACAAGTGTATGGCGAAGCGATCATACGTATCGTATAAAACTGCAGGTACAAAATCAGATTTATATGAGTCTGGTGCATGGTGAACATGAATTCTATCGCATGGAAGATTTTGCTGTAAAACGCTTCAATGAAAGCTGGATGATCCACGGTCCTGCGAATTGTAGGAAATAAATTTTAAAACGACGCTGATGCGCGCTACAGGAGAGCGTTGTATGTACATGACTGAAAGGGTCGGTAATGTCACACAATCGTCAATCGGGGTCACCGTAAATAAGACCAGCGAGTCAGAAAGTAGATTTACATCTTGTGGATTGTAAATATAACAGAAAAAATAAGAGGCTTTGTGTCCAGTAAAATAGCTGCAAAATGGGCTCACTGCTAGTAGCAAAACGGACTCACGGCTGGCAGACCGCAAAGTAATAACTAACCTCAGTTGACCGCTTAGTTTCGACAAACCATTCAGTGTTCCACGGCTTGTAGCAAGAAAACTATTTGGGGTAGACCCGGGTAGACCCCGAAATTTCAAAAGAAGAAGGATTGAACTAACGTGATGTAAGAATGAAACACTTGAAATTGATCAGAATAACGAATTTGAAATGAATGAAAAAGTGTGAAATTTTGAATGAAGACGTCATGTCGGCCAGATCGACCGCGCTACATTTGAGAGGTGCCAGCGCATACAAAATGTTCGCAAGTAATCAATAAAAATGACCAGAGCAAAGGAAATATAACTGCCTTCAATTTCCTGTAAACGTGTTTCACAAAACGACCAAGTAATCCCGGAAAATAGACAAATTCTGCGAGCACTTCGCTCCGAAATGCCTTCTTCATTGCCGCGAAGACTATTGTTCGAATACAGCTCGCTGATTGGCCAAATCTTGTGACGCACACCGCCTGGTCCAGTCCAGTCCAGTTCCTAAAAAATCCAAGATGGCTCCGTAGTTTTACGCGAAGATTCGCTATATTTGTTTAAAGTTCCAAATAACCAATTTGTTCCTGCAGTGCTGTTGTTAAGCTGCAGAAGTCGGTATTTTCACTTTGTGGTCGGTCAATGTTTACTTCCTATGGATTTTCAGAAACTAATCAAGGCCTCGTTGAATTGTACTTATCCATCGCATTCGTAGTTTAGAAAACATTTCAAAGTAAGACACTTGTATGAGCTTGTTAAGGGGGGACTTCACCTAAATTTCAAGGAAATTTTAAGAGGTTTAAAGAAGGAATAGAAGAAAGAAAATAATTTTTGGAACACCAACAGACAGTTGATACCCACGCGGGTGCTCTTGCGTGGTTATCAACTGTCTGTCAATGTCAATCTACTAATTTTTAACTTCAAATTCTAATTTTAAAACTACATTAAATCTTCAATATTTCTCATTTCCCTAAATTTTTCAACTCCTTTGAGAAAAACTATTTCCTCCCAAAAATACCCCAAAATCACCAAAAAATTTATAAAACACCCCATAACATAGATTCATGTTTTGAGCAGAGAGTTTTTGGATTGCTTGAAACGTGAACGAGATATTTCCATTAAACCCATGGCGGAAAAATGACATTCAGGTTAACTCCCGCCTTAAGCCGCAGAAGTATTTTCACTTTGTGGTCAGGCAATGCCTTCTTCCCATGGATTTTCGACGTACCGAGATGCGAACTGATGTACAAAACTGATGTGAAAACGCCTCCTTCCTGCAAGCTCTCTTATTGGGGGGTGTGGGGTGGGGAAAAGAAGGCTCTCTTTCCCCTTCTCTTTCTCCTTCTCTCCCAAAACTCAGAGAGCTTGTTCGCAGGTTACCCGGGTTTTTTTCGACGTACTGAAATGCGAGCTGTCAGCTGATGTACGAAGCTGATGTGAAAACGCGCGCAGACACCAAATATGGCATATAGAACTAAAGCACAGAACAAATTAAATATGCAAAATCTTGCAACATAAATTTCAGAGCGGGATTTCTAACAAACGGGGAACAAATATTCTAGCTGTCCTGCGCTTTGAAACCCCTTTCGATAGAGATGTTTTTCGATTCGATCGGTTTAGTACTTTTCGAGAAACGACTTTCGAGCGTGTGAGATCGAAGAAAATTGAGACGACCACGACCAAATTTTGACAGCTCAAACAGCTGGAAACGGCGGGGGTTTTTTTTAGGGGCGGCATTCAAAATTCCAAGAGAGCTTGTTCGCAGGCTATTAGAATATCGAATGTTGATACATCGGGTTTGCTTCCACTTCATTTACGGCAACTAGACAAATCTAAATGCTTGCGTTAAAACAGCACAATAGTCACGAAGCCACTCTTGTCATGCTTGGCCACTTCCAGTGAGGTGCGGGATTGCGGAAAATTAATTCAGGCAAAAATCTTGTACTTGTGTGCCATGGAGGAGTTCAAAATTCGCCTTATCAACACAGAAGAGGAGTACGAAAGCGTTGTATTAAAAGCCATGGCAGAGGAAGGCTGGCGGCCGGGTCTAAAAGATGCCGAGTGTTATCGAGCTTGCGATCCAACGGCGGCTTTTGTTGGTGAATTAAACGGGAAGCCAATATGTTGCGCTTCGATGACAAAATATGGTGATAGGTTTGCTTTCGGTGGGTGTTACATTGTGAGCAAGGAACATAGAGGAAAGGGATACGGTGTGAAGATTTACAATGCTGCGATTGCAAGTGCGGAGTCACGGAGCATTGGAATATTTGCGTTACTGCACATGGAAGAAACATTCCAAAGTTGTGGATTTCACAGTCAGTTTTATGGCGCACGGTTCGATTTCCACCTGCCAACCACCATGACCTGCTTCGCTGAAATCTCGGAGAAATCTCCCGTAGAAATCAAAGGCATTGAGCAAGTGAATCTGGAAGCTCTGTTCGAGTACGACACTATAGTGTTTGGCGTTGAACGCCACGCGTTCTTGTCGAAATGGCTTCACGTGACAGGCAGTCACGCACGCGTGGCCACCAACAGTGAAGGTTCCATCGTGAGTTACACGGTTGCCAGGCCAACGTTTGTCAAAGAAGAAGGTTACAGGATAGGGCCGCTCTTTGCAGATTGCCAATCAATTGCAGAGAAGTTGTTAAAAGCAGTGTTTGAAGAGCTTCTTCAACAAGAGGAACCCCCTTCAGTGGTGTGCATTGATACCCCTACAAAGAGAGCCATAGAACTGGCAGAAAAGCTTCAAGGAAAGAGGTCGTTTGATCAGGTGTACATGGTCATGAAAGACCCCCCTGATGCATGTTTTGACAAGTGGTTTGGTATCACTACGCTTGAACTTGGTTAGGTATACCCCCTTTCCATCTCTTGGATACGCCTACTTCAGGATGTCAGCCATGATACATTTTTCCATTTTTTAACTCCCCATTGACACCTGTCATGAGAGGAATTACCGGTTTTCAATAATTTCTATGTTTATCCGTGTTCAGTGTCTTAAAACCTTTTTAAAAGCCAACAGTAATTTTTAAATACAACAAAACTAGAAGTTTCATTTGCTATTCAACGTGGACATAGTACTTTGAGCTTTTCCTCGTCCTTTGTACACTGGTACAGCTGTACTTTTGAGCATATGTTTTTAAGCTATTCTATTCAAGGGGAGGTACCCTTTGCTGTTAGTCATTTTCCTGCAACGAAGCAGTTTGTTTGTATAATATTTCTTCCCACGTTAGTTTACCAGCTGAACATATATTTTTAAGTTGTTCTATTCAAGGGGAGTTAACCCTTGCTGTCAGTCACTTTCCTGCAACAAAGTAATTTCGGATGTAAGCAGAATTTCTAAGTAGTAATCGCTAACTTCAAACAGTGTATGTTCCGTTCCTATTGTCTCTACACGTGGCAGAGTTAGCCAAGTCACAAGATTGTAACAATCAACGCTTAAACGAACCATATATAAGGAAGTAACTTGTAAAGCTTTATTTAATTACATCGCCGATTACGATGCTGTACTGAAGTTACCAGTGAGCTCTGAATAATCTACTGTTGGACCCAAATCCAGTCTGTTCCTTGACGTCCGTAAGAAGTTTCCAGTGAAGTATATCCCGAGTGCCAAGAACTCGTGACGAGGTTCTGATCCCGCAGGTCAAGCAGTGCTTCCATTTGAATCTAATTTCCCCAAAGTTCAGTTGCCTTTCAGTTAAAGTCCAAAGTGTTCGTTGACCCGAAAAACCTATCGTCACACACCTAAACTGGACAAAACCGGCCAAGAGGAGGCCACGGACGTGTACCACTTGTGACGTCGTCACTCTTCACGCCAGTCTTTCAACTGATAGAGTAGGAAGACGTCTAACAAAGCATGCATAAGTGAGCACAAACGATGAATTGGGCCAGATATACACACAAAATAACTTGGAATTTTATATCCAAAATCGAAGAAAAACGTGACGTTCCCTACCATTGACACTCTTTGTTAAAAAAGTTCACTTTCCTCAACGTTAAGGTGGAAACTTTTCCAACGCGAACAAAGGCGACTGAAAGGCCAACAAAACCACAAAAGAAAATGAGAAAAAAGGAGAGCAAGAACGGCAAAAAAAGGAAAAGAAAAGCCTGAACGGTCAGAAATAGGCATCTGGGATTGTCGTTTTTAGGTGTCAATGGGTTAAGCAACTCGTTTGCTTTTTTTTAGGTAAAATATCAGTTTGTTATTTTGGGATAATAATTTAGTTTATACCTCCTTTGTTTATTTTTTATGGCCCACAATGTAAACTACTGGGTTAACCAGTAATTGTTTCAGCCCATAAATTTTATTACTGGAAATTTGTAATAGAAAGTCAAGTGCTGCGGGTGGATTGGGAATTGATAAACGAGAACATGAACATACAACTACCTGATCCCCCACAATCAAGTGGATGCAAAACTGACCAAGCTATACTGTGCTAATTTGTTGACTAAATTGCTACATGCTGATGAATTGTTGTTTACATTCAAACAAATGTTGAAATCCGAAAACATTTAGCACACTGTGATGCAGTTCTATAAGTATTGTTCCAAAATTCTTTCATCCATAGTCCAGTCCAGTTCCTAAAACATCCAGGATGGCTCCGTAGTTTTACGCGAAGATTCGCTATATTTGTTTAAAGTTCCAAATAAACAATTTGTTCCTGCAGTGTTGTTGTTAAGCTGCGGTATTTTCACTTTGTGGTCAGGCAATGCCTTCTTCCCATGGATTTTCGACGTACCGAGATGCGAACTGATGTACAAAAAGGAGAAGGCTCTCTTTCCCCTTCTCTTTCCCCTTCTCTCCCAAAACTCAGAGAGCTTGTTCGCAGGCTACCCGGGTTTTTTTCGACGTACTGAAATGCGAGCTGTCAGCTGATGTACGAAGCTGATGTGAAAACACGCGCATACACCAAATATGGCATATAGAACTAAAGTACAGAACAAATGAGCTCGATTAAGGCCTGTTTTTCCTTGCAACCAAATGCGGTACTCGGTATTCGAAAGCTTTGACATAAACGTCAAATTGTGAGCCGGTGCCAAGGAGAAATCGCTGAGTCGCAGACTCGCAGTCTTTGCTGTACACAAT
Source organism: Desmophyllum pertusum (assembly GCA_029204205.1). Classification (NCBI taxonomy): domain Eukaryota; kingdom Metazoa; phylum Cnidaria; class Anthozoa; order Scleractinia; family Caryophylliidae; genus Desmophyllum; species Desmophyllum pertusum. The sequence goes on along the minus strand of MU826836.1, from coordinate 1,613,237 downwards.
AGTTACGTACAGTATTGCGTTTGACACGTGTACACGTATGAAAACGAGGCAGATTACAGAGTCAAAACAAGGCAGATTGCCAGCAAGGGTATATAAATCCCGCGCATGTGCCCAATTTATGATACTGCTTTGCTTGCTTCGCTCCGCTGTGCAGCAATTACTATTAGTTGAGAATGGTTTTCTATATTCTGACTTGAAAACTACGCAAGCCGTTTATTACAGTGTAATGCTATAAGCTTACAATACCTGTGAAAAAAATATTCAGTATACAAAGAGACAGGTTAAAATCCCGCAATTTTAAGTGGTTTGCCCCCCCCCCCCCCCCCCCCCCCCCCCCTAGAAATTAAGTGGTTAATTTGCATTATAATATGAAAACCATTATGGCGGCTATCGTGAATAAGGCCGCCTATTACAATGATTTCTTGGATTTTGAAAGTGAGGCTGGTGCATTCAGGATTAGTTGAACTGGGCAACATTTGGAACTACGTCAGACTCTACTGTTCGAATTTTAATAAAAACTTAATCTAAGCGTTATCATGTTAACCCATTCACTCCCAAGAGTGCTAAGTTCAAAACTGAGGAAAATTCTACAACAAAACCAGTATCATTTGTTTTAAAGGTACCAGTATAACTCTAACTGAACCAACCATAAATGCTAACCCTTTTACTCCCAATATCTCGAGTTTCGTGTTGCAAAATTGCCAAAAACAAACAGCACCACTTGAAAATACTGCTCGATAGCTTTCATTTGAATGGTCACACACTAGGGTTTCATCCACAGACTTAAAAGTGAGATGTATGTTAATTGGCACAATGTTTGACTCTGGGAGTGAAAGAGTTACAGCAAAGCAACACACCTTAATTATTTTGGTTCTTGTTTTACCAGGTTTTACCCGCTTCCATTCCCAACTGCTCCCCAGTCCAGCGCGCGAGCTGTATCAACACAGTTGTTAAATGAGAGAATGAAGGAGATGAGTGAAAGGATTGAAGCAATGGATCAAATTACACACAACATGGACAGAGAATTCAAGAGCTCTCGCGTGGTAAGAGACTGGGCACCAGCTTTAGTGCAACAGGATTTCTGGGATTGAGTTAGAAAACAAGATGGCGTCCGTTGTAGTTCCATGTTGTGCAAAACTCTTTGCAAAACAACCTGACCTACAGTTTTGACATATTCTAAAGCACTAATCCTAGCAGTATGCAGGAAGTTTGTCACATTTGAAGCTAGTTATATGGCCTAAGCTCCTTCGAGTCTTCTGTAGCTCAGTGGTAGAGCGTCTAACCGGTGTGCGGAAGGTCATAGGCTCGACTCGAGAAGAACTCGGAATTTTTTTATTTTTCTAAGGTAGAAAAATACCAAAGAGTTAATAATAAACCAAACAGGAACAAGGATTGTTAAGGTTGGCTAAGATTGAGACGGATTACGAACGAAGAACTTGAAAGATGTAGACGAAATTTTTTAATTTGCGTCAGCCGTGATGAAGCTTCTTCAATTATAAGTACAATTGAACCTCCGTAAGCGAACTCCCTTGGGACCAGAAAAAGTGTCCGCTCAGGGGAGGTGTCCGCATGTAGTGTTTGTATGTGGCTGGGAGCACGACTAAGTGTCCGCTTATGAGAGGTGTCCGCTTACCGGAGGTGTCCTACACTGTACCACGAAATTTTCGGAACTCAATATTGAAAGGATTTATTGCAATCAGTAAGGATAATTGATACTTTGGGTCACGTCTGTTATAAACCCTGTATGTTTTATTTTACTGTTATTTTTTCAGCTTCTCTCTGCTATTCAGAGCATCGACGAAGTGCTAAACCCATCATCAAGACCTTCGTCTGCTGAGGTTATGTCCTCCAGGGGGTCTGGAGGGTCCCGAAGGGGAATGCCCCGGAGATGGGGAGATACTGCACCTTGGAGGAGGGGGACAAAAAAGTCGGCTGAGAGGCAACCAGTTAGAAGGCTGCCGCAAACAGAAGGTACACTTTTACACAGTCAGTGTGAGGAATAAATAGATAAATAAATACCCCTGGGGTATATAGGCAATTAGATCCCTCCCAGGTTTTCCAACGACTTTGCTTTTGTTTCGCGCAACGTCCTCCCTGACTAACCAACCAGTTGCAAAATCAAACCGATTACATGTTTTCCCGCCCTTTCTGCCGATTACATGTTTCCCGTTCTTGTCACCGATTGCGTGTTTTCCCGCGCTTGCCACTTGTAGCATGTTTTCCCGCGCTTTTCACCCGTTACATGTTTTCCCGCGCTTTTCACTGGTTACATGTTTTCCCGCGCTTTCCGCTGGCTACGTGTTTTCCCGCGCTTGTCAACAGGTATATGTTTTGCTTCAAATTCTGATTGGTTTATCACACTTTTTGCCACCGTAGAGAGATCGGCTCTTTGATTACGACAGTCGTTAGATAGTCACTTAACAAATCGACGGCAATTTTTTTATTGTCTACACTCTTATAGACCATAGAAATGATATCATAAAATGTTCAAACCTCAAGTGGAACCACGAGCAGCAGGCGAGCGGTTCCACTGCAACGTTTTGGACATTTTATGGCGTCAATTTTGTACGGTCTATTTAAGCAATAGACCGCACTTTCTATGGGTTTACGGTGTGATAAACCCACGCGGGATGTTGGGAGAACACGAGAAAAACTTGTACATCACGAGCCGTTGATATCAGCACCTGAGGCAGTGAAAGTTGGACAATCCTTCGTCCTTCCGCGGAGTGCAGCCATATTGCAAATAAAGTTTAATTTTGTCAGTTGCTCTCGTTATCTATGTGTTTACCGGTACAATAGTCCATAGGTTTTCGACCAATCAGAGCGCGCGTAGTATGTCAGTTATTTTATAAAAAAGTGTAGACAATAAAAAATAACTTCGATTTGTTTTTTTGCTGCCCGCACAGGGCAGCCTCCTGATTCTGTTCTGAGACTCGATTTCTGGATATTTTCGGATTTCTGGAAGGTGGATGTTTGTTAGCAGTACCCAGTCCCCTCCGCGTGATAAGTCTGATTGGTGACGACTATTTCTATTGTTGTTTTGCATGCATGAACTGTTATAAACAAGCCTACATTGTTAGTACCCCGTAACTGATACCAAGTTATGCCTTTATTATCGGTTGAGTTGCGTGCTCCTTTGTTCTACGATTTCGCGCACGCACGTTGCATTGTGAACTGTTCAGTCGCATCGGAAATTAAATATTTGGAAAGCAAAGACGAATTTATACCACAGCAGTAGCAAAATAGTGTGCTAAATCTGGCTGTGACATTGTAGTGTCTGTCACTACCAGATGTTGGCTTTGTTATTTTGAGGTTGTTTTATTACCAAGCCGCCTTGTTTCTAGCGTACAACACGAACTGACCTTTGGGCCTATAGCCTCTTTATAAACAATTAAGCCTGCTACAAAACCACGTTTTCCTTTTAAACAAATCTCCAACAACCTTTGATCTTTATAAGTTTCGCGTATACATGTATCAGGGGACCTGATAACTACAAGAAGCCCAAACCAACGATGATAATGAAATTCACTTAAGGATTACAAATGTGGCAGCACTTCACTTCCAATATGGAACCCCTAGTGTAGTTATTATCCTTCAAATATTTTTTCACAAGGCCGCTCTGTTCAGTTGCCGTGGTAAATCTCGGCCAAACTGTTTATAAACATAAAAATAATTATGTTGGCGTTCAAAAATATTGCTAGTCTATTCAAAACATTCAATTCTATTCAATTTGTATAGGAAATCTATGAATGCGAGTGCAATTCGTGATTTATGGGCACGAGTGATGTTTTGAGAACTTTCAAAACATCGCGAGTGACCATAATCACTAATTGCACGAGCAGTTCATACGATTTTTTGTTTATAATATTCTCAACAAAATGTTGCTGCGGCCATCACGCTACTCTGCACACGAAACGCTTCACTAGTTTCCAAAGTGCTCACATGTTTTATTTTGAACGCGCAGGCAAACCAAGCGTGAACTTTTTGAAAGAATCAGTACTATAGTTTAGAAAACATTTAACCATTAACTTGAAAGCTTTATTTCAATGCCATTAAGCGGCAAAAACGTCTCTACTTGTCCGGTACCGTTTATCACAATTCCGTATTGCACTCTATGTCCTATTTATCCCGGGGGGGGGGGGGGGGGGGGAACTCCCATATCAAAGGGGTCGGGGGTGCTCGTCGGAAATTTTGAAAAGAACCCCTAAAAGGTACCAAATTTTTTTTGTGGGCGTGGCCCCAATTCATTTTCACCCCTAAGAGGTACCAATTCTAAAACAACACATTTTAAAACTGACAATATAACATTCTTTAATAGTGATAAAGACGATTCCTTCGAATACGATCTACTCGTAAACATTTTAAGCGGTTCATTCTAAACGAAACGTGAAAAAAAAAAAAAATCACACTTTGATGGTGTGGCTGCTATGAACAGTACTATATAGCGTCCATGCAAATTGATATTGTTGACAATAGCGATAAAGACGATTCCTTCGAATACCATCTACTCGAAACGAGTTTTTTGAAAGCATTGTCATAAATCTCTATCCTAAAACGTTCCAGTACAATTGACCGTGAAGTTAACAAGACGTGAGGCGATTAAGTTAAAAGCCTCGTTATCCAAACTGAATGTATATTGTTTTATCGATAAGTCATGTCATGAATGAGACAAGAATAAAAATCAGTTGATTGACAAAATAGTTCCTGTCATATTTTTTCCGGCTCAGCAATCCTAAAAGGTACCGCGTTAACTCTAAGGGTGGTCAATTTAGATTTTACACCCTAAGCGGTACCAAATCATGAATTTTAACCCCTAAAAGGTACGACGTGCACCGCCGCCTCTTTTATATCGAAGTCCCCCCCCCCCCCCCCCCCCCCGGGCCATTTATGCACTCGTCATTGACCAATCAGAAGCTGCATATTTTGTTGAGTATATTATAAAACAATTTATTTGAGACGAAAACTGAACGTGCGAAAGTAAAACGCAAATTTTGAAAACTGGGGATAAGTTTTGGGTGCGTCACGTGACGTGTTTAGACCAATCGCGCGCGAGAAAAATATTTGATGGATTATAACGCAGGATATCTGTCGAGTACGGCCGAATATTGAAAGATTATGACCATATTTGGACAGTGCTAGAATTTGTTGAATAATAAATAAACAATAGCCTCCATTTGGCGAGGAAATATGCTTGGATATTTGTCCGCGGACATTATCTGTTTCCGAGAACCGAACAGTTTTCCGAGAGCGAAGCTCGAGGAAACTGTGAGCTTCGGATGACATAACACGGGCTTCTTGACCATATATGGGCATCGTGACAATTTGTTGAATACGTAATAAACTGAGTACTGATGGAATTAGAAAAAACAGAAATTGTTACACTGTTCACTGCGGCATTTGACTGCGGAACTTTGCTCAATGTTGTTCTTGTGAAGAAATTGCTTGACAACCCATTCTTGAAAGTTACCGCCTCCGACTACAAATAAATGTTTTGCAGACGCCAGAATATTCATTTCTACAATGGCTACAGCGCCTCGATCAGTAAGGTTGTAAGATGAAGGCTGAAAACTAACCGGTTTCAGAGGAGCTAAAATTGCCATGAGTGACTTAGCCTTTGCTCGTGCAGGTTTTACATAACTTGACGAACTACCGAACTGTACGAAATCGGCGGCCAGAAAAACAGGGATAGAGGCCGCGTTACTAACATTCCTGAACCTTTGAAGTGTTTGAACTCGCGCAGTCAAATTTGATATACAATTATAAACCGCAGTAATGTTTCTAAAAATTTTAAACTTTAAAATCCTTTCTGCGCGAATGTGTACGGAGACAAAGAGCGGACTAAGATGTTTTACGATGAAATCTCGCGCAACTCGAAGGAGCTTTGAACTAAAGAATATGTCATTGTCATGGGAGCGCATGTGGTCCCTTACAACTGATGACAATTCAAACTGCGTTCTAAATGTACAGTTGTTATCACTTCCCCTCCACTGAGCCAAACCAACACAAGGAAACCTTTTGACAACTTCATTCTCGAACTTTTCAACCGAGTCAAGCGCGAACACATTCATACAAATTGTTGTTCCAACCTTGAAATTTCTAAATGTGTCCTTGTGGCGATCTTTGCAAGGGAAAAATGCCCGTGTTCCTCGACTGTAAGTTGTAGTTTGATTAAGGTTTGTATAATCAAAATGCACCAACACATCCAGTTGTCCTTTGCAGACATCTTGAAATTCTCCCCAGCTTATCAGCGTGCCGTGACCGCGCGAAAGAAGTGTGCGATTGAGCGCAGTCACGTTAAAATACAGTGCGAGTGTTTCAAAGCCCTTCTTTATCCCTGAACCATAAAATTTCGAGTCCTTTACAAATGGAACGACAACATGACGTCCGCCATACGCAGCCAGGGCTGTCAGATCAAGAAAGTTATCTGTTGCCTTTGTGAGTTGTTCCCAGTAATCAAAAGCGATAAAAATCTTTTTCCCAGCTGGCCGCCGCGTATTCCCGACAATCTCCTTGCTGTCCTTGCCAGGAGAGATGTTTAACGGGTTAGTTTCGTTGTGCCGCCGTGAATGTGATCGATCAAGGATGTCCGTGCTGTTGTTGTTTATGAGCCTGGTTCTTCGTACATAGAAGAAGCAAATGACCACAGTTAGTCCACAAAAAAGAATCAATGCTTTTAGAAGGCATCTATTCATTGACAGCCCGGATACTAAACACGTATGCTTCATCCTCTGCATTCAGACCTGGCCAATTTTTCTCAAGTTCGCCATTCGCAAAATAGTCAAAATACTCAGCGCGTTCCGCCCAAGGGTGAATTAATGAATTCATTACTCGTTTCAATATTAATGCTTTCTTCAAATGAAAAATCGAAAATTCAAAACAAGACTCGATCCAATACTCGAATGTTGAATTGATTAATGGTAAAATATATCTTTCCATCCCCATGAGAGAGTTGATAGGAAATCTGGAAAACAAAGCAGAAATTTGAGCGATTAGATAAAAAAAAAAAGACAGAGATTCGCTCAGTCTACGACTGCTAGCGAATTTGCATATTTGACAGCGACATAGGCTCGATTACCAGCCGCTGTTCGGGAAAATGAGCCCACGCTCATCCCCCGAAGGTACGGCTGGAGTCGTGAGCTTGGCATTGTTAATTTCCACCAATGAGAAACGTGCCTGCACGAATCGAGCAGGCATAAATATTTATCTTTTACGGAGCAGTTGTTTGGGCCGGCGTTCGATCGTCTTCAAGAGACATTTAACCTTGAAACTCTCGAAGATATATGCAATAGGAATCGTTAATGTAAATTAATGGGCATGATGTCTTTATAATTCAACCGACAAGATGGATTTTTCATCCGCACCAAGGAAATACATCACGGAAAGTTCGCGCTATAAAGTCGGGGAGCTAAGCCACTACAACCGCACAAGGCAACTAATGAGATCCATTTGGACATTCGACATGTACTATACAATACACAAAACAGTCGGTTAACTTGTGTGATGAATTTTATCTGGGATTTGATGTAAAATCGTGTGGTGCCAGAACGCAACATCTCTGGCAAAATTGCATCAAAACATTGTTTCTTGTCACGGACTGGTCATGTTACATCTTGTAATATTTTTCATCCCGGTTTTCAGTCATATAGCTTCACAATAAAGGCGAGAAATCAACATCTTTCGCGGAATATTTCAGATCAGATCCTCTTTTCGAAAATATAAGAGATTATGAAAAATAAACGAATGTCACGAGCCGGAGTAGCGTTACATAAATTAATTTTGTTGATTACGTCACAGACACGGCTGTTCGCTCACGCGTCCAGCCGTTCTTCTCCGGCTGAAATCGAGATCGGCGGAAATCGAGCCTAACAGCGACATATAGGAGGAGCGTGCACGAAAGAATGTCTGCTGTCGCAATTCAAGTCAAAGGGGCTTTTTAATTAATCACTTTACGGCAAATTTCCCCGGCAAATTTCTGAAATGTCCACTTTTCGACAATGACAATGAAATAACTACAGGAAGAAGGAAAGAGCCAAATGCAAGCGTGACAAACGTTCGTGACTTTCCGGATGTTGGAACGAGAGGTCAGCGGTATTTTTCATAAAAATTCAAAATGGTGGAGAAAAGGGAGGAGGGGTCTGGAAACCAGTTGTATCAAAATGGCGGCCAATTCTTGTTTTAAATACTGTTGATGTAGGGTAGTATCGAAAACGAAGACCCCTAAAACGAAGACCGAAGACCGAAGACCCACTCGAAAACGAAGACCCCCACTCGAAAACGAAGACCCACTCGAAAACGAAGACCCACTCGAAACGAAGACCCACTCGAAAACGAAGGAAAAAAATTACGACAGTTCTTTTGACCGCTTTGCTACGCAATGTTTTGGGGAATATTGTTGACCAAGGGTTGCGTGACAAAATATTAATGACAGGAAATGAACAAAACCGACTATAAAACAAAACACTAAACAAAATAATAATTAACTAAACAAGACTTGTGGATTTTTTGTTATCGATGACATGAGTGGCTTTTAACACGGATCCGAAGCTTCCCTTTCCAATTTCATCCTTGTCGACGACATCACACCAACGAAAGCTGGGAATACCGTCGAAGTATCCTTTTGTAAAGGATTTGCTCTGTATGAAAGGTATCTTGAAACCCGCCATGAAACTTCAAATTGGGCACAAATAAGCTAATGACATAAAAACATGACCGCTGTGGTTAGCACATGGTCGCACTGACCTCTGTGACCTCTGTGCATGTGACCTCTTTCACACGCGTCTCGTATTACCCTGGGTGGAGGGCAAAGGGTTTTTGCGTGACGCGTGATGGCCCAAAAATTTCATGGGTCTCGCAGTCTTGTTTTTTGAGTGGTTCTGTATGTCTCGAAGTCTCGATTTTTTTGTAAAGCCGTTTTGCCATCGACGGGAATGGCAAAATCGCACAAAAACTCGTAAATAGCGGCACAAGTCTTGTTTAGTTAATTATTATTTTGTTTAGTGTTTTGTTTTATAGTCGGTTTTGTTCATTTCCTGTCATTAATATTTTGTCACGCAACCCTTGGTCAACAATATTCCCCAAAACATTGCGTAGCAAAGCGGTCAAAAGAACTGTCGTAATTTTTTTCCTTCGTTTTCGAGTGGGTCTTCGTTTTCGAGTGGGTCTTCGTTTTCGAGTAGGTCTTCGTTTTCGAGTGGGTCTTCGTTTTCGAGTGGGTCTTCGTTTTCGAGTGGGGGTCTTCGTTTTCGAGTGGGTCTTCGTTTTCGAGTGGGTCTTCGTTTTCGAGTAGGTCTTCGTTTTCGAGTGGGTCTTCGTTTTCGAGTGGGTCTTCGTTTTCGAGTGGGTCTTCGTTTTCGAGTGGGGGTCTTCGTTTTCGAGTGGGTCTTCGGTCTTCGGTCTTCGTTTTAGGGGTCTTCGTTTTCGATACTACCGTTGATGTAGAGGTCAAATCTTTGTCAAGAATCCTTTGTTACGGCTTGGAAATGATAAAGAAAACAACGCGTTATGTGTACTAAAGCGCAACGAGGTATTCGGTTTTCTAATTGACAAGAATATGCTGTTTTTTGCAGTCTTACTCGATACGGATCGAAATATTTCATCATGCATTCATGCGGATCGCGGATCATGCGGTCTTTCGTGGCATTCGATTTTCCATCGCGAATATGGGCCAGCAGAGAGTCCTGGAGTATCCAGACTTTAGGAGAAAATGAAGTGGACGGATATCTTTCAATTTTGGTTAAATAATTTTCGTTCTGAGAAGGTACAACTTGTGCTTGTTTACTGTATTCTGCTGTATTTTTAGGATTAGAAATGAAAAACAAAAAGGCAAAACAAAACTCCTATTAATACTTAATTGTATTTTCCCTGTGAATCTTTTTCGGATTATTTAAAGTCTATAGTTGATCATATTTTTTTAAGTTAATGTGTATTGAAAAAGCCTTGCTATTCTTATGCATGATGATTGGTACGAATTCTATACCCAGTACATTTACTATCAAAATAACACAATTTAATAATTTGCATCAACTGATATAGGGAGGTAGTATCGATCCATCAAAGCACAACTGCTGTGTTAAGCAGTTACCAGTCTGAGTCACCTTAAAATGATGCACAGAGAAAATATAAATTGAGGTGCTTGTTTAAGTCAAAATAAAGGATAAAAAACAAATAATTTTACATGAATCATTGCCATGAACTGAATAAGTTACAATGAACTACACATCAGAAGAGATTGCATGGTGATGTAGTCAAATTAATCTCTTTGCAACAACGCAGTTACATGTTCTATGTAGTTATATTACTTTAATTTGGAAATAGAAGATTAAGTCAAACCCTGTAAAGTTAGTTGTAAAAAGCACATATTACTTCTGATAGAGACTGTTGAAACTAAGGTAAAATGTGCTCTTTGCAATATTCAGGGTAGCAGTACTACAGCAAACCCCTGCATTATTTGGCAGGGAGGTTTACTCACCAGCTTTATATAAGGTTTATGGATGTTTCTCTTGACACCTTTGTTGTAAGGTGCTTGCATTGGATTTTACTAAAGAAGTCAGTTATAAAAGTGAGTTTGACACCTAGAGTCAAGGGAAAAAAATATTTTTCAATTCCAAAACTTTCCCTATAGTCAGAGGGTGTAAACTGCAGGTTGTTGGTGGCAGGTTGAAAAAAATATATTAAAAAATAATAATAAAATTAAAAAATTAATAAAAAATGTTACTTTTTGTGTAAAAAAAGAAAAAAACAAGATAATCTTGGAAGATTTAGAACTGGACTGGACTCTTAGTATGAGAATTTGCAGAATTCCAAAGTTGACCAGAAGACTTCCGAAGTTTTCCTTAGATGACTTGAAGACTTGCGAAGATGTCCGAAGAATAACCGAAGATGGCCCGACTTATTATGATTTTTAAATTTGTATTAATTTTTAGCAGGTTGCAGGTTGAATGACAAGACAAAACAATATAAGAAAATACAATAATTTTATTGAATGGAAAGAAGGGAGCCCACTTACCGCAGAGGTTTTCAGTAGGGCCCTGCGATTATTAATAAACAATATATAATATTTATATATCAGGAATAATAGTCACAACAAATGCAAATATTTAACTCAATGAGAACTTGAAACAAAAACATGACTGGCACCATGAAAGTGCGGTATAACATGTGTAAGTCAAGTCACAACTGGCTTTGATTTTGCTCCTGATTTGTTGAAAACACAGGATGTTTGCTATGATAAGAGCATGTTGTATGAGTTTCTTCATAACTAATTTCAGAGCTCAGCAAACGCAAAAGTAAACAACTACTTTTGACAGTCTATAACATAACTATACTGAACAGTAACAACACTTTGAATTGACAAAAGTCTTCAGGCCATCTGCAGAAGTCTCCTGGTCATTTTTGGAATTCTGCAAATTCTCATACTAAGAGTCCAGTCCAGTTCTAAATCTTCCAAAATAATCTACTGTTTTTTTCTTTTTTTACACAAAAAAGAACACTCTTGAATTAATTTTTATTGTTATTTATTTTTCAACCTGCATCCTGCAGTTTACACAATCCGCCCTATAGTACATGGTATATCTTGCATGCAAAAGCATGCCACAATAGCGCTGATGAGGTCTTTTGACATTTCTAAATGCATAGAACAATCTTTACAAAAATAATCCTAAAAATACAGTAAACAAGCAGAAGTTGTACCTTCTTAGAACGAAAATTATTTAACCAAAATTGAAAGATATCCGTCTACTTCACTCCTAAAGTCTGGATACTCCAGGACTCTCTGCTGGCCCATATTTGCAATGGAAAAATCGAAAGACCGCATGATCCGCGATCCGCATGATGACTGGATAACTTTATATCGATCCGTATCGAGTAAGACTGCAAAAACAGCATATTCTTGTCAATTAGAAAACCGAATACCTCGTTGCGCTTTAGTACACGTAACACGTTGTTTTCTTTGTCATTTCCAAGCCGTAACAAAGGATTCTTGACAAAGATTTGACCTCTATTTGGCCGCCATTTTGATACAACTGGTTTCCAGACCCCTCCTCCCTTTTCTCCACCATTTTGAATTTTTATGAAAAATACCGCTGACCTCTCCTTCCCCGTTCCTCGTTCCCCGTTCCCCGTTCCTCGTTCCTCGTTCCTCGTTCCTGGTTTTAGTAACATCCGTGACTTTCCCGCAGTTTGTCATACCGGTATTCAACCAACGGTCTGATTGAAAAGCCGTCGCAGTCGTGGAATTGGAAGCAAATCCCTGTGTTCTTTTATCAATCGCTCAAATTTTCGTTTTGTTTTCCAGATTTGCTGTCTGTCTCACGGGGATGGAAAGAGATATTTTGCCATTAATCAAATCAACATTCGAGTATTGAATCGAGTCTTGTTTTGAATTTTCGATTTTCTTCATTTGAAGAAAAAACGATTAATGAAATCAAATTTGCAATAATGAATTCATTAACTCACCCTTGGGCGCAACGCGCTGAGTATTTTGACTGTAATCTTCTCCATCCTCAACCATCCTTGTTCCTGTTTGGTTTCTTATCACCTCTTTGGTGTTTGTCTACCTTAGTAAACAATTATTTTGAGGCTTTCTTCAATTTGAAGGTGATTTTGCACTTTGCAAAAATGACTTAAAATATCGTGACATAGCTCCTCTAGCTAAGAATCAAATATCGCAGAATTCCGCTTATAAGCTGACGTATACGACTTATTCTGATCTGAGATATTCGAGTCACGAAACAACGTAAATTGACTCAGTTTTAGGGGTACTCCCCAAAAACTTGGGTGGGGGTGTGCCGCTGGGCTATAAAAACCCTTACCCTGTACCAGACCACAAAACGATAATTTTGCGACCCTGTTCCAGACTATTTTTAACGAGTTTTTTTTTAACCCGAAAGGCTAAACTAGTAAGCAGCACTACGAACTTGTAGTTGTAAAGCTTATTTCCTACGCGTTTCGTTTCGTCTGACTAACATAATCCTATTCCAGAGTATCAATTAGCGATCTTTGTGCCAACGTCTGGGAAACTGATACCCTGTTCCAGACCAAAAAATGCCGTTTGTTATACCCTCCTATATAGCGTATATAAGAGAGACGTTTGTATGACTGGGGGTCTATAGCCTCTTTATGGACAATTAAGCCTGCTACAAAAACCGGGGGGGGGGGGACTCCCATACGAAAGTGACGGGAATGCTCGTCGTCCCTTTTAGGGGTGTAAATTACAGATTTTGGTCCCCCCCCCCCACCCCCCCATTTTTAGCCATCAAGCTATTGGATACCTGTAATCCACACCCTGGGAAAAAAGATGGCGGCGGTACATTTTACCACAATACCTTGCGGACCTAACACAGTCAATAGGCACATAGAAAGCCATATTTTTTTAGAAATTCGTCCCTGTACTAACAACATTGTGTATGCTAGGTTTGAAGTTTTTAGAACTTTTCTGTGCGTTTTTATGAGCATTTTTAGGGTTTTTGTGGGCTAAGAATTATGGGTAAATGTACCAGTCGCCATCTTTTTTCCTGCGGTGGATTGGACACTCACGTGATCTTGATGTTTATAAGTTTCACGTATATCCGGGGTACAGTATCCCTTCAAAGATATGAACCACGATAACTACAAGAAGCCCAAACCAACGATGATAATGAAATCCACTTAATGATTATAAATGTGGCAGCACTTCACTTCCAATATGGAACCCCTAGTACAATAGCATGGAAAAATACGACGGAATTGGCTTTATTTTTCGTTGAGAAACGCAGCGCGCGACAGAGCGAAAGAATACGCATTTTAAATACAGTCGACTCTCTCTAAGCGAAGACCACTGTAAGGCGGACACCTTCCTTTGGCGGACATGGATGGCTGGTCCCGGCCGAACTTCACTTGTTTGTCTGTAACTAAACTCTCTTAAGGCGGACACCTCTCTAAGGCGGACAGCGAGACACTTTTTTAGCAAAAATTCTGGTCAAAATACCTCTCAAGGCGGACACTAGAAGTGCATTTTTTTGCACTGAATCAATAGATTATAGGCCGGATATTAATTCTAATTGACCTACTGGTGGACTTTCCGTTCACTTTGCATGAATCAAACTGTAAAATAGTTTTACTGCATGATCAGCTTTGAAAGCCGACGGCAAATATGCAATTGTAACTTGCCTTAATAAAGATCTCGTTCCAGTTCTGACGTCATGGGTTTCTATCATTAACTCTTTCTAAGGCGGACAGCTAGAGCTGGTCCAGAGGGTGTCCGCTTTAGAGAGAGTTGACTGTACGTCATTTTCGTGGTCTATACTCTCATCGACCACAGCTCTTGACCAATGAGCGCGCGAGAAAATTTGACCGTGATTATAAAATCTATTTTCTCTCATTGTGTTTGTTTTAAACAGATGTAGAAGACAGCGTTGATGTCCATGTGGATGCCGCAGAGAAAGAGAAGACAGCTGATGCAGCTGACATTGAAGATGACAAAGCAGACGAAAATGACAACGAGGACATTGAAGAACAAATAGACAGCGATGAAAAAGATGAGCTTGACGATGACAGAAGCCTTGACCAGCAATCAAGAAAACGATGACGTAACAGGGGACGTGTCTAGCGAAGAGGAACAAAACGATTCTGATGAAGAAGAGAAAGCTAACCTTGAGCCGAAACTGACACATGATTCTTCAGAAATCAAAGTGAGGACATCCGTTGAGAAGGAAAATGTACCCTCTTTCACTTCACAAGATCGTGGCAGGTAAATATATCGGCAGCTTTGTCGCTTACAGAATATGAGTCGTATCGAACAAACGGATCCTCTAATGCTGAAGATCTCCTAGAGATTAAATGAATATAGTCTCTTATCCAAGCCTATTGGCTTATTCAGCCGAAGCTCCCGTAAGCGGACGCCTTTGGGAAGCTGGCCGCTTACGGGAATGTGTAAATAATATAGAGTTTGTATGAGCTAGAGTTCAAACGGGGTTTTGTCAAGGCGGTCGTAAGTAGAGCTGTCCGCTTACGAGAGTGTCCGCTCAGAGAGCTTCGACAGTATGTGCTGGAGCTTAACTCTGGAAGGACAAGAAGTATTTGCCCCCCCCCCCCCCCCCCACCCCACCTGGATGGGATGCTAGTCCATCGCAGGTTCCACCGCGGTCAAACGTCAAACAAAAATAAACTACACCAACAAACCTCATCATTACACTGTGTTTCAAACACGCCTAACTTTAAATATACTGAAACTATGTGTTTGAAAAGTCTAAACTTTTCCTTTTACCTACTTTGGTTTCCTTTCGCAAATTAGACAAATTACTATCAAGGTTTTGATTTCGGATTGTTGCAATGGTTTTTCCTTCAAAATTTTGCGCGGGAAATTGGCGCGCGGGCGACCAGAATTTACGTCTTTGCGCATGCTCGTGCGTTTGACCGCGGTGATATCGCAGAAAACACTCAGCATTTTTGTCTTGCCCAAGAACACAACACAAGGATAATACCCAGGGCTTGAAAACACTCATGTCTTTCTTTTTTTTATCCTCAGGAGTCAAAAACCACCAGCGTTTTCTCCACTGGAATCTTTAACATTATCACAAGACAAGCTGAAGGAGATATTCCAAGAGAAAGAACGCGAAAAGAACTCGGTAGGTTGTTTGCTTGGAAACTCAAAAATGAGCCCAAGACTTATATTGTTAAAAAAGCTTTTTCCGAAAAAAACGGTAATACGAGTGTACGGTATAATCCTCACGGCGTGAGGATTATACCGTATTTCCTCTATTTAGCCCCCCCCCCCCCCCCCCCCCCCATCAGGGATAAAAAATTATTAATAAGCCCTCTCTCTTTTAAGCCCCGCTCCCCCTCCCTGGTTTCAATGTGAATTGTAAGTCTGTTATGGCGGCCCACAATCGTTATCTCACAACACCGAATGACTAGAAGAGTAAAACAAGATGACATCCACGGTTTGCCCCACCCCCCCCCCCCCCCCCCCCCCCTCCCCTCTATAAGTCCTCGCTTTGTGAGACCTAAAATTAATAAACCGGGGGGGGGGGGCTAAATAGAGGAAATACGGTATTTGGAGAATCCTATTATCGGAGGGATTTTCAGTACGTCGAAGATTTTAGAAGGGATT
Organism: Desmophyllum pertusum; assembly: GCA_029204205.1. Classification (NCBI taxonomy): domain Eukaryota; kingdom Metazoa; phylum Cnidaria; class Anthozoa; order Scleractinia; family Caryophylliidae; genus Desmophyllum; species Desmophyllum pertusum. Next base: position 1,597,150 of record MU826836.1, on the reverse strand, counting down.
AAAAATGGTGTTTATTTACGGAAGTTAACGATATGGAGCAGTTTTCAATTGAGTGTTGAAAATAATCCGGAATAGACTGCGGGCAGTCTCTAATTTTCGCTAAAAAGACCGTGAGGCGAACGCGCGAGCGAAAATCGAGCGGCGAAGCCGCGGGGCGCTGGTAGCGCGGGCGCGTGGGGTAGCGGAAAATACCCCACGCGGCCGCTCGATTTTCGCTCACGGTCTTTTTTGCGAAAATTAGAGACTGCCCGCAGTCTAAATCCGGAATTGCCTTTGGTTTTGCTTTACTACGTTCTGTGATTGGTTTTAAAAACTTGTGCCGCCTTCTCAACCAATCAGATGCAAAACCAATCACGACTTGGTCACACGCGTTTTCCCGCGCTTAGCGTCTGTTACATGTACGTGTACCGTAAAAGCTCTATTAAGCCCACCCGGGGGGGGCTTATTTAATTTCAGGCCTCAAGAAGGGGGGGCTTATTAGAGAGGGGGGCTTAATAGAGAGGGGGGACTTATTTCAAATCATAAATTTTCAAGAAAATTCTCATTTTAATTTTTCAAACTTTACTATTACACCACTAACTAAAACAAAACAAGAAATGGGTTATGTATGACCGTCTTACAAAGGAAACGTCATTTATACCCTTACTCGACGATAGTTCTGGAAATTAAAGACCACGTTTCAATACAAAGTGACTGAAACGCCAGAAAATATTCAAAAGTCATTTACATCAGCCTGACGGAAAGGAGGGGGGGGGGGGGGGGGGGGGGCCTTAATAGAGAGGGGGGGCTAAATAGAGCTTTTACGGTATTTGCTTCGCATTTTAATTGGTTCGTTTTGTTGTTTGCGTTTGCTGTGATTGGCCATTGTAATTGCTTTGGTTTTGGTTTCACAACACTCGTTGAAAATCGCTCTAGACAGATGTTAACTGGTGCTCATTATTTTGGTGTAGCAGGGACCCCAGCCCTGATGCCAGGCAACACCTAAAAGAATGGATGAACAAGAAACGTTCAGAAAGGCAAACAGAATGGAAAGACCAACAGGATGAACTGCGCGCACAGGAATACCAACCTTTCATGTCTCCTACACAAGTATGTATGAACGACTTGAGTTGTTAACCCTTTCACTCCCAGTAGTGCTAAGTTCAAAACTGAGGGAAAAATCTTGAATTTTATTTTGCAAAATTATCAAAAACAAATAGTACCACATGAAAGTACTGCTCAATAGCTTTCATTTGAATGGTGACACACTAGGGTTTTATCTACAGACTCAAAAGGTACAACCACATTTAACTTTGTCGCATACGACATGCTTACGACACGAATTGTTTCGTGTAAATCAAACCTACAACTTGCTTTCGAATATTTTGTACGACACGGAAAAGTTCGTAGGATTTTGAGACATGTTTTAAACCTCTACGACAAGTCGTAACGACAGACAATGTTAACCCGAGCTACAAAAGTCGCATGTAACAAAGTTGGTACCGTCTAAATCGGTCCTTAAAAAGCGCGCAAGGAAGTGACGATAAAACGGAAAAAGTGTAGAGAAAAAACACGCGTTGTAGGCGAGTGTTTTTTCTACTTTTTTAGGGGGGAGATTTTTTTTGGCGGGGGGGGGGGGGGGGTGGAGATTTTGGAAGATTACGTTGATAAACATAAATGACCGTCATCTTGAAGTGGGCGTAAAACAACTAAGGGAACAGTGAGGGAACTGTGCATTGGGGGGGGGGGACTACCGCGGGATAATCAGCGTATGGTATTTGAAATTTTTCATTAGCCTCATAAACATCATGTATTTAAACTTCTCTCACTCCTTTTCTGCTACTTGTCTTTTTCAGGGCTCTGCAAATTTTAAAAAGTTGAAGTTGATGGAAAAAGACAGAAACGTCAAACGCAGGTATGAGTGGATTCGGATAACGCAGAATTTGCGTGACGCAATCAATGACAGTCACGCTCGGGAAGTAACGCAACTGTATAGTTTGAACAATGCGTTGCCGTTGTTTGGGTTTATTGATGTTTTGAGGATTTGCATGACTTACTTTGCGTGACCCAGGGGGGGCAGAAAACTGCTGAAATTTTCGTATGTGAATCATCCAACAAAATATGACGTCACATCCGGTAAAAATTGCCCCGAAGAGTCGTTTTCGCGAACTACCGAAATCAAGTCTTGATTTCTTCGTTTTTGTTAACCTATGGTTTGGTTGAATTTTATACTATGGATATAAAGAAGTTGCAGAGATATTGCTTCGACTATTTCAGCAAAGATTTCGGCAAAAGAGAGAGGTTTAGTATTGTTTTGAAGGCAAATAACACGACGCGAAGTGCCGTGTCATGGCGGATATTTCCCGTTCTCAAAACAAGTGGCGTTCCATCTTTTGGCTCTAATAGTTCCTGGTTCTGTGATAACATCGATTTCTATAGCCCACTCGATTTACAGCAACATGGATAAAACATTGGTGGTCATAGTATGTAGTGTATACTCCGGGAAGGTAATTAGCACTCGCCGTAAAGTGTTGGAGGTCGATGTTGTTGCTCTTGACCCATGTGTGTTTAATTGAAGACACAAGCGAAATCTTATACTGAAGGTTGGTATTTTCTTTTTCTACATCTCCTTGTTGAAGATTGTTGTTTCCAGTAAGACACAATACATGTATGCCCATGTATATTCCGGATTTGGGGTCATCAGTTGCTTTTGTTCCGTGAATTAAGTAAGTAAGTAAGTAAGTAATTTATTTAACCACATGTCACGGATGAGTTCGAGACTCGTTTTAAACGTGAACGTGAACGTGCAATTAATTTTAATTATCATGATCCTTAAGCCCATTGAATTATCCGAATTATTATTCGAATCATATTCTTAGCATCATGACCATTTACTTACAATTCTACTGTACAAAGTAGATCCTTAAGTTTAAACAGTTTTGAATTATCAAACCCTTGATAGGGTCGGTCAGTATAAAATACAAACTGCAAATTGACTGCCGAGTCTGCATGTTTTCAGATAATTAATTTGCAGGCTTTTAAAAGAACTAGGCATACAAATATGTAGGTATAAATAAATGCCCAGAGTACATTTTAGAAGGGTTTATGAAATCTTCCATGGGTTTCAAAAGTGTGTGGTGTATCCACGGGTTTTTTTTTTCAACTTTTGATATTGGCCAGTTAGCAAAAATCTACACTGCAGCTGGAAAGAGCTGAGTGACCTCAGGCCATTTTACTAATTTCAAGGTTTGCTAAACTGGACAATATCAAAAGTTGAAAAAACCGTGGAAGGGTCTATTGGCATGCGATCATAGTCTTTGGCGTATACTGACATGTAATCAAGGCAGTAGTTGGAGTAATCTTACATTACAGACTTGGCTTCTTGGAGCAGGGGACTCTATATATAAACCTGCTTGCAGGGTACTTTGGTGTGGCATGTACTGTACATGGAATGCACCTGCTGGTAAAATAATTTTATTGCTAATTATATTACTACTGCAAAATCCTATTCAAGCAACTATCCAATTATTTCCCAAATTGGACAGCGCAAGTTTCTGTACACAATATAATCAACACGTAAATTATACGACTACATACTGTCCAATTTGGGAAATAATTGGATTCAAAAAATTCCTCGGACTGCCAAATTGGACTCGGCATATTTACGGCCTCATCCAATTAAGCAGTCCTCAGAATTTTAATCATCCAATTATTTCCCAAATTGGACAGTACATGTATAGTCCTGTTACATGTACAAACCTGTTTCTGTCTAAATTATATGTGAGTAATGTGACATACATGTACATGTATTTTCAATTTTGAACTTATCCAGTATTAGTGTCATGCAATCACCTTTCCAAATTCATTGGTCTTTAAAAAAATCTCAACATTAAAATGCTAATATTATTTTGTTCTGAATAAAAAGTAAAGGAACAAAACTGTTCTGTCTTAAAATAAAAATAACCAACTTGAAGGTGATAGAATATTATAAGCCTTCATACTTCTCGAAATAATAACTGGAGTTATATGATATAAAAATTATTAATGACCAGTTTGTACCAAAGTGAACATTTTGTGGCCCTAAATGTGGAAATATGTTAATTGTTACCATTACAGGTCTGACTAGCCAGTGCAAGCTAAGCAGGCTCTCTTGTTTTATTAATTTTTTGTAGGTCAATCCTCCATATGTGCATGTTACTAGCACTATGCTAAATACTGCTGTTGTAAATACCAGAATGTCAATTTAAGGAGTATGAATGAGACCGGTGTGAAGTCAGCTCATTCTGATTGGTTTGACTGCTTACACAGCTCTAACCTGAGTATCAAGCCTAATTCCTTAGAGTGCGGGATGGGGGTTCGGAGAGGAGGGAGATGGAGAGAAGATCACTGAGGTTTTGGAACTTCAGAATTTATGTTATTGAATAGCCTGTGTAGCAGGCATAGAAAGGGGAGGGAGGGGGAGTTCGGGCGCGAAGCGCGATCGGCGGGGAGGAGGCTTCGCGCTCTCTCCTCGCACTTCGTGCTCGAACTCCCCTCCTCCCTCCCCTTTCTACGCCTGCCACGCAGGCTAGTTATTGAAAGGCACTTTGATCTTTGCAGTGTCATTTTTAAAGTTTGATCATTGAGTTATACATGTAATACATAAATATAGTTAACTACTTTTTTATATATTTGTTGTCTGTATTGCAGACTGTTTTTAATAACATCAATATTTTACAGGCTTTTAAAATTTAAATTGTGATTTAGCTAGTTCAATAATATTCTACTTTTGTCGAGTCAATGTAAATCAAGTTTTAATTACTCTAAATGGTGATACTAAATCAATTGTGCCCCTAGACTTTTTGGAGGTTTGCAGGTTATACAGGAGCATCTAATTAATTTAGCTAGCTTAACTAGGCTAGTTTAAACCCTGGTTAACTAAACATCAATACAGACAATAAAACACACTATACAATAAGGTAATTGCGCTGTGGTCATTGTTATAAATAATATATTATCAATAGAGTCAGTAGACTTTTCCTTATAAGCTGTCTTGTCAACTGATGTCCAGGGGGGTTGGGGAGAGGATACTCCCATCATATATGGCCTATACGGGGATGTGTCACTAAATAGGGTATGAGTTTTCGACCTAGATTCATAAACAGGGCTATGGGTTTTTGACTCAATGCTATCATAGACAGGGTACATTGGTGCCCTTCAGTCACAAGGAATTATTTTCCCCGACAATTTCTGCAGGCCTGGCTGCCATCCAACCTTGTGTCCGACAAAATGATATCAATGTTGAAAAACAGATCACTTTCGGGAATCAAATGCTCAAATAAATACCTTCTTCCGTAAATACATGTCATCAACAGGGTAGGGTAAGTGGAAATTTTTTGTCATAAACAGGGTCAGGGTTTGACAGCCTGGGCGGCACACCCCCACTCAAACTTTGGTTGAGAACCCGCCCCCACCCCGGGTCAAGATGAAAAATAGCCCTTTTTTACTATCAGCAAATATGTATCAAGACTATCTTTTTTCAAATTGTTTTCTCATTTTTTTCTTGGGCTGTTAAGTCTTGTGCATATCTCGTCTAATCAGTTAGGGGTTACAGGAAACATACATTTTCTGAAAAGAAAACAAAAGAAAATGACAACTTTTACCTATACACAATCCTTACAAATTCCTCAAATTGCTTGCCCTTCTTGGCTCTAAAATCCCCTTTCCCCCTCCCACTGTTATTTTATAAGAATATAGGGGATAATAATGATTACAGTGGAAGACACTCGTTAATACGGACACCCGCTTATTACGGACAGTTTTGTTTGTCCCGACGACACATATTTTCTCTTATATCAGCCCGGTTATACGAACACCCGGATAATACGGCCACTTTTTCCTGTCTCTTTGGTGTCCGTATTAACCGGGTTCCACTGTACTTTTATGTCATGTCTCTCACAGTGCAGTTGGGGGATGCACTGGCTAAAAACACCTGCTAGGCAGCGGACAACCAGTCCCAATGAGCCTTATAAGCCTAGTAGCATGATAGAAATATCTGCAAGATGTGGGCAGAGGCCAGGACTGCTGTTTTCTGGATCCTGTCGCTGCGGCATTTGTATGCATTGTTGATGCCCAGATGTTGGAGGGATTTATTGAGTATACTATTACTGTATCTCATGCATCCCAGCTGGGCTCCAACAATGATATGGGAATGATAGAAGTCTTTTTCTGCCACAGTCGAGAGAGTTCCAAGATCTAGATGCCCAGGTCTTAATATAGCAGTCAACTATTATTGAGGGTAATTATTATAATAATAAACTTTATTTTTGTGTCAAGGGAAAATCTAGCCCCCTAGCCTGCAGTATTTAGTCATTTTGCCATAATTACATATTATTTACCCCATAAAGGGTTTGATAAATTTTTGGATCTACTTTGTACAGTAGAAATAAGTACATGGTCATGATGCTAAGACATGATTCGAATAATAATTCGGATTCAATGGTTGCTTCTTTGATCATGATAATAGGAGTGTTCACTGTTTATCAACATTACGTCACATTTGTTTTGTTATTCAAATTTGCCAACCATTAAACAAAAGAACTCTTTGTTTCAACAGCCAATAGTTCTCTGGTTGGCACATTAATAACAATAGGTGACGTAACGAGAAACATCGCTATTAAAATTAATTCACGGAACAAAAGCGACTGATGACCCCAAATCCGGAATATACATGGGCATACATGTATTGTGTCTTACCGGAAACAGCAATCTTCAACAAGGAGATGTAGAAAAAGAAAATACCAACCTTCAGTATAAGATTTGGCTTGTGTCTTCAATTAAACACACACGGGTCAAGAGCAACAACATCGACCTCCAACACTTTACGGCGAGTGCTAATTACCTTCCCGGAGTATACACTACATACTATGACCACCAATGTTTTATCCATGTTGCTGTAAATCGAGTGGGCTATAGAAATCGATGTTATCACAGAACCAGGAACTATTAGAGCCAAAAGATGGAACGCCACTTGTTTTGAGAACGGGAAATATCCGCCATGACACGGCACTTCGCGTTGTGTTATTTGCCTTCAAAACAATACTAAACCTTTCTCTCTTGCCGAAACCTTTGCTGAAAAAGTCGAAGCAATATCTCTGCAACTTCTTTATATCCATAGTATAAAATTCAACCAAACCATAGGTTCAAAAAAACGAAGAAATCATGTCGATTCGAAACTTGATTTCGGTAGTCGCGAAAACGACTCTTCGAGGCAATTTTTACCGGATGTGACGTCATATTTTGTTGGATGATTCAGATACAAAAAAAGTTCCAGGCGTCGCGGAGTGTTCTCCCCCGCCCCTGGCGTGACCCAATCGCTGAAAGAGTCACGCTCGGGATGTAACGCAACTGTATAGCTTGAACGGTGTATTGCCGTTGTTTTCAGTCCAACGTTTGTGAGTTTACTGATATTTTTTTCATGTTCACTTTACACAGGAAAAAGGAAGACCAATATAAGCAGAAAAGACTCGAATCCGCGTCCAATCTCCTCTCCGAGATGCTGGCCGAGCCAGTTCCCAAGCCCACGGATCGCAAACCAAACCTTCGTTACGCAAGCAGTGTAAACTCGCGCTACTCAACGTCTCTTACAGAAAAAAAGAAGAGAACAAGTGAACGACCCAAAAAGTTACCCAAAGCTACGCTAAAGGGAAAGCGTGACCGTCAAGAATCAGCTCCAGCGAAAGAAAATCGTTTGCCAGAGGAGCAATACCATGTTGATTCACCATTCTCTGAAGAGTTCGCGACGCGCGGACAAGCACAACTAGGAGTCAGATCTCAAAATACTCCTCAGTATGACTTAATACGAACAAGCAGTCCAGCTACTACAGTTGAACATCATACAGGGAGATTACAGCGAGAAAATATTGATGGAGACAATAGTGGAGTTATTAAAGACGACAAGTTACCAACCGACGACTTTTGGCGCTCGAAATCTCCGACGGGAGCCGAGTTTGTGACGACACGAACTTATCGGAACTTCGCAAAGAATCAACCTAAACGATTTAAAGCCCGAGACGCTGCCATGCGCAAAACTCCCCCTGGGGGTCTAAGTGGGTATGGTTTATCCGGAGGCACAGTAGCTATGGGAAGAACTTTCCAGAGGACACGGCCGACTGACCCTCTCCTCCCTGGAGGCGAAACATTAACGGAAATAGATCGCCTGTTGGAAGACATTCCTGACGATGGATCTACTTTGGATCAAGAGAGGCTCGACGGAATAGAAAGCCTGTTAGAAGGAGATGATGAACTGAGGGAACTGTTATCTGATGTAGATTGGCGTGCTATCAGTAAGGTGAGTCACGCATCTAGTCACGCGTCGTGCCCCATCTCTTGTCACGCATCTAGTCACGCCTTGTGTCGCATCTCTTGTCACGCCTCATATCGCACCTCTTATTACACGTATTATAGTCTACGTGGCGGCGTCGGGGGGGGGGGGGGGGGGGGAGGCGTGAGGGGGGATGAAGTGTTCTTTCCCTCCCTCCCACTTCGCGCCTCCCTCCCCACCCGACACCGCTACGCAGGCTTCACGTATAATCACGCTTCTTATTCTTACAAGAAGACACATCTTTTGTCACGCCTTTTTGTCACGCCTCGTGACAGAAAGGTGAGTCACACATCTAGTCACGCCTCGTGTCACATCTCTTGTCACGCCTCATGTCGATATCGGTGCAGCAAAACATTGAAATTTCTCTACTTTGAAAAACGAGTGCTACCTTCCTCTTGTTGGGGGAAAACAAAATGGCCGCCGTGTAAATCTCTTGTTGTAGAATTTAGACGTAAGTAGGGTGCAAAGTTGTATTATTGACTAATGTGGTTTCATTATCTTAGCCTCAAAGGGGCGATTCTGCCAGACCAACAAGAGAACATTCCAATCTGTTTGACACAAGAGGAAGAGGAGGTAAATAATCAATATTATTTATAATTACCAGAGAGTAAATTAAGCAAGATTAATCTATCAAACCTTAGTATGCCAAAGTGTAAATGTTGTTTTAATGAAAGTACTGCTCAACAGCTTTCATTTGAATGGTCACACTAGGGTTTCATCCACAGACTTAAAAGTTAGAACCACCTTGTACAGCATAATAAACAGTACCACATGAAAGTACTGATCAATGGCTTTCATTTGAATGGTCACACACTTGGGTTTCATCCACAGAATTAAACTTTGACTGGATAATCCAGCTGCCTCAAGGGTTTACATTATCTCGACAATTTTTTTCATATCTTCTATCTTGAACAATCTGGACATGGTCAGCAATTTGGAGATCTTGAATCAAAAACATTTTGGATGTTGTTCGTAAACCGGTAGTATCGTTACAAACATTATTTTCGTCGTGACGAGTTCGGATTTTTAACGAACGTCTACCGAAGATACGATTGGTCCCAGACCTCGCGATTGCTGGCCGCGTCGTAATTATTCAAGATGGCGACTGGGAAGATAAAATTCAGGTAAACTTAATTTCGTTTTCTTTCTCGAGCTCTTTCGTGTAAAGGTCTCCTGTTTTATCGAACAATCCTCTCCGTAGTCAGTTTTGAGCAGCTTGTTATGTGTTTCTTTTTTCATTTTTCAGATGATTGGCGAGCAGACGTTGTTAGGGACCGCAGGTCTCGCCATGCTGAACCTGCGGTACCTTCTGCCAGCAGGCTGTTGCCGGAGTTTGATGGTGACGTCAGCCCATGGAATACTAGAGAGAGCATGCGCACGTCTGACGATGTTGCACAGCTCCTGGTGAGTTGGCCTCGAATTTTCAAGTTCTTCTTCCCTAGTCCATCCTGTTGTATCGAAGCAATTGTCGACGATTTCGATGAATTTACATGCAAAGAGACTAGAAATGTTTTCGAGCTTTTGTAAATCGTGCTAGATGGTACAGTTGAGTCTGTTACCAAGCTTGACGTCTTGTGGTAAGGTGTTTCCATAGCATGAAGCGACCAGCTGAGTATTGCTACTCCCCCTGGATGGGATGCTAGTCCATTCCAGGTTACCCTCCAGCATTTTTGTCAAGCTGCCCTGACAGTTCGCTGGTACCCATTTATACTCCTGGGTGAAGAGAGGCACTGTGAGAGTAAAGTGTATTGTTCATGAATATAGCACAAAAATTATTAGTAAGTTATAAGATGTTTCTCTGTTCGTATTTCAGGCTGATGTTGACGAAGCTGTAGGCAATATGTCTGAGAGTACTGGAAGCACCAGAAGTCACATCGACTGGGAAGAGGTCGACAAGATCATGGGTGAAACATAGATCTGAACAACAGCACCGTCACGTCACGCTCCCTGCATATACATGTATATAAAAAATAATCAATGCCGTCAAAATATGGTTACAACAGGGTTCGTACGGGCCTTTGAAATTCTTGAAAGTTCTGGAATTTTTGTCTGGCATTTTTCAATGAGTGATTTTTGTCAGGTCTTGATAAGTCCTGGAAATTTATACATTCGAACAAAAGTAAACTGACTCGTGTGGAGAAAATTTCCGCAAAATGCGAAAAGGATGTGTTGAAGAACAATAGACCTTTCTCCAAAATGGCCGCCGCAATTTCAAATTAAAATTAAACTGAGCAGAAAATCAATACCAACACCTGAAAGACCACCTCTTGTTTGGTAATCGTACGAAGTTTCATTAGGTTAGGTTTTACCAGAGTTGAGAAAACGGAAGTTGAAAAGTGGAACATTTAGAGACGATTGTATGACTGGGGGTATGGCGTATCATACAAACGTCTCTAAATGTTCCAGTTTTCAACTTCCGTTTTCTCAACTCAGGTAGAACCTAACCTAATGAAACTTCGTACGATTACCAAACAAGAGGTGGTCTTTCAGGTGCTGTATTGATTTTCCGCTCAGTTTAATATGAATTGTCGGCGGCTATTTTGGAGAAAGGTCTATTCGCTTGTGTATTTGGAGTCTGGAAAATCTACAGAAGTCCTGAAAAAAAAAACCTGGAAAAGTTCTGGAAAATTGTTGCTGAAAAAGAGTACGAACCCTGTTATGTTAGAAATACATTTAACCAACGCAAAAGTTATTTAAGGGCAATGTGAGGTTTCGCTATTGCTTTCCTAGCAGGTCATAAAAATTGTTGCGGAATATTTAATTATCGACGAAGAGACTATTTATGAGAAATTCGATGTTTGCATTACCATGTTTTGTAAAGTATTGCCAACCTCGTTCCCAGGATATTCTCGTTTTTCAAGATGGCGACTTGACCAAGCCGCCATCTTGAATAACGAGAAGAAACGAAAAGACCCTGGAAACGAGGTCGAGGGATGGCGACTCATATCTGTTCAAGGCATCCACCCCACACCTAAAAAAGCGTCAAAATCGAAACGCCAGAAATTAGTGGAAATAAGCATTGTAAGGAAAAAGAGATTGTAAATATCCTAAAATATGACAGGAATCGAGATACAATAAGAATATTTTATTAAAGTTGTGCTTTTATTTACTTTATTGCCTCACTCTTTATTTTCGGATTAGTAAGTAAGTAACAACTTTATTTTAAGAGGGTGGCCCTCTGTCCTAGAAAGCATGAAAGGATTTTACTCTTGGAAGCACCAGTGTTAATGGAATGTTTATGCACGGCACACTTATTATTAATGTGTGACTCGTTGTTATTGGTGGTTTTCATCTGACGTTATCGAAATTCTAAAATCCAAGCTGTTAATCCTACAACCCTCTTCTTTTCACATAGCGTAAAAGCGCTGTTAAGGGGGGGGGGGGGGGGGGGGGGGGGATTATTTCAAATAATAAAGTTTGAGAAAATTCACTTATCTAAAGCAGAACAAGAAATGGGTTATGTATCACCGTCTTAGAAATGGCATGCAACGTCATTTATACCCTAACTCAACGATAGTTCTGGAAATTAAGGACCCCGTTTCAATACAAAGTGAATGAAACGCCAGAAAATATTGCTGAAAAGTCATTTACATCAGCCCGACGAAAGGGGGGGGGGGGGGGCTTATTACAAAATCTTACTTCCAAAGGGAGGCTAAATGGAGCTTTTACGGTATTCTAGACATACAAAACATTCTCTATACAAAGTTTGGTATCGATACAGTACGTTTCGGTGTTTATTTATTTATCAAATACATTTACCGTTCTCTTATTATTTTGATATACAAGATTGGGATAACTGTTGTTCTTCCCCGGGATACCTGTGGTTCACCCCCGGGATACATGTGGCTCACCCCCAGGATACATGTGGATCACCCCCGATATATGTGTTTCTCCCTCTGGATACCTGTGGTTCTCCCCAGGGATACCTGTGGTTCTCCCCAAGGATAACTGTAGTTCTCCCCATGGATACCTGGTTCACCCCCGGGATACATGTGGTTCACCCCCGATATATGTGTTTCTCCCTCTGGATACCTGTGGTTCTCCCCAGGGATACATGTGGTTCTCCCCAGGGATACATATGGTTCTCCCCAGATACATGTGGTTCTCCCCAGGGATACATGTGGTTCACCCCCGATATATGTGTTTCTCCCTCAGGATACATGTGGTTCTCCCCATGGATACCTGTGGTTCTCCCCAGGGCTACCTGTAGTTCATCCAAGTAGCTATCGAACACAAATGCACGCCACAGTTAATTCAAGGGTTTTTTTAGTACCATCGATGCCACTAAATTCAAATGTGCGATACGCCTTCTGACACAAGCCATTCCCATTAAAACAGACGTCATCTTTGCGGCAATGCACATGTTGAGCCCGCAGTATTGCTACTCCTGCTATAGAATATTCACTTATTGTGACACCGCAGCCCGCGCATGGATTGCGCAGTCCATGGCGTACAGTTTCACACCGCTTCGAGAATTCGGAAGAAGATGAAACGGCTCTCTTTGCTCCGTGCGACTGAAAGGAATTTAACTTGCGTATTACGCTGAAAGACAAAAAAACAAAGCCTTAAAGGAGCTATGTCACGATAATTTAAGTCATTTTTGCGAGGTACAAAATCACCTTCAAATTGAAGAAAGCCCCAAAATAATTGTTTGCTAAGGTAGAAAAACACCAAATAGGTAATAAGAAACCAAACAGGAACAAGGATGGTTGAAGATGGAGAAGATTAAGACGGATTGCGAACGGCGAACTTGAAAAAATTGGCCAATTTTTTCAAGAGGCACCATCCGTGACGTAGCTCCTTTAATGGGTTACGTCTTCAATCTCGTGAGCTCTGGCCACACTCAAAGTACTCGTACAGTTCCTATTATCTTTTCTTTTTTCTTTTTTTTATCAGCCAATCAGATAAGAGGAAAATTGGGTCAGGCCGGAGCTCGTGATCTTGGTGCTGACCAAAAGAATCGTGGCCTCTAGGGACGAGAAATACATTTAGTTTGGTAATTACCATGTGACCAAGCCACAGCCAATGGGGAACTTCACCTATATATAGGGCGATCTTTGGTGACGTCATTGTTTCTATCTCGTAACATAACTAGAAAGAGCATGCAAAATTGAGGTATCGTGTCACTGTTCAAACGGAAACGGCTTGAAAGCATTCTCGTTCCCAGATCCTCCGTTTCTTTTGGTCACGTGGTTGGCGAAACGGAGGCTCTGGTCTCAGCCGTTACCGGATGTCCGAAAATTCCGGACATCCATTCATTAATTCGTGTTGCGCATTCATTTTTTATCAGCCAATGAAAAAAATCGATTTTTTCCTTGCGACCAGGGCTACTCGTTTCCGGCGCAAAGAAAGAAAAACGAGGAGCTCTGGGAACGAGGATGGCTTGAAAGCTGCTTCAAACGATGCATTTAAAAATTGCAACATTTACAGACGATGGCAACTTTTGCTTCCGTCAATCATCGGCAAATCTTCGGAAAATGATCGGAAACTTTTTTATAAGAATGTTTATATAATAAACAATATAATATATGATTACTTGGAGATATGAAATGTCTTTTCTCGTGTTAATCTCTATATTCCGACCCTTCCGAATATTACCGAAAATGATCCAAATATTTCCGAAAATTACCCGAGGTCCTCCGAAGATTTTCAAACGTGATTGGAAGGTCAGCAAATATTTCCGATAGTCTCCCGAAGATTGCCGAAGACCACTCGTTGTATTTATCACACAAATGTTGATCACCGTATTTAGCTTACCTAACATTGGGAAGATCCAGAATTCCAGTTTCTTTAAGCTGTAAAACAACGTCTTCAAAGGAAGATGAATTTCTCCCGTTTGATGAAGCTCTCGGGAGATAATACGTGTGACTTTCTTCGTCACGCAGTTGAAGCCGACGACTTCGTGACTTCCATTTATACTGTGTATTGCGTGACCGGTGTGGGCTGTTCTTGGCCGTTAAAGGGTAAAATATTATTAAAATGCAGATAGCGGTTACCCGCATGGCTGACAAGCTGTAAATGAAGTCAAATCTATAAGTAATTGAAATTAGTTTGTGGCTAGGCATTGTAAGCTTAGAACATTTTTATCTCCGACTTTAAAGTTAGAACCACCTTGTACTGTGAAAGGGGTACACTTTTCGGTGGTGATTTTAACGACGGTGAAAGGGGTACACTTTTCGGTGGTGATTTTAACGACGGTGAAAGGGGTACAATTTTCGGTGGTGATTTTAACGACGATGAAAGGGGTACACTTTTCGGTGGTGATTTTAACGACGATGAAAGGGGTACACTTTTCGGTGGTGATTTTAACGACGATGAAAGGGGTACACTTTTCGGTGGTGATTTTAACGACGGTGAAAGGGGTACAATTTTCGGTGGTGATTTTAACGACGATGAAAGGGGTACACTTTTCGGTGGTGATTTTAACGACGGTGAAAGGGTACACTTCTCGGTGGTGATTTTAACGACGGTGAAAGGGGTACACTTTTCGGTGGTGATTTTAACGACGGTGAAAGGGGTACACTTTTCGGTGGTGATTTTAACGACGATGAAAGGGGTACACTTTTCGGTGGTGATTTTAACGACGGTGAAAGGGGTACACTTTTCGGTGGTGATTTTAACGACGGTGAAAGGGGTACACTTTTCGGTGGTGATGTTAATGACAGTGAAAGGGGTACACTTTTCGGTGGTGATTTTAACGATGATGAAAGGGGCACACTTTTCGGTGGTGATTTTAACGACGGTGAAAGGGGTACACTTTTCGCTGGTGATTTTAACGATGATGAAAGGGGTACACTTTTCGGTGGTGATTTTAACGACGGTGAAAGGGGTACACTTTTCGGTGGTGATTTTAACGACGGTGAAAGGGGTACACTTTTCGCTGGTGATTTTAACGATAATGAAAGGGGTACACTTTTCGGTGGTAATTTTAACGATGATGAAAGGGGTGCACTTTTCGCTGGTGATTTTAACGATGATGAAAGGGGTACACTTTTCGGTGGTGATTTTAAAACGACGGTAAAAGGGGTACACTTTTCGGTGATGATTTTAACGACGGTGAAAAGGGTATATAATCTCGTACCCAGATCACCCTCTGCCACGCGAAAGGGAGATCTGGTAAAGTTCGATTTCAAGGCCCAATATACGGGGCTTCCCGTTGTTCTTAGTTGTCCTTCGGTCTGTTGTGATCGAATAAACATGGATGAATTCCTGGAATTCGACGGAGTTATTCTGAGAATTTTTCGAGACATAGGTTTGGAAAACTTTGTTATTATAAAAACCACAAAAGGAAGCTTTGCGGGAGATCGTTTTAAAGAAAAAGGACTGTTGACACTGTTTAGTTGTTTTTCCGACAGGCTACGGAAAATCTCTAGTGTTCCTGCGAATATGCGAAAATGTTTCAGTAGCGAGAGCCAATCACAGCACACATTAGAATGAGACGATATTTTAAGTAGTATCCAATATAGAATATGTGTTATTTCGAACTTTACCAGTGAGTGTCAGACAGAGTGGGATCTGGGTACGAGATTAAAGGGTACCCTTTTCGGTGGTGATTTTAACGACGATGAAAGGGGTACACTTTTCGGTGGTGATTTTAACGACGGTGAAAGGGGGTACACTTTTCGGTGGTGATTTTAACGACGGTAAAAGGTGTACACTTTTCGGTGGTGATTTTAACGACGGTGAAAGGGGGACACTTTTCGGTGGTGATTTTAACGACAGTGAAAGGGGGACACTTTTCGGTGGTGATTTTAACGACGGTGAAAGGGTACACTTTTCGGTGGTGATTTTAACGACGATGAAAGGAGTACACTTTTCGGTGGTGATTTTAACGACGGTGAAAGGGGTACACTTTTCGGTGGTGATTTTAACGACGGTGAAAGGGGGTACACTTTTCGGTGGTGATTTTAACGACGGTGAAAGGGGTACACTTTTCGGTGGTGATTTTAACGACGATGAAAGGGGTACACTTTTCGGTGGTGATTTTAACGACGGTGAAAGGGGTGCACTTTTCGGTGGTGATTTTAACGATGATGAAAGGGGTACACTTTTCGGTGGTGATTTTAAAACGACGGTAAAAGGGGTACACTTTTCGGTGATGATTTTAACGACGGTGAAAAGGGTATATAATCTCGTACCCAGATCACCCTCTGCCACGCGAAAGGGAGATCTGGTAAAGTTCGATTTCAAGGCCCAATATACGGGGCTTCCCGTTGTTCTTAGTTGTCCTTCGGTCTGTTGTGATCGAATAAACATGGATGAATTCCTGGAATTCGACGGAGTTATTCTGAGAATTTTTCGAGACATAGGTTTGGAAAACTTTGTTATAAAAACCACAAAAGGAAGCTTTGCGGGAGATCGTTTTAAAGAAAAAGGACTGTTGACACTGTTTAGTTGTTTTTCCGACAGGCTACGGAAAATCTCTAGTGTTCCTGCGAATATGCGAAAATGTTTCAGTAGCGAGAGCCAATCATAGCACACATTAGAATGAGACGATATTTTAAGTAGTATCCAATATAGAATATGTGTTATTTCGAACTTTACCAGTGAGTGTCAGACAGAGTGGGATCTGGGTACGAGATTAAAGGGTACCCTTTTCGGTGGTGATTTTAACGACGATGAAAGGGGTACACTTTTCGGTGGTGATTTTAACGACGGTGAAAGGGGGTACACTTTTCGGTGGTGATTTTAACGACAGTAAAAGGTGTACACTTTTCGGTGGTGATTTTAACGACGGTGAAAGGGGGACACTTTTCGGTGGTGATTTTAACGACAGTGAAAGGGGGACACTTTTCGGTGGTGATTTTAACGACGGTGAAAGGGTACACTTTTCGGTGGTGATTTTAACGACGATGAAAGGAGTGCACTTTTCGGTGGTGATTTTAACGACGGTGAAAGGGGTACACTTTTCGGTGGTGATTTTAACGACGGTGAAAGGGGGTACACTTTTCGGTGGTGATTTTAACGACGGTGAAAGGGTACACTTTTCGGTGGTGATTTTAACGACGATGAAAAGGGGTACACTTTTCGGTGGTGATTTTAACGACGGTGAAAGGGTACACTTTTCGGTGGTGATTTTAACGACGATGAAAGGGGTACACTTTTCGGTGGTGATTTTAACGACGGTGAAAGGGGTACACTTTTCGGTGGTGATTTTAACGACGGTGAAAGGGGGTACACTTTTCGGTGGTGATTTTAACGACGGTGAAAGGGGTACACTTTTCGGTGGTGATTTTAACGACAGTAAAAGGTGTACACTTTTCGGTGGTGATTTTAACGACGGTGAAAGGGGGACACTTTTCGGTGGTGATTTTAACGACAGTGAAAGGGGGACACTTTTCGGTGGTGATTTTAACGACGGTGAAAGGGGTACACTTTTCGGTGGTGATTTTAACGACGGTGAAAGGGTACACTTTTCGGTGGTGATTTTAACGACGATGAAAGGGGTACACTTTTCGGTGGTGATTTTAACGACGGTGAAAGGGGTACACTTTTCGGTGGTGATTTTAACGACGGTGAAAGGGGGTACACTTTTCGGTGGTGATTTTAACGACGGTGAAAGGGTACACTTTTCGGTGGTGATTTTAACGACGATGAAAGGGGGTACACTTTTCGGTGGTGATTTTAACGACAGTAAAAGGGGTACACTTTTCGGTGGTGATTTTAACGACGGTGAAAGGGTACACTTTTCGGTGGTGATTTTAACGACGATGAAAGGGGTACACTTTTCGGTGGTGATTTTAACGACGGTGAAAGGGGTACACTTTTCGGTGGTGATTTTAACGACGGTGAAAGGGGTACACTTTTCGGTGGTGATTTTAACGACGATGAAAGGGGTACACTTTTCGGTGGTGATTTTAACGACAGTAAAAGGGGTACACTTTTCGGTGGTGATTTTAACGACGGTGAAAGGGGTACACTTTTCGGTGGTGATTTTAACGACAGTGAAAGGGGTACACTTTTCGGTGGTGATTTTAACGACAGTGAAAGGGGTACACTTTTCGGTGGTGATTTTAAAATGTCATGCAATACATCTACCATCTAAACCTGCCTTGAACATAATTATATAATAATAATACCCTTCCTTCCACTTGAATGCAAGGGAACGCTGCCAATCAATCAATTCTCGACAGCTTTTAGTTCAGTTGAAGCTTCCATAAGCGGACACCCTTGAGAAGGAGAAAAGTATCCGCAACTGGAGCTGGCCACTTACGAGAATGTGTAAATACAGAGTTTGTATGAGCTAGAGTTCAAACGAGGTTTTGTGAAGGCAGCCGTAGTAGAGCTGTCCGCTTACGCGAGTGTCCGCTGAGAGAGCTTCGACTGTATTTAGTGGTTTGTTGGCTTTTTAAGCTTACCACAAAGTTCAAATTGATATCTGCTGTCGCTGTTGCAAGGTTATTTGACCGAAATGCTCATTATTGAAACCTCTCGCCGTGCAAATGACAAGAAATCTAAAAGATCACTTTTCGCTTTTCTGCCGCTTTCTTTCTTTAAATTGTAGCATATGGCGCTAGATTCCATAACCTGTCTAAAATAATGTAAACTAGAAAAAAACAGGAAAGGAAAACTGTAAAAAGTACCTTGGAAGGGCAATGTCGTGCTCCTTGGTAGCGCTAGAAAGTGTCACATTCTGTTACGCATTCCATCTTAACACTCTTGTTTATCAATGAAAAGGTCGTGAAGAAATCCCACCTGTACGTTGCTTGTATTTTTTTTCGAGTTAAAATAAAACAACAGGCTTTTTATTTTCAATGAAAACGGGTACTTGTTTCGTAAGATAAACATACACTGCGACTTTTGCGGTTTCGTTGGCGCGCGAGCGACGAAGCCGTGAGAGGAGTGGGGCAGAGAGAGTGAGTCCCTCCGCCCCATTCCTCTTGCGACTCGCTACGTCGCTCGCGAACCAGTGACAGTCAAAGAGCGTTGGATCTGCTAATCTTGCCTGCGTAGCTGCCGTGATTACAAAATAATGAAACGCGAACGTATACTGTCAATTCTCACGTATTATACGCGGGTCAAAAACAGATTCGATCTCACCAAGAGATAGGACCAATCTCTCACACCTGATTCACAAATGTGAGCTTGAAAACTAACCTCAAATTAACCACTTGAAACTACGAAATATGTTAACTTGATTCATTCAAGAAAAGAGTAGGTCGTATAACACGCTTTTTTAGATTTTGAAGTAGAAGGCCCTGGGAACGAGGTTGTCTTTGGCCGAGTTCAAACACATCATTGGGACTGGAAAAAGTATGGGGCAATTTGCCATAAAAGTGAATTAATAAAATCCTTTTGAATTGATTTGAAAAATTAAGACAACTATTCCCAAAACTGCATGTGATCAACATCTCATTAAGCAAAAAGCAAAACGAGTCATGAAGAATTGCATGAAAATTTTTTATTTCGCATTTCACATTCAAACATTTGCAAACACGATTAATTAGCTGGTTCTCAAAGTCCGTTTTGTGTTTTTTCGACTTGTGGCAAGTTTATTAATTGCGTGTGCGATAGCTTTCTTTTTTCAAGATTCATGATTCGTTAGCTGAAAAAGCGTGCAAAAATAATTCGTGACAAATTTGTGGCGTATATTGTCAGCGATTGGCTTGATTTTCTAATCCATATTCATGACAAATTGCAAAATTTGCTTCAAACTAAGCAGGTCATGGATGTGTGAAGACGTGTCGTCCGTCTGAAGACTATCTTGTAATCTGAAAGGAAGATACTTGACGAAGCCCGGAAAGCTGTCTTTACTCTATTCCAGCCGAAGGTGAGCATTGCGCTTGGAAAATATTGCCTTAATTTTGTCCAGAATGCTAAAATGGTATCGGAAATGTTAGCGAAGTGAGTTATTAACACGTGCGCTTCTTTGTACCCTAGAAGGAAGATGCTTGATGTGCAAAGCTGGGATAGATGTCTTTACGATATACCAACCGAAGGTAAGCACTGCTTTTGGAAAATACTACTTTAAGTTTTTCGATTCAGAAAGCTAAACAAGTCTGAAGAAATGCTGTCCAACGGTTCAACCACGTGCGCTTGCCGCTGTTCGCTTTGAGTGTCGCTTCAACTCGAAACTCGACAGCGAAGCAGGATCTTTTATTTCGTTTGCAATATAGCAAGTTCGACGAAAACGTTTTTGCGTGGACTAATACTGTGTAATATTTTGAGAGAAATTACTGTCATTTTAATATTCTTGCGCTTGCAACAAACTTTAAAATAAAGATTTAGATTTGGAAAGTACACAGGGAAATATTTAACGCATATATATAAAATTTACAACGCAACCAAGTGCATTTAGAATTTTATTTCTAAAACGCGTAGAGGACCATTTCGCTAAAATAATTTTCCCTGTTGTAAGATTCTTACTTTGGCCTTCGAAATGTTATTTGGGAGTTTATTTAGCTCATTTGTCATAGCACTACACCCGTTAGAAATTTGGTTAACTTGTTAGTGATAGTTTAAAAAAGTTGTAACATTTTCTAATCATTGAAGTGCTCATTTCTATTTTCAGGAAGACTGACTTCATGAAGAGGAAAGAAGAGTAAAGACTGGATCCAAGAGGACAAACTGGAATCACTGAATCAGGAGGAAATACTACAAAGATAAGAACTTTGACATTATCAAATAATTGTAGTGAAAATGGTGGCTGGACAAATGTCCAAATTTGTAACGGAACGTCACTCGCTGTTTTATCAGATTGGATTTATTTAATTTATTTTTATCGGATCGTGTAAATTACAAACACTATAGGGAATTGGAAATTGGCGCAAAATACTTGTTGAAGGAGTTCAATCGCAGCCACCATTTTTACTTTACGGTGGCACTGTATTCGAAAAAAGATCAAAAGCCTTGCTCATCCAGTTTAAATTCAAACAGCAACAAAATAATTTGAGCATGTCGTTAACAGCTTTGTTCTTCAAAGAACGAATTGCCTTGAACTAGAAAAAAATTCGGGGGGGGTGGTTGGAGGAGGGGATTTACGATTTTGTCTTCAAAGAACCAATTGTCTTGGAACTAGAAAGATTTTTTGGGAGGGGAATTTCAACGATTTGGTGATTATAATTTGTCTTTCATCTTTCCATGTTTTCAGATTGGATTAATGAGATTTCACAATACACTTAACAGTGCCACCTTAAAAATATTTAAATGTTTGCTCCATCAACAGATGACAAGAGAACACAGGCTTTCCAATGCAAAAATGAAAACATAGGAAAATACTTCTCCATTGCAAAGTCGTTTTAATCGGCAAAAGACAACAATTGTTTTTTCTAGAACTTTGGCTTGTTTTGAGTACAAAGACATACGGAACACGTATGTGCCTACGTTCTCTTGTTGTTTTGCGAGCTTGGTATATAAAACCCTCATGTCTGGTTCACAGGATATTAACAAGCAGTCATAATGACGCCAGGATTTCTAGTTATACAGACCACAAAACCAAACTGTTTCTTTTGGAAAAATCACCGATTACTAATGAAAAAAGACCATAATGAAATAACTCTTGAAACAAATTTAACAATAGTCAGAATCTAGCTGTCAAAAACGACCGAATTGATGTTTAATAGTATTCAATTGTCTGTATGTATTTCTTGAAAAAAACTAGCAAAAAAGATCAGAATCTAGCTGTCACAAACAACTGAATTGATGTTTAATAGTATTCAATTGTCTGTATGTATTTCACACAAAAAAACTAGCAAAAAAGATCAGAATCTAGCTGTCAAAAACAACTGAATTGATGTTTAATAGTATTCAATTGTCTGTATGTATTTCATGAAAAAAACTAGCAAAAAAGATCAGAATCTACTAGCTGTCAAAAACAACTGAATTGATGTTTAATAGTATTCAATTGTCTGTATGTATTTCACACAAAAAAAAACTAGCAAAAAAGATCAGAATCTACAGATGTCAAAAACAACTGAATGGATGTTTAATAGTATTCAATTGTCTGTATGTATTTCACACAAAAAAAACTAGCAAAAAGATCAGAATCTAGCTGTGACAAACAACTGAATTGATGTTTAATAGTATTCAATTGTCTGTATGTATTTCACACAAAAAAAACTAGCAAAACAGATCAGAATCCAGCTGTCACAAACAACTGAATTTATGTTTAATAGTATTCAATTGTCTGTATGTATTTCACACAAAAAAACTAGCAAAAACGATCAGAATCTAGCTGTCAAAAACAACTGAATTGATGTTTAATAGCATTCAATTGTCTGTATGTATTTCACACAAACAAACTAGCAAAAAAGATCAGAATCCAGATGTCACAAACAACTGAATTGATGTTTAATAGTATTCAATTGTCTGTATGTATTTCACACAAAAAAACTAGCAAAAAAGATCAGAATCCAGATGTCAAAAACAACTGAATTGATGTTTAATAGTATTCAATTGTCTGCATGTATTTCACACAAAAAAACTAGCAAAAAGATCAGAATCTAGCTGTCAAAAAATAACTGAATTGATGTTTAATAGTATTCAATTGTCTGTATGTATTTCACACACAAAAACTAGCAAAAAGATCAGAATCTAGATGTCAAAAAATAACTGAATTGATGTTTAATAGTATTCAATTGTCTGTTTGTATTTCACACACAAAAACTAGCAAAAAAGATCAGAATCTAGCTGTCACAAACAACTGAATTGATGTTTAATAGTATTCAATTGTCTGTATATATTTCATGAAAAACTTATGACAACAGCTAGTTGTCACAATCAACCAAAATAACAAAGGCACGAATTGAGAAAAACAAAGTATCTTGTATCTAATTGTTCGGTACGTATTTATGAAAATATGGGGATTTCATTTTGGAGTTAGCACAGATTTGTAGTGAAAATGCGGAAAGTGAAGATTTGGTTTTGGTCTGTATAACTTTTATGTCGCTGTTTTTTTCTGCTCTTAAGCTTGTCAATTAATAAGCAAAAGCTCGTGTTAAGGATGGGGTAAAATGAAAAACAACGTTTATATTCCTTGGACCAGACATTGGGTTTTATGTATATATTTATTATAATGTAGAAAAAGACCTTTTCCTGCCACACTCGATGTAACACAGGACTGATAAGAAATATAACCAATAGAAATTGAGCGCTGATTTTCGAATTATTGAATTTATAGTTTCAAAAAATAAAACTGTACTCGGCTAGAATAGTGTCACAAGAATTTAAAAAGAACATGGAGCCAAACAATTGTTATATTTCTGAGCCCTTGCGGCAAAAACAACGGCTGAATCGGCCCATGTTACTTCTACAAGAAATTATTCTTATGTTCGCCAAATTATTTGAAAAATTAAAACTGGACTGAACTAGAACGGCTGAATCAGCCCATGTTACTGCTATAGTTGAGAACGAAAAGAATAAGAAATCATTCTTGTGTTCGCAAATTATTTCGACCACGCATTTGAAATCTAGGTTAGATTATTTTGGCGTTGAATATGTCCTGTGCTACGAACTTACGGCAGAAAAAGGTCTTATCATAAGCAACATGGCAAGTTATATTTTAAACGGCTATAAGATCGCGGATTGAAAACGAGAAATCTTAGGCGCGAGAACTTTGAATACGAGTCGTTCGCTGCGCTTTCAAAATTAGTTTTTACAAAGCAGAGTTATAACTTGCCATGTTGCTTAGGAATTAGTAATATGTATACACCATCTCGTGCAAGAACATTTGAAGACCAATTTGATTTCAAAATTTATTAATGGACTCCACAAACAAGAGAGATAGTTGTCAACAACTATTTAGTTATCGATGATAAAAAGTTGTCGATAACAAAAAAGCCAGTGTGTGAAGCTAGTTATCGATAACTAAGGGCCTTAGTTATCGATAACTAGCTTCACGTACTGGCTTTTTTGTTATCGACAACTTTTTATGATCGATAACTAAATAGTTGTCGACAATTTTCTCTCTAGTCTGTGGAGGCCCTTAGATAAAAAGTTCGTCTAAAAATTATTTTTTTTTGCTCAAAAGTTTTTGCACGAGATGGCGTTTACATGTTTTTTGGCGGAAAATTTTAATGGAAGCCATTTTGAATTTTTTGACAAAAATGTTGCCAGGGGAAACGCTGTGCAAATTTTTTAAATTTTCCCGCCAAAAGACTTAGTACAAAAAAGGGCGCTCAAAATACGCATGCGTCAACTTTTTTATTAATTAAATCGAATTCAATTAACTAATATTTGAAGACAATAAAAAATAATTGAGACACTTGAATGTTGTTGTTTGTATTATTTATTGAAATATTTTATTACAGATAATAAAGATTACAAAGAAAACTATTAATTACTTTGTGTATTATTTTATTGACTTTATTGATTATAACAATAGAAATAAAATATGAGACACACACTGGAAATAAACTTTATTGACAATTTAATTAATAAAAAATATACCAAAAAATTTAAAAAAAAGTTGGCGCATGCGTATTTCGGGCGCCCGTATTTTTTCTAAGTCTTTTGGCGGGAAAATTTTAAAAAATTGAACAGATGTTACTTACAGAAACAATAATAACCAAAAAATTAAAAAAAAATTGGCGCATGCGTATTTTGAGCGCCCCGTATTTTTCTAAGTTTTTTGGCGGGAAAATTGAAATGTTTTAAACAGATGTTACCATGGAAAAAATATAACAAAAAAATTGCGTAAAGTATGTTAGAAAATTTTTCTAGAAATAATCCAGTAATAAATTTTACACGAAGTTCTAAATTCTGATTAATTTTGTTTTCAAGACAATTTTAGCTGCGATTCTTTGCGAGTAATCTTCTCGACTGAATTAAAATCTAGCTGAATTTTGCTTTCTACCTCTGTTGCAAACTTGTCTTGAACTTGCTTGATTTTCTTGCTTTCGCTGTTAATCCATGATCTGACATCAAGAATCAAAGGCCCGCAGCAATCTGCAAGAAAATAAAAATAAATCAATAAATGAAAATAACATCCTTGACTTATTTCAATAAATATATTAGTGTTTCGCTTTTTAAGCGCTCGACATGAAACATTTGCAGTCGAAAGGCCAGTGGCCAGTCGCATAAATATTATCAATGAGCTTAACTCTTATGTTGTTTATAATAATAGCTGATTCCTCTGAAATGTTTTTAACGCTTTGCCTTAGATTTGTCGACTGCTACTGAGCGTTACTCCTCTACTCGCATTTGTTATTTTTGTTAACCCTTTCACTCCCAAGAGTGCTAAGTTCAAAACTGAGACAAAAATCTTGAATTTCATTTTGCAAAATTGTCAAACATAAACAGCACAACATGAAAGTACTGCTCAATAGCTTTCATTTGAATGGTCACACACTAGGGTTTCATCCACAGACTCAAAAGTTAGAACCACATTTATTGACTCAAGGTTGACTCTGGGAGTGAAAGGGTTAAATTCCCGGACTATAGTCTGGTTTCCATAAGATTGCTAGCGAGCGCTCGTTCGCGAGGGAAATTGGAATACGGACGCACGACCTTATAATATTATTTGCTTTCAAGAGAATTGGAAATAACTAGTCCGTTTTACGACGAGCAACTCCAACAATATAATATGGAAACCAGGCTTGACTAAATAACAAACCAACTAAGTAATACGATAAACAATTATAACAGTTATGTAACAAGCGGCGAATTAAAACACGAAGGCGCACTTCGCCCCCATTCATTCTTCGACAAATCTGCATTTTTAAGCTAGAGCTTTGCAATTCGACGTTCTTGAATTCCTTAGAAATTTGAACTTCACTGTGAAATTAAAACCTTACAATTTCTCACATATTCTCGACTCTGCCCTCAACAATATGTGAATTTAAGAGTCTTTCGTAAATATCAAATTGAATGAATTTGAATTTCGCGGGTTTCGCTGTCAGCGTGAGCACGCACGCCGGCTAGTTCAGTTTTGTTAGCTTTATGTATTTCTTGCAAACCGAAATATTTCAAGAAACATATTAAGAAAAAGATTCATTGTTCTGTGTGGCTTAGAATAATTTTCAAAGAAAAACGGAAAATGTTATACAGTCAACAGCTATTGTCCCGTTCGCTGTTGATTGACAAATGAGCCCTGGTCGATCTTCCATGGGAATCCCCCCTTCTACAGTGCGCCTTCGTGTTCAAATGCTAGCGTTTGTTTGTTCCTTTACAAAAACAGGGAAAGTCGAGATATTTGCTTTCTTTTACAGCAAAGAAATCATCGTTGCTCCAAGCACCTCCAGCTATAAGTTCATTTTCATGCAATGGCGACAAGGTTTACGTCTACAACTCGCTCGCTCGCTCGCAAACTTAAAGATGATTTCAGTCCGTACTGCGCAATCTCCGCCTGCTATGTTTATGAGTCGCAAACGAAGGAATGTAAATACTAGCGAAAATAGAAATTGTTGTACAAACTTACATTTTTCTTCATTATTAACGCCAGATATCCTTGCAAAACAATAATAACGAGTAGAAGAACCTCAGCGTTATCCCAAACCGACGTTTCAGCTCATCGAGCATTCAGGAACTCAACGACACGTAATGGCGGACTCAAAAACTTCATAACAACTTCATGTACGCTATCACCAAAGTGTAACGTATCAACAAATTCAAAACAAAAATGTAAACAAACCCTGAGCATGCGCAGTACGGACTGGAAATCATCTTTAAGAATATTTCAAATAACACACAAATGCTAACCTGTGGTTTGAGCAACAACATCATCCATCTTTGTGCCTGTCCAATCCATGTCAATCACAAGAACTTTGTCCAGCTGTATGACATCGTGTGATCAGCCTTTACCTATTCACAATAAAAAATAACGTTTTTAGATAAGACTGTCCATAAAACTGTTCATTATTTAGAGCTAGTAGCAATCTTTTGTCAAGAAAGCAGCGAAGATCTGGGGTCGAGAATGGAGCTAGTAGCTCATACATTGCGAGCTTTCCTCGGTGATGCCAAGAGGTTTTTGCCCCGAAGAGGAAGGAAAAAGTAACTTGACATTATACCACCCCCCTCCCCTTCGCCCTGCCACTTCTGAAGAAGTGTTGCTTAAGGACCCAAATAACAAAAGGGAAGGGGGGGGGGGGGGGGGGGGGGGGGGGTTGTGAAAGTGGGTTGGGAGAAGAAGGTGCTAGTTTCACTGGTCATGATCAGTCCAAATGACTAGAAATCAATCGGCTTTATCTTCCGGCATCTGCAGAGTCAGCAATATTAAGCTACTATTACAGTGCGACTAATCAAAAACTGTCTAGATTTCACGAAAGGTCCGCACTTTGTTGGTGTCCACTGTCTGTATGCTTCAACGCAATTGGTCAGTTTACGAAAAAGGTCGCCATCCTTTGTTCTCAATTATAACGTTTTAATTGGTTACTTTTTTCAAACTGGCCCGCTTCGAGTAGTCGATCTAGTCGCACTGTAATACTAATAAAAAATTATCTTTTTTTCCAACAAAAAAGTTATAGAGATTCTCCCCGTTGCTAAATTTAAATTTATGTAATATCAAATAAAGTGTTGTTGTTGTTGTTGTTGTTAGCTAAACATCTCGCGATATAGTATTTTGTGCAAGGAAGGAAAAGCTTACATCTCATCTACAACTGGCCAGCAAAGATGAGAATATTCATATTTTTTATAAAGTCGAAGCTCTCTGAGCGGACACTCCCAGCTTGCAAGCAGACAGCTCTACTTACGGCCGCCTTGACAAAACCCCATTTAAACTCTAGCTCATACAAACTCTGTAATTTACAAATTCCCGTAAGCGGCCAGCTCCAGTTGCGGACACTTTTTCTGCTTCCCGAGGGACTTTCCGAGGGACTTCCCGAGGGTGTCCGCTTACGGGAGCTTCATCTGTAACACACTTACTTTGGTTTAAGGAACAGCATTCCTCCCAACTGTCTGTCTGTCCAGTTTGAGTTATGGATGAATAAAAGATACAGACATCTGCATGATCATGTAAACAATAAAGAAAATGTCCAATACACTAACCTGTTGTTTGGAGAACAAAATTATCCTCCTGTCTGTCTGTCTGTCCATGTCAATCACGAGAACTTTCTCCAGTTGTACCACACCGTGTCAGATCAGCCTCTTGCCTAGTTACGAAAAAAGTCGCGGACGGTTACATATAAGTCTAACAGAATAACTGTATATTACAACATACAGCTAGTACAGTAATTACTAAAATTAAAATCCGCCATGTTGGTTCCGTCATCTTGAATTTCATTATGTCTCCGTGATGTCAGAAATCGCCTTAATTGACTCGAAATTTAATAAAATTAATAAAAGGATGCTAAGCTGGAAGAAAAGCGTAGATCTACTACAAGAAATATGAAATTGAAACAGAGAATAAACCGGATAAACATGGATACTTGTCAAAATGTTGTTGCCATGGAGCACTTGGAAAGATAGTGGGGATAGTCATAACACACAAACACTAACCTGTTGTTTGGAGAACACCATTATCCTCCTGTCTGTCTGGAGAACATTTTCCAGCCGTATGGCGTCTGTGATCAGTGTTGCCTTGGTACGAAAAACAACGCGACAGTTAGATATTATTAAGACTGACATAACAAGTGTCATACATTCAGCTAGGACTTCACAGATTGCGAGATTTTTCTTAGTGATGCCAAGAATTTCTCCCCAAAAAGTGGGATTATTTAAAAACTTCCCCTTCCCCCGTGCTCCCCCTTAAACAGCTCCCAATCAAATCATTTCTGTTGAAATCTAAAATGACTACCGTTAGAGTTATTCCGGTACCTTTTAGGGTATTAAGCCAGAAAAAAATATGACAAGAACTAGTTTTGTCTTAGACTTGGTACCTCTTAGGGGTGAAAATTAATTCGAGTCACGCCCACAAAATGAGATTCTGGTACCTTTTAGGGGTTATTTTCCAAAATTTCGACGATCGCCCCCGTCACTTTTATATGGGAGTCCCCCCAGGGGGGGGGGGGGGGGGGGGGCGAAAATAACCGTCATTATACTATACAGCTTTAATCAACTAACCTCTTTAATTAAGAAACATTATCCAGGGAGAGGACGTAAGTAACGTTTGATGATCTCTCCAGCTTATCCCACGCATCTCATTCCTGATGCCTCTTGACATTGACCTGGAGAGAGATAAATACTATTGTGAATACATGTACAGTGACCTGAATTTAAAATGCTTGAGATGGTTAGTGAGTGAAAAGTAAATGCTTCTACCCGGGGGGACTCTAATATGTAAGTGTCGGGGGTGATCGTCAGATATTTTGAAAGTAGCCCCTCAAAGATACAGTCGAAATAAACACGCGAGTTTAACGCGCGAGCTTAACACGCGAGCTTTACGTGCGAGCGGGAAAGGAAATTGTATCTCTTCCGATGCGTGTATTTATCCCGGCAGTTCCATTACAATCTGCCTGAACCTGGAACAGGCTAGATACATTTTTATGAGATATTAGGAATTGTAATAAAAAACGTACATAAAAATTTGGCGAAACGACATGCATACCTCACTTGGAAAACCTGGGCCGGGTTATTCAGAGCCCACGGATTACCGTGAATTTTGATTTCAGTTTTGTAACTTTTTAGCGAACGGTTTTCTGTTTATATTTTTGCCCTTTAGTTTTGACTTTGACTAATTTCGAACTCCAGAAAACATTGACAGTGAAGAATATTTTTATACAAGAGAAATTAAAACCTCGATTAACTTTTAATCTTGGATTTGCAGTAATCGACTTTCGAACAACCGGGCTTTGGTGATGAAGTTATAGCGAAATTATTACTCTATCGCAATGTTTACGCCACAAAAACACTAATCTTTGAAAAAATATCGAGATTTCAGAAGTTTTTAAAGCGGTGACCAACATACTGTAATTATATACAGCCTGAATATAAAATTCGCCGGTTAATAGATAACAATTCAACAATTCAACAATTGCTGACTAAAGAGAGTTTTGCAGAACGCTCTCCAAGGGACAAACATTAAGTTACCTTGCTACGAAATATAACATTAGACGTATAGTTTCTTACCTTTCACGGAGTAGGGCTCAAGGATAGTTTGCTGAGAGTTCGCTGTTTAGTAATGCATCTTTCTTCGTCGGCGAAGCATGTGCTTGCATGATTTGCTTGAAATACTGAAGTTCTTGTTGTAGCAGGGTTTTTTTTTCCTTGCAGCTGCTTCGGCGAACATTGACAATCCCCAAGTGAAGCTTGATGATTTTTTGAAGCAATGGGCGAAGACCAAAGCAGTTCAGTTAGTGCTTGACATTTTTAACGTGGATTGCAAATGTTCGACTCCAGAACGCGACGCGACGAATGTTTCATCACATGTATATAATTTGCAATTTAAATTTTCAAGCGTTTGTGACTGCGCATGTAATGTTGTTTTCGTTCGTTTTTTTTTATTGAGGTCTCCCATTCGCTCATTGCAACTTGATGAGATTGTAAATTCCCTTTCCACGAATTCTTCGAACTATTATAAAGATATTGAATTTCTTGAATTATTGCTCATAACTGACATCAGTTAAACAAAGTAAATATAAGGCCTAGCCTCCTCAGCAGGCAACTCTTACATAAAGGCACGAGTGAGAGACTGGTACGGAGGACAAAAAGGTGACTGAGTGGGGTGGGGGACAGGAAGAGAGGAAAAAGAAGGAACCCCGCCTTTCGCTCGCCTCGGCCCCAGTGCCCGCTCTTTTGCCCCTTTCTTGCCCCAGACCCCGGAGACCCAGGAGTTGCCTGCGGAGGAGGCTATATAAGGCCATAGCGAGGAAATTTTTTACTTTATTTCATTTTTTATATTTTATATTTTTATGGCGCCGAGAAATTCCCTAATTTATTTATCTCCTTGTTACAACCACCTTGAAGGCGCTACGTCACGGATGACGTATCTTGAAAAAATTGGCCATTTTTTTCAAGTTTGCCGTTCGCAATCCGTCTTAATCTTCTCCATCCTCAACCATCTTGTTCCTGTTTGGTTTATTATTATACCTCTCTGGTGTTTTTCTACCTTAGTAAACTATTATTTTGAGGCTTTCTTCAGTTTGAAAGTGATTTTGCACTTCGCAAAAATGACTTAAAATATCGTGACATAGCTCCTTTAAATAAAAAAAGTAGTTAATTTAAACTGATATTTGATTGATATAGAAAACTGATATTGTGAATGCTTACAGTATCATGAAATTAGTTGCTTTTTTGCCTTCAACGAGCTTCCCTTTCAGGTAATTTGCGTTTAGAAACATCCGAAGAAACAATGTGATTGAAAACGCATCAACAAAGTTTCAAAATAGATCATCATCTCTTGGTTTCAATCGGGGGGGGTGGGGGGATGGGGGGGTACTCCCTTATATAAGCTATATAGGTATGTTCGGCGCCAAAGGGTATGGTTTTTGAGCCGTTTTGGTCTGAAATAGGGTATGTTTTGTGCATCGTCTGGCCTAGAATTTGGTTTGGCTTTTAGACGAAACTGTATTTTTGCCATTAACATCGGCAATTTAGAGCCCTTCTTAAATGTTTGCGCAAATGGAACCCATTCCTGGGTAGCTGAAGTCATGTATCAGACACGTGTACTAATTTTATAGGTCTGAAATAGGGTATCGATTTTTGGGTCAGGTCTGAAATAGGGTAGGGAAAATCACATATTTTGGTCTGAAATAGGGTAAGGGTTTCAAGAAGCAGGCCGCACACCCCCACCAAAAATTTCAGGGAGTACCCCCCGGGAAAATACCGGTCTGTTTCAGTGCATCGAAGCTCACTAACGCCATTTATGAATAAAATGTCTAACCTAGCTACAAGGGGGGGGGGGGGGGTGGGGGGGGGTAGCTACTTCCCATACATTCTCTTAAATCAAATCCAAACCATGCTCTCACAACTTGCAAAGCAATCATCACAACTTTAGCCAGCGGATTCATAATCTGCACGTGCGTAGAAGTTGTGTAAAGCCAAGAACGTCACAAAACAATAGGTTTAATTAGTAATACAATATTCTGCACGTGTGTTTTGCATATTTCTTTGCCGTCCCATGCAAAACTAAACGCACGTGCGTTTGCATTTACATTTCTTTGCCTTCGTATGCAAAACAAAAAAAATCAAATGTCCAAATTCATTATGGAGAACGTCAACACGCGAAGGTTAATTTTCCTTTTACTGTCCTGGACTTGAACTCACGAATTCAGCTCCTGGAAAGTTCGGCCAATTTGGACAAATTGAACGTGTTGGAATAATCTCGAAATAGTTTATAGGAACGTTAATTAATTTGTTAAGGAATTTTGCGCGCGAAAAGAAGCCTTAAGAAAATACCTCTGACCAAAACGAAATTGATCGCTTTGCAAGTTGTGAGAGCATGGTTCTCGGTCGTCCCAGGCCCTGTCTCTACCACCCCCCCCCCCCCCCCTCCCCCCCCTGCTAGCTACCATAAGTCAAAGGTAAATTTTAATTTACTGCTTTATCAAATTGTATTCAGTTCGAAAATTTCAAAACCTTGTCGTAAATCCAGAATCAGTCGATATTGCTTCATCAGGGATGGTTACATTCGTTGACAGTCGTGGAACCGATTCGCATCTTCGAACAGTCCTGTTTTGCAAGTTTGGACAACAACGGTCAGCAAATTCCACGGTGGCACTAGCGTCCCAGGATTTCGATCTTGATAAATTACGGATGAGGTGTGCTGTACCTTGAAGCTCAGTTTTCACATCTTGCGGTAAATCACGATTATTTGTCCTCGCTTTACACCGCACGCCACTTTCAACATGGATTATCGCAGTTGTAGTCAGGATGGACGAGGTTTGCTGCCGGAGTAACTGATCATCGAAGCAACTATTGCATAGCGTGGGAGCGGACATGGATCTCTTCAACATGATTTCATTATTTCGTTGAACACAATCTAAAACTAAGGCTGAATCGCAAACATCTCCCAGTGAACCTCTAGGAACCTTTCGTTTGACAGATCGCGTACCAACAACTGCTGGCTGGATTGCTTTAGGTTTTCTCCATTTTACAAGCTCTAGCACAGCGTTTCTAAAACGACGGTCTCTATAACAATAAATGAGAGGGTTCATAAGAGAGTTTAAATATACAAATGCCTCACACGAACGGAAAGCCGAATTTGTACTAAGCACAGGGAAAATCTGCCAGAAAAACAATATGAAAAAAAATGGAATAAACGAGAAAATCACAACTGCGGTTATAAGGCCGGTCGTCTTGGCAACTTTGGATTCCAGTTTCGCTTTGACTAGGGCGGTGACTTGGCTGATTTGGTTTATTTTACGGTTTCGTACTCCAAGGTACACCATGACATAGAAGTAAACTAACAGGATTAGCAAAATTCCTTGCAAAACACCTTGACCAATATACCAGCCTTCTACGAATGTGTGATCTACTCCAGTCCGTCGCATAACAAGGCCAGGAACCGCTATAAAAAATATTGATAACCAGCCGGCTATGGCGAGCTTTTTGACGCGGTTTGTTGTAGCGATTACCTTGTAGTCCATCCACTTTCGTATGGCCACGTATCTCTCCCAAGCAATTACAGTTAAATGATATAGAGAACACATGCTAAGGAAATCGCTCAAGCAAATATTGAGAGCATCTAAGGCACAAATATGCGCAAACGAAACTTGGCGCAATATTAATACATCAACAGCGACAGATAACGGTATACATACAACGCCAGTAAGAAGATCCGTAACAGCCATACTGGACAGCAAAATGGTCGATTGTTTTTTCAGTACTTTCTTTTTCTTCATAGTAATGATAACTAATATGTTCGCCAAAATGATACAAGGAGACATAATGCATCGGATGACGAGTAAACTCCAGACGTAAGTGGTGACATTTAGATCCCATGTAAAGTCTGGTGTTTCTGGACAATAAAACACTGACCTGATATTACTGGAAACGTTTCTGGTTGATTCTGTGTCGTTTAAGTCCATGTTGATATCAAGAGTAGAATGACGTTTTTCTAAGGCAGGGCAAGAAGCGGTATTTGGTGACTGAAAATGTTCGCTGAACTGTCCGTGTTACTTAAGTACACGTTCGTTTTTCCTGTTTCTTTCTCGTCAGATGTTTAATGTTGTCGTAGCTACTGAGCAAAGCAACTTCCTGCCGCTAAATCCTATTCAAGGGTAAGATTATTATCAAACAGGGGTTATTCATGAATCCTTCCTTTAAAAAACCTATTAACATGTACATTTGTGTCTGTTGGGCGGTTAATTTTTTGCCGCGGCTCAAACAAACCTGGCGAAAAAAAAAAATGCAACTGGTTTTTAAAATTAGTAAACTTTTCAATTTGTGCATCGAAAAATTGAACTAATTTTGATCAACATCAACAACCTTTTATACGACAATTCTAATCTATTGATCCTTGTGGCACAAAGTTCCCATTGCTCTTATTCAATAAACAAGGCTTTCTTTCAAGGGTTGCCTACGCGCACGAAATAGTGTTAAAATTAAGTGAAAAAAAAATTCACATTCGCACAATGAGAACCTTGCTTTAAAATTTGTTCGACAGTAATTTCCAGGCTAAGCTAGCAACTCAGTAAAAACATCAAGTAATGCAGAAGTTGCTGCCGCACGTTATAGGTTAGTTCTGTTTTCCTTCATTAAATATGTTTTTTTGCTGCGGTAGCAAAAACAAAGCTCTTCCTTCCATTTCATCCTTTTCATGGATAAGATTAAGGGTCGCATTCATAAAACACCTTTCTGTAGGTGTAATCTATTCCATGTTGGATTTTCAATGATGCAAGATAATCACAAATCAATCAGGTAACAAAATCGTGAGAAAAGAAACTGTGGAAAACATTCAATTAATCAGAAGTAGATTGTTTGTTTTAATAAATGGCGTCTTTTCGACAATATCATTTGATATTAAATTATCATAACGCAACTTGTATCTCCGAGAAATACGTTTGCCTCGGAAATTTAATGTCTCGATCTCGCATTTCAAAAAACTCCAAAGTGTCTTTCGCCATCCCCGTAATAGTTACTGATCGAAAAAATGATCTTACTTTATATTCCACTCGTGAAAGTGAAAATTAAGCTCAAAGATTTGACTGTTTTCTTGCAAAGGGTTGTCAATTTGGTCAAAGTGGCAATATTAGTCAAGCAACTTAACGGGAACCTTTCTCGCTCAATCATTTGACATGGAAATTAGACAAGGAAATCCAACATCTGTTATCTTAAGAGCTGGTTCATTGAAATACACGTTCTAGTAAAGAAAGAAACAATACAATACTTCGTATGTGAAAAATATCAAGATGAATTGCATGGAGAAGGTTCCGGTTTTGGAAGAGTTCTCGACTAATTGCGCGAGAATAATTCAAGTAAATAGATTACAATTAAAACAACGGTAAACGCCGAAATACTTCTGCGAATAAAATCTACCAGAAATAAATTCATCTGAGGATAGATACTACAGGGGTGGGCGGAATCTTTAAAAAGTGAAGAAAATAAAACCCAAAATATATTGCGAGCTAAAAACAATGGTGGGCAGCATTGAGTGCATCGAATGTTCTTTGGGAGCACAGCGTTTTTCTTTGAGAGCATTTATAAAAGTTAGCCTTTCGAGCAACCAGCACTTCGCAAAAAACTACCTTCACTAAAAACCGAGCATGCGAGCACTTGTAAAAATATGCGAGCACGAGCAAACGAGCAACCACTAAAATCTTGCGAGCAATTCGAGCAGAAGCCTATTTTGCGAGCACAAGAACATTTCGAGGGGGACCATTCATCCCTAGCATTATGGCTCGAAATAGGTCGAGAACGTTCGTGTGATCACTCTAGGGGCGAGTTAATCTCTCAATTCTACTTTTAAAACAGGCAGCATATCTATATGTGCTTCGTTAATAATTTATTTTATTACACCTGACAGTTACTTAATTAACTTCATTTTAATGCCATGTTCTGCTCTTAATACATTTAGCTCAGGGAACCCAAACAAACGATTGTCGTCACGAATCTAACCAAACGGCATAGCTCGATGCAAATAAAATGAATAAAATAAGCAAGAAGAAGAAGTAGCAAGCAACCGTGAACAATAATCCTGCTGGTATACGTCGGATCATAGATCTTGATATAGTCGGCTGAAATATATACGAAAAATCACGGAGCAAAGCCGAAACAACGTAGAGTTTTTAAATTGATTTTGAATACAATATTCATGGCTGGCTACTACCAGCCTTCTTCTGCAGGTATAATGGAAAATAAAATAAAATAAAATAAGGACTGAAATTATGTATTAATGGCATTATACCGTGTTAGGAATAACAATTTATTATCAGCAATTAATAAAATTGCTAGAAAAGGACCTAAAAGGTTATGCTTAACTAAATACGCATATTTAATTTTTTCTGAAGCATCTCAGCGGTCCGGAATCCTAAATCCTTGAATCTGATTGGCTAATCGCGCGCTGTCACCCGGTCCAGCATTTTTCCTATACGGACTGGATTAGCCGGTCCGGAATTTTCCTTCGCTGTCGCCAAAAAAAAATGACCTTACTCGGGTAGCAAATTTTTCAAAGCTTTTTAAAACTGCCAGGCTTCTTGTAAATACTGTAACATCCACAAAAACACATTAATCAAGACAGTGGTTCCGGGAGCGGGTGCAGGTAACAAAATCGTGAGAAAAGAAACTGTGGAAAACATTCAATTAATCAGAAGTAGATTGTTTGTTTTTCATAAATGGCGTCTTTTCGACAATATCACTTGATACTAAATTATAATAACCCAACTTGTATCTCCGAGAAATACGTTTGCCTCGGACTGATTTAATGTCTCGATCTCGCATTTCAAAAACTCCAAAGTGTCTTTCGCCATCCCCGTAATAGTTACTGATCGAAAAAATGATCTTACTTTATATTCGACTCGTGAAAGTGAAAATTAAGCTCAAAGATTTGACTGTTTTCTTGCAAAGGGTTGTCAAGTCAATAGTCAAGCAACTTAACGAGAACCTTTCTCCCTCAATCATTTGACATGGAAATTAGGACAAGGAAATCCAACATCTGTTATTTTAAGAGCTGGTTCATTGAAATACAGGTTCTAGTAAAGAAAGAAACAATACAATACTTCGTATGTGAAAAATATCAAGATGAATTGCATGGAGAAGGTTCCGGTTTTGGAAGAGTTCTCGACTAATTGCGCGAGAATAATTCAAGTAAATAGATTACAATTAAAACAACGGTAAACGCCGAAATACTTCTGCGAATAAAATCTACCAGAAATAAATTCATCTGAGGATAGATACTACAGGGGTGGGAGGAATCTTTTAAAAAGTGAAGAAAATAAAACCCAAAATATATTGCGAGCTAAAAACAATCGTGGGCAGCATTGAGTGTATCGAATGTTCTTTGGGAGCACAGCGTTTTTCTTTGAGAGCATTTATAAAAGTTAGCCTTGTGAGCAACGAGCACTTCGCAAAAAACTACCTTCACTAAAAACCGAGCATGCGAGCGCTTGTAAAAATATGCGAGCACGAGCAAACGAGCAACCACTAAAATCTTGCGAGCAATTCGAGCAGAAGCCTATTTTTGCGAGCACAAGAACATTTCGAGGGGGACCATTCATGATCACTCTAGGGGCGAGTTAATCTCTCAATTCTACTTTAACAGACAGGCAGCATCTATTTGTACTTCTTTAATAATTTATTTCATTACACCTGACAGTTACTTAATTAACTTCATTTTAATGCCATGTTCTACTTAATGCATTTGGCTCAGGGAACCAAACAACGATTGTCGTCACGAATCTAACCAAACGGCATAGCTCGATGCAAATAAAATGAATAAAATAAGCAAGAAGAAGAAGTAGCAAGCAACCGTGAACAATAATCCTGCTGGTATACGTCGGATCATAGATCTTGATATAGTCGGCTGAAATATATACGAAAAATCACGGAGCAAAGCCGAAACAACGTAGAGTTTTTAAATTGATTTTGAATACAATATTTTGGCTGGCTACTACCAGCCTTCTTCTGCAGGTATAATGGAAAATAAAATAAAATAAAATAAGGACTGAAATTATGTATTAATGGCATTATACCGTGTTAGGAATAACAATTTATTATCAGCAATTAATAAAATTGCTAGAAAAGGACCTAAAAGGTTATGCTTAACTAAATACGCATATTTAATTTTTTCTGAAGCATCTCAGCGGTCCGGAATCCTAAATCCTTGAATCTGATTGGCTAATCGCGCGCTGTCACCCGGTCCAGCATTTTTCCTACACGGACTGGATTAGCCGGTCCGGAATTTTCCTTCGCTGTCGCCAAAAAAAATGACCTTACTCGGGTAGCAAATTTTTCAAAGCTTTTTAAAAACTGCCAGGCTTCTTGTAAATACTGTAACATCCACAAAAACACATTAATCAAGACAGTGATTCCGGGAGCGGGACAAATTTCCCGCGAAACCCGGTGGAATCGTAGCGTAGGCATGCGTTATCCAAGCGAAAACATTTTAATTTCAGCAACGAAGGTCGATGCGAAGAAGCTTTTACTGAATTTCTCGAACTATATCGCTTCATTTCAAGGGGGCAGTGTCACCAAGATTAGTACTACTTAAACATCCTAGCAGAAGTGTTTGTATCAATGGAAATCCACTAATAGTGGCCTGGTCTTACTAAAAGTTACTATAATAGTACAGAAATACTGTTAAACATTTCTTTGACTAAGGGACGGGTAGGAAGGAAGTGGAATGAAACTTGAAAAGTCGGGCCGACGTTTTCAAGTTTTACGGTGTTCTTTGGAAAAATAGCTCAAAATCAATGATTCTGGTTTGTTCCCACCTCAGGAGAATGAATTGATGTATTTCTCTTGTTGTTCAGGAGCCATTTTGTGCATCAGCGAGTGTACCTTCACAATTCAAGCGTATATAGTTTACACAAAAACGTGGGAAACTTCTCGTGATACGGCCCCTCTAATATCAGTGTCAAGTGAATGGAGAACTATGCTGTTTACGTGCTTTGGACCGATCAGATTAATATCGAGCCCTCGGCTTCAAAATTGTGCTCAAAATTTCATATATGCCCTCGAATTTTCGTTCCCATATGAAGTTTGGTGTTTCTGGACAATAAAACACTGACCTGATATTACTGGAAGAATTTCTGGTTGATTCTGTTTAAGTCCATGTTGATATCAAGACTTAGAGTAGAAACGCTTTTCGAAGGCAGGGCAAGAAGCGACATTTGGTGACTGAAAATGTTCGCTGAACTGTCCGTGTTACTTAAGTACACGTTCCTTTTTCCTGTTTCTTTCTCGTCAGATGTTTTATGTTGCCGTATATACGTAGCTACTCAGAACAAAGCACCTTCCTGCCGCTAAATCCTATTCAAGGGTAAGATTATTATCAAACAGGGGTTATTCATGAATGCTTCCTTTAAAAACCTATTAACATGTACATTTGTGTCTGTTGGGCGGTTAATTTTTTGCCGCGGCTCAAACAAACTTGGGCGGGAAAAAAAAAAAATGCAACTGGTTTTTAAAATTAGTAAACTTTTCAATTTGTGCATCGAAAAATTGAACTAATTTTGATCAACATCAACAACCTTTCATACGACAATTTAATCTATTTATCCTTGTGGCACAAAGTTCCCATTGCTCTTATTCTACGACAATTTTAATCTATTTATCCTTGTGGCACAAAGTTCCCATTGCTCTTATTCAATAATTACAAGGCTTTCTTTCAAGGGTTGCCTACGCGCACGAAATAGTGTTAAAATTAAGTGAAAAAAAAATTCACATTCGCACAATGAGAACCTTGCTTTAAAATTTATTCGATAGTAATTTCCAGGCTAAGCTATATAGAAACTCAGTAAAAACATCAAGTAATGCAGAAGTTGCTGCCACACGTTATAGTTTAATTCTGTTTTTCGCTGTGGTAGCAAAAACAAAGCTCTTCCTTCCTTTTAATCCTTTTCATGGGTAAGTTTAAGAGTCGCCATTCATAATGGGTTGTCGATTTGGTCAAAGTGGCAATAAAATTAAGAAAAGGAAAACACTTCTTATTAGTCAAGCAACTCAACGGGAACCTTTCTCGCTCAATCATTTGACATGGACATTAGACAAGGAAATCCAACATCTGTTATTTTAAGAGCTGGTTCATTGAAATACACGTTCTAGTAAAGAAAGGAAAACAATACAATACTTCGTATGTGAAAAATATCAAGATGAATTGGAAGACGTCCGAAGATTTCCGAAGATCACCCGAAGATCGTCCGAAGTATTCCGAAGATTGCCGAAGCTTGACCGGAGGCTAGATTACAGAGGATCAGCAAAGAGAGCAGGAATAATTAAAATCAAATTATACTTCAGTTGTGCTTTACATGTTTTTATATCCCCCTCAAATATGTAATAAACTATATAGATCTATCACACTCGCTCGAAGACTCGCTCGTTCGCGATATGGGATTAAAAACTCGCGAATAAAAGCTATATCAAGCTCTTGCCATGTAATAATCTATATATATTCGATACGAATTAACGCTCGGATGAAATAAGATTTTAAAATTTTCACAAAATCGC
Organism: Desmophyllum pertusum; assembly: GCA_029204205.1. Taxonomy (NCBI): domain Eukaryota; kingdom Metazoa; phylum Cnidaria; class Anthozoa; order Scleractinia; family Caryophylliidae; genus Desmophyllum; species Desmophyllum pertusum. Next base: position 1,556,394 of record MU826836.1, on the reverse strand, counting down.
GAAATTAAACTGTCGCGAAATATGGCCACTCCAAATTCGCGAAATTAACGTGTTGTGAAAATTCCATGTAATAAGATTGACTACGAGCAGTCCCTCTGAGGAAAAAATGGCCGCGCGAAATCTGGGGAGTAGTAGTGTGTCTCGCCCCCAGATCTCGCGCGGCCGTTTTTTTTCCTGTCACTTTATTTTGTTTCTCGCTCGATGATCTAAGGGAAAGAAGTACTGCTCGTAATCTAAGAATATAATTTTAGTTTACTATAAACGGAAGTGGTAATTTCCATCCTTCCTCTAAAGCTTCCTTTGTTGACCGAATATCGTCGTCCAAATATCCGCCGAAATTGTAAAATGCTCTGTTCACCAAGAACACGTCTTGTCCGGTCAGCGGTCGCTTGGCCCACTGGCGAATGGACGTTAAGTTAAAGTCGGCACCAGGCTTCTGCAGAAACCTACGTCATTATAGAAAATTAGTTGTTACACTCTCATTAATTACATGAAGCAGGGGAGTATTACTCCCCCCCCCCCCCCCACCCCCCACCCCCGAAAATTTTGGAGGAAGTGTGCGGCGCGCTGCTTGAAACATTCCATATGCCCAGGATGCCCAGTGCTTAGGCAACGACAAACCGGATACCGCTGACCATGTAGATATATATTGAGCTTCCCAGTTCACGTGTATCAACTCTTTTCGATCGTGAATCACTGGAGGACTGAAGCATTGGCGACCCTCCCACCCCTCCACAGGAATGATCACCACGCCAACTTGGAGCTCTCGCTTCCTCTGACCTCCGGAATAGTCTCGTTCCATAACTTCTCAAACTCATTAATAAAACTTCAAGTTAAAACAAAGGAAATCATAACCGTAACGGCAATTTTTTTGTTTACGCCCACTTCAAGATGGCGGCAAGATGGCGGCGTTGAGACTTTTTCCACAAAAAAGGAACACAGTTCATGAATTGAGTTGATTCTAACCCACAATAACCTTATTCCCCAGCACAATACAACCGAGCCGCTAGCTGCCCGACACACTAATTTTTAAGGCAATAACGTGCTCCCGTAACATACGTCAAAACTGACCAATACTAACCGGTTTACTACGAACGAATCATAAAATCGCTACTTAACAACAAAATTTAAACAATTTTTTAGCCCCAAACAGTAAAACGTTGGCTAAATTCAAATTCTAAACTGTTGATAAATCCGAAACAATATTTAGTCGCTTAAAAAAATACAAAATGTAAATGGCCGCCATCTTGAAGTGGGCGTAAAAAAAAATTTAGCCCGTAACGGTGGTTTGGATCACGCCTGGTCATAATTAGCATATCTTTTTACGATTTTTTTTCCTCCGTTTACTACTCCTTAGTTTTTGTTTCGATTGAGAATATCAAACACTCGAGACAGTGTTTCATCCGATTTAATTTCCAAACACCTCGAATTTCGTCAAAAATACTCCGCTGCGCGCCATATTTTCAACTCTCTTCTCGGTGTTTGGAAATCGGATGAAACACACTCTCTCGTGTTTGATATATTACTTAGCAATACCTGGGGTGATTGAGTGAGGACTCCGGTGAGAATTAAATAATAGACCAAAATATACGAGGGAGAAGCGTTGCGTGACGGCTACGAAGAGACTAGTTTCTTACCAGAAGCCTTCTTTCCAATATTTGTACTTGGTCTCCAAAGGATCTGGCACCTCTCTTTGAAACTTGTACTTGAGAGCTCGTTTCAGTTCTTTGTCAACTTCATTCGGAGATGTCGCCAGGATTTTTCCCCACTTGTCACTGCATCCGCCGTTATTAGCAATTGTATGCAGCACGGCTGTTCCATTAGGTCCAACGCCCCTATAAAACAATGACAACAAAACGTCATAAATGTACAATATATAATATCCTTGGACACCAGAGGTTTTTTTCACCGCCGACTGATTCAAGAGCGCGCGAATATTTTCAAAGACTTCCGAAGATCTCCGAAGATTTTCGAGGAAGAACCGAACATGTTGCTACTCAAAGTAATAAGAGCAGTAATCCCGCACGCCGATCTCCACAACAAGCCACACGCTCAGTTAATGAGAATACAGATGATGATATTGACCGTTACTACAGGTTCACGCACCGGACTCCGGGGGAAAGGAAAACTGGTTTTCAAGGACTTTTATAATCCCACAAATATTTTTCTCGCGCGCGATTGGTTTAAAGTCCTCACAGCTTGGCCGACCGAGATCTTCCACGGCAAACAGGGCGGCCTTGTGAAAAAATATTTGAAGGATAATAACTACAATAGCCGCCATTTGGCTTCAAAAATATATAAACAATAGCCTCCATTTGGCTTCAAAAATATGCTCGGATATTTGTCCTTGGACATTATCTGTTCCGAGAAGCGAACAGTTTTCCGAGAGCGAAGCTCGAGGAAAACTGTGAGCTTCGAGGCCAAGCTGTTAAACATAAAAATAATTATGTTGGCGTTCAAAAATATTTCTAGTCTGTTCAAAACAATCAGTTTGATTTAATTTAGCAATTTATTTGAGACGAAAACTGAACCTGCGAACGTGAAACGCAAATTTTCAAAACTGGGGAATATCACTTGGGAAATATCACCCGGATATTCCCCAGTTTTGGCTGCGTCACGTGACGTGTTTAGACCAATCGCGCGCGAGAAAAAATTTTGATGGATTATAAGCTCGGATATTTGCCCTTGGACATTATTATCTGTTCCTCGAAGCTCACAGTTTTCCTCGAGCTTCGCTCTCAAAAAACTGTCCGCGGACAAATATCCGTGCTTATTTAACAAATAAAGAAGCCAAAACCATGTATTATACTGTCATAAAACACTCCGGGAATTTGAGAACACTCGAGAAATTTAGAAAACTAAATTCTAAATTTCTCGAGTGTTCTCAAATTCCCGGAGTGTTTTATGACAGTATAATACATGGTTTTGGCTTCTTTATGTGCTTTAAAATATAGATTTACGCGCGCGAAACGATAAAACACGCTTTTCTATGTTTTATACTCTGATAAAACATGGTTTTTAACCAATCAGAGCGCGCGAAGTTTTCAGTTTATATTTTAATTAACAAATAAAGAAGCCAAAACCATGTATTATACTGTCATAAAACACGACGGGAATTTGAGAACACGAGAGAAATTTAGAAAACACAAGCCGCAGGCGAGTGTTTTCTAAATTTCTCAAGTGTTCTCAAATTTCCCGGAGTGTTTTATAACAGTATAATACATGGTTTTTGGCTTCTTTATGTGCTTTAAAATATAGATTTAACGCGCGCGAAACGATAAAACACGGCTTTTCTATGATTTACACTCTGATAAAACATGGTTTTTAACCAATCAGAACGCGCGCATTTTTCAATCTATGTTTTAATACTAGTTAGTAAATTTGTACCTCTGGATAATGATTTTCTAGCTTTCTGATTGGTTCCCTCCTCTATGGATCTGAGCCATTATCTTTAAGTTGACCAAATATGGAAAAATGATGAATTTCTTGTACTTGTATATCCAACAAGGGCGAATGGAATAATTGTTTGACTAAAAACATCACTAGCTTTATGTTAAACTTCAGTATTACTTTTAAAAATTTCTAAATCGACTGAGTGATTTTTCAGTTCAATCTAAATGAAGCATGGTTTGTATGAAAACGGCGGCAAAAACTGCTGACGCGGTCTGCCAGTTCAGTTCGTGAATGAAAAGAGAGCAAAGCAGAATTTTAATCTTCGCTCTGTGTCTTCTAAAATTTGGTATATTCTGGAAAATTGTGCAAATGGTTTAGCTTAAAATGGAAAGATCAGAAATAATTGTGGAGCTGAACATTATATTCATTTTACACATTGAATGAACAGCTGAACGGGTTGTTACGGCGAGCAAATCGTGCACGACTACGGAATTAATTGTGTTGAAACCAGCGAAACTGAGCCAGTTAAAATCACGTTCACTGTTAAGTAAAACGCAAAGGAAAGCGTCAATATCTACATGGATGGAGAGAAAAAGAGTGATCTTCGAAGATAATTTCACTGTGAAGTGGTCCTCCTCGATTGTACCATCACCAACGCTTGACGATCGATCGACTGCGATATTTATGCTTTCTCGTTCCCGATATTTATTGTGTTGATTTTGAAAGCTTACTCCAGCTGGAATTGACAAGCCTCTTCTAAACACAAGGTAACGATACTGAATAGGTTAAGCTTCATTCAGTTTAAATGTGTGCAGATTTGTATTGGTTTCAGTTCTCGACTTCCCGTAAACAAAGTTGTTTCAGGCTTCCTTGCATGCAGTGCTCGTTCAGTTGCATTTGTTGTACATTTGTAGGCATGTATTTTTCTTGGAGCGGAAATTTTTTCTTGCATGTTCCAGTTAAGCTTATTTGAGTGTTTGAAAATTTACTAAAACAGTTATTCTTCGAGGATGCGCCGGATATGAGCTGATTATAACCAACTCGGCGAAGCGCCTCGTTGGTTATACATATCAGCTCATATCCGGCGCATCCTCGAAGAATAACTGTTAATTATATAGTCAGTATTCTCTGCATAGAGTTTAACCACTTACTTATAAGGCATGGTAATTCCCAGGCAGATGCTGGTGGAAATGAACATTTCCAAAGGCTGCAGGGTATTATTCATCTGAGCAGCGGTTGTATCATTCCACCATGCGTCTTGATACACTGCCGCCCCATGGAATGCTGGGACGCTGACGATAGACTTGAAGATCTCGTGATCTGTAATGTTTTGAACGACTTCACCTTTTATCATCTTCAGAGCTCCCGGTCCAGGAGTGATAACTGTCTTGTTGGCTTTCACAGTAAAGTTTGTAGTTTGAATAACAAACCCGTCTCCTATTTTATCAATGGAGTTTACTGTCTCTTTGAGGTAGATTTTTCCACCGTGACTTTTCACTTTTTTCTCGAGGACTGTGATTGTCTCGGACATACCTTTCAAAGGCCTAAGATTTTCAACACCATAAAGGATGACATATAGTTCTCTCTCGAGGTATGTCCTATAACTGAATGGGTTTATATTTTGCATGTAGTCACCTTTAAACCCATAAGTGTTTGCCATTAGCTCGGCTCCCTCGGGTGATAACTCGTTGGACAAAAAAGTAACCGCCGTGGAGAATGGCCTGTAATTTGTACCAACATCAACAACGTATTTAGCTGTTTCCACAAGAGTTTTATTGTTCGTTTGAGCTTGATCCAATAAGGTTTGGATAGGCCTTTGATTTCAGAGAATCAAAACTGTCTGTGTACACACCACGAGCTTCAACACGACTGTTTTTTGTGACCCAGAGATCAGTCTCGTTAGCCAAATGCAAATAATACTGGAGCTCGCTGAAAATAAAAATAAGAATGGCAATTAAATTTTAGCAATAGTCACAAACTCAATCAGACGTGAATGTGTTAACAACCACCACTTTTTGATTTCCCCATTTAGTGGCTTTGTTACTTCTATTTTAGTATGACACTTAAATAACGGTAATATTCATTCATTCATTCATTCATTCATTCATTCATTCAGTCGTTTAGATTGAAAAGATATATCAAACACTCGAGACAGTGTTCCATCCGATTTCCAAACACCTCGAATTTTGTCTAAAATACTCCGCTACACGTCGTATTTTCAACCCACTTCTCGGTGTTTGGAAATCGGATGAAACTCGTGTATTTGATATATTACGGTAACATTTCCTAGTGAAATAAATTAACGTTAATGGAAGAAAGAGATCGCTTTTTGCTATAAACAATATAAAGAACAGAGCAGCTTCTAAAATATCTATTTTAAATTGAAAATATGCCAAACAGAGAATGTTTTTAATTGCCTATACGTTAAGACAGAATTCAGCATTTTGGGTCAAAATAATGAAGGCGCCCTTTAATAAAGTCGCTCAATGAAATTAAAATATTCGCGTTAATTTCATTGACCCTTAATTTCCTATAATAAGGATTGAACGCAGCATTCAAGGAATCATACAACAATTTTATGGTAATGTGATTCAAAACGTATAGAAATACCGTAAAGCTCTATTAATCCCGCCCCCCCTCGGCCCCTCTCCCTATTAAGCCCCCTCTCTAAAAAGCCCTCCTTTTGGAAGAAAAATTATATAATACTGAAGCCCCTCCCCCCATTTATTACCAAACCGTAGACAGATGTCAAAACGTAAAATGACGGAAAGTAATTATATAAAATGACGTTGCATTTGTATAACGTTGATACACAAGAGCCGCTCTGTGCTATGTTTTAATTAATAGTGTAGCCTGCGAGCAAGCTCTCTTGGCGTTGGGTGGGTGGGAGAGGGGAAAAGACTCTCGCTCTTCCCCACCCCCATCCCCCACCCCAAAAAAAAACGCCAAGAGAGCTTGCTCGCAGGCTATTAATAGTGCTGCGTTGGGAAAGTTAATTTGATTTTGCTCCGAAATTTATAATTTGGAATAAGTCCCCCCCCCCCCCCCCCATTCTAATAAGCCCCCGGGGGGCTAATAAGAGCTTTTACGGCATGAGGCGCGATAACAGTACTTAGCAATTTACTTACAGTTCTGCATAATTGTCGCCTTTATAGCTCCACTCCCCAAGTCCTGAAAAAATAAAACATAAAAACGTTTCCACGACACTTATTCACGACGTTAACAAAACAGACGAACGAACTTTGACGGATTGAAAAGTGACAACTGACCTATCACTGTTCACGAATTAACAGCCAATAACATCACGGCTGAACTGTCCAATTAGTTTTTACGACCAGGACTGCCCTCACCCGGGCGATCACACTAGACGAGCTATAAAAACGTTTTTTTGAGATATTTTTATCTTGTGGATGTTGGAGGAGAAGGGTTGTTTACGTTATCATATGTATGTCATGTATACCGTAAGTCATCGAATAAGCGCCCTCCTCGAATACGCGCTCCCTTCGATTAAGCGCCCATCCTATCGGCCAAAATTTGAAATAAGCGCCCCCCTCCTTTCCTCTTCTTTTTTTTCTGGGTGAGAACTGAGACAACAAAGGTTGCGTATTGTGTTGGTCATGTTTATCATCCGTCATTTTGAACCGCTTTTGACCACAATACGAACATATTTGTACTGTTAATACAGTCGAACCTCCGCTAACGGACACCTCCCGTAGGCTGACACCTCCCGTAGGCTGACACTTGGTCAGGCTCCAAGGGTGTCCGCTTACGGGAGATTCGACTGTACTCGTTTCACTGTGTGAACATGTTCGGCGAACCGACTATACGTTTGTATATTAATACTCGGTTATGTTGTTGTTTACGCGCAAATGTTATATTACAATGCCCCCCCCCCCCCCCCCCTCCCCCTTTGAACTAACCAACTACAATGTCAGGTGCTTGGGTAAAGCGATAATCGAAGATTTTTCCACCAAGACGATCTTCTCTCTCAAAAATACAGGACGTTTGTTTCATTTTGGATTCAAGAAGTGTATGCGCCATCAGCAGACCACTTATTCCTAAGAAACAGAAGGAAAAAATATATGTATTTATATATTAACAGAATATGGGTTAACTGACTAAAGCAAATAAGGGAACTAGTTGTGTCTAATAAAAATAGCTTTCATTTGAATGGTCACACACCTTAACGTTAATTCAATAACTTTGAACGTGTTTTTGACAATAACAACTACAACGCCGACTTTGTTAAACGAAACACTCACCATACTGATACACATATACATATACTTTATTTATTCCCGAGCAACTGAGGCCTATTAGGCCTCTAGCTAATCGCTAATGAGTCGAGTGAACTCACCGAACTACCGAACCCGACGAGACGAACAGAAACCGACACCCGTTACTACAGCGGCGACAAGGAGTGAGGATGAACCGGCTAACAACAGACATGGAGCTGTTTACAACATCAATTGCTCCGACTGCCAGGCCACGTACATCGGTCAGACTGGTAGAAACGTGAACACGAGACTGACTGAACACAAACGAGCGATGAGAAATGATGATGTAAACAATCATATTGCTGAACACCATCAACTGACAAATCACAGAATTGACTGGGACTCTACGGAAAGCATTACCTACAATACTAACTACTTTCAACGACTGACTCTGAAAAGCTGGTACACCAACTTAGAACGAACACCTATTAACCGGTGTAAACAATTACCGGCACTACCTGTTCAGGAGAGCGTGACCGTGTGACTTTATTGTTGTGTTACATTCTTTAAACTCGTTCCAAAACCGGTTTGACAAGTTCTGATGGAATTTTACGGAGCGCGTGTTTTTTAGTTGTGGTTATCCCGCTCGGATTAAAATGGAAAGTTTTAAGTTTATTATCGTCTCTATCGAACATTTGGCGACCACGACGGGAGGAGTATAGCGAACTCATCGGGAGCTGAAGGTTTTTATCGACAATTAGACGTGTTTATCGGCCGTTATAGTGGAGATTTATCGTGCTGCAAGATCGGGACGCCAGCATTTTATTTATCACCGTTTCGCATCGTATTTTGGAGTTTTGTAACCGTGGTTTTCGAGCTTTTGGAGCCGTTCAAGGGACTTATACCGGATTTAATCATCGAGGAGCGTCAGGAGTTGTGTGGAGTTGTCAGGAGGGTTTTGTTCGAGTGTTTTTATGAGGAGATTTGCTGTTGAGGAATTCCGACGTTGAAAGGATTTTAGCTTAAGTACTGAGTTGCGGGACATCGCCTGATCGCAATTTCATCGTTTCGCATCGTTTTGGGGGCTTTGTTATCGTACATTTCGAGTTGTTGGAATCGCTCGAGAGAATTATAGACATCATACTGGATTAAAATCCATCGGACACTGTTTGACGCTTTGTGAGGAGTTTCAAGTTCTTCGTGTTTAATTATGACGACGCCTGGCCAGTCTGAGTTTGTTGTTGTAGACGTTGATCAGGGAAGAGATTCGAGGAAACAATTCTAGAACTTAAACGAGTAAAGAGAGCCAGGAAGACCGCAGTTACGAAAACACGCCATAATTTGGAAAGGCTGTGCGCGAGCGAGGACACTGAGAAGATCGAAGACGAGATCGCAAATTTGTGGGCGGTGTTGGAAGCATGCCTCGCTCTCATGGATGAATTACAAGACGCATATGTACGCTTAGGGGATCAAGAGAACAAGAACGCAATCACAGTGGAAGCAGAGGGTCTGGAAAACGAAATAAATAATGTAATTGAAACAGCTGAAGGTGTAATAAAGAAAAAAACAAATGGCTAGAAACAACCAATCGTTTCCGTATACACCTCTGCAGATGACGAGTCAGTCGACACCTGCACCTCCACCTGCCATCAGCTACTCGCCGAGTTCACAGCACTCAGGCAATTATAGCCAGCGACTGAAGCCTCTGAAAGTTTCTATATTTAATGGTGAGAAAAGCAAGTTTGAGGATTACTGGGGGCTGTTTTCGAGTCTTGTGGACCAAGGGACAGAGCCTCCAAATATCAAGATGGCACGGCTGAGACAGAGCCTTACAGGAAGCGCTCTTGAGGCAATAAGGGGTCTTGGAGTTACAGAGCCGGAATACGAGGAAGCCAAGGAAATTCTCGAGACTAAGTTTGGTGGTGAGCGCAGAAGGCTACAAGCATACATGGACCAGATTGAAAAGATGCCTCCCTTAAGAAGGAATGATGTGCAGTCCTTTGAGAGATTCGCTGATCTTGTTCGCATAGCAGTGGTTAAGCTGCAGGCAGAAGGGCGGACTGGAGAGTTGGGTGCGGGTGCGTTGCATAGTTTGTTGGTGAAGAAGTTTGCTGATAGTCAGGTCGAAAGTTATAGTCGCTGGTTGAGGGAACATAAGCGAGAGCGGTCAGTGTTGAATTTGAGAGATTGGTTGAAGGAAGAAGTACGGATCAGAGTTGAGGCGGTTGAAATGGCACATGGGATTGAGGCTGAGCCGGCGGAGGAAGTTAGGACTAATTGGAAACGTGTTGAAAGGGGTGGTGGATCCAGAGCTTTGTTCAGTGAAGGCAGTGACCAGAGTAGAGAGACACCGGGACCGACAACTAAACCACCTTGTGTGTACTGTGGGGACAACCATGGGGTTTGGAGCTGCAGACGTTTCCAGAGTCTGGAAGTGGACAAGCGTTGGGACATCGCAAAGGACAAGCGGCTATGTTTTCGCTGTCTGGCCAGCGATCATCAAGGCAGAGATTGTACCAGGGCTCGTGCTTGTGACATCAATGGCTGCAGGAGAAATCATCACAACTTGTTGCATGGCACTTTTCGAGTCAATACTAAGGATGATAAGGCGGTTTCTCCACGGGAGGGGGCACCAACCCGTGCGCACACATCAACATCCAAGCAGGAAACAGCGACAGAGGCTTATTCCCTTCGCACCATGCCTGTGTGGTTGAAATCAAACGACCGTAAGGTTAAAGTTAACGCCATATTGGATGATGGTTCCAATGAAACATTCTTGAATGAAGAAGTTGCAGGAATTCTTGGTCTTAAGGAGAGATACCAGACGGTTACGGTGAATGTTCTGAACAATGAGGTGGAAACCTTCCAATCGATGCCGCTGGATGTGACAATTGAGAGCCTTGATGGAGACTTTAGTAAGGACATAAAAGTGAAGACTTGCCCTCAACGGGTAACCGGGAACTACAAGGTTGAGAATTGGAAACAAAGTCAGGACAAATGGGCTCGCCTTAAGCAATGTGATTTTCCTAAGCCAGCCCAGGACGGACTAGTGGACTTGTTAATTGGTGTGGACAACGCCGAACTGCATTACTCCAGGGCTGATGTGCGTGGTAAGGAAGGGGGCCCAATCGCTCGTCTAGGGCCTCTGGGCTGGACATGTATTGGTTCACCAGAGGGAGGACAATCGACGGGGACAAGGACACACATAAGTCGGACTCTGTTTACAAGGGAACCTCTTGCTAGCATCAACGGGACCTGCTGCGATATTGATCACACTTTGAAGAGGTTCTGGGAGGTCGAAAACTGTGGCACAGAGAGTCATGACACGAAGATATTTACCGAGGAAGAGAATGAGGCTTTACGGAAACTTGAAGATTCAATCAGCTACACTGGTGAGAGGTACAAAGTGGGTGTACCATGGAAAGACAATAAACCTGAGCTTCCAGATAACCGCCATACAGCAATGTCTCGTTTGTGTAATACGGAGAACAAATTGAAGAAGGACGCTGTTGTGGGGACAGAATACGCACAAACTATTCAGGCGTATGTTGAAAAGGGCTACTTGCGAAAGGTCCAACAGGATGAAGCATCACCACCGGAAGTTTGGTATTTGCCACACTTTCCAGTAGTTCGCATGGACAAAACTACAACCAAAGTACGTATTGTGTTCGATTGTTCTGCGAAAAACGGATGGAGTGTCGTTGAATGATGTCATTTATGCGGGACCAAAATTACAGACGGACCTGTTCGACGTGCTTATTCGGTTCAGGAGAAACCCTGTGGCTCTGGCATGTGACATTAAGGAAATGTATCTACAAGTGGAAATTGAGGAGAGTGACCGTCCATATTTTCGGATGTTGTGGCGGGACCTTGACACTAGTCGTGAACCAGATGTTTACGAGTTCAGCCGAGTTGTATTTGGGAAAAACTCGGCACCCATGGAATCGCAGTTTGTCGCTCAAGAAAACGCCAGGAAACACCAAGATGTGTATCCGTTAGCAGCTGAAACAGTGCTAAAATCAACCTATATGGATGATTCGATTGACAGTGTGGAAACCGTGGAGGATGGAATTCAGTTGTACAAACAGCTGGACAATCTGTGGGGGAAAGCAGGCATGCAAGCGAGAAAGTGGATATCGAATTCACCGGAAGTCGTCGCAGCCACACCAGAGGCTGAACGAGCTACTGAGCTGCAGATCAGTGAAGGTCAGGACCCTGTTGTTAAGACTCTTGGAATTTCTTGGAACAGTGTGGAAGACACATTCACTATATCAACTGGAAAGCTATCTGCAGAACTCCAGCTGACAAAACGGAATGTCCTGAGAAAGATTGCGACAGTGTTTGACCCACTCGGGTTTGTGGGTCCCTTCATCGTGAAAGCCAAGATTCTTCTTCAAGAACTGTGGTCTAGAGGCTATGATTGGGATGACGTTATTCAAGATGAAATTGCGGGAAGAATCGAGGAGTGGCATCAGCAGATAGTGACCCTGAGTAATGTACGGGTGCCCAGGTGTTTGCGTGAGGCCAAAGAGGTGGCCACCAAGAGAATTATCGCATTTGTGGATGCTTCATTGCAGGCATATGGGACAGTTGTATACTTGCAGTGTGTATACAATGATGGTACTGTTTCAAGTCGGTTGATCGCATCAAAGAGTAAGGTAGCACCATTGAAGCCAATGACAGTGCCTCGACTGGAACTTATGGGAGCCGTGCTGGGCCTGCGACTGACACAACATCTAACACACATCCTTGAGGTACCCATGCAGACCGTGACGTTCTACTCCGATAGTACTGATGTGTTGTGGTGGGTTCGTGGCCATGGACGCAGCTTTCGCCCCTTTGTTGCCAATCGTATCGGAGAGATACAGATGGCGACAGATCCGTCGCAGTGGCAACATGTGGTGACAGGAGAAAACCCAGCAGATCTGTGCACCAGAGGAGCAACGCCAGAGGAGCTATCAGGGAACTCCTTATGGTGGCATGGACCAACATGGCTACTGTCAGAGGATAAGGCCAAGTGGCCAAAGATGGATGTCGGGAACCGTCCTACTGAATTACTGGAAAAAAAGACGTCGAACCGCAAGGAAGAGGCAGAAGATGTTGCGAATGCGCTGACATGTTGTTTCCAGAGACCAGCGCTTCAAGAGAAGAAGAAAGAAAGGGAACCAGTGCGTGAGGAATGGCGGCTTGAACCCACACGTTTTTCGAGCTGGACACGCCTGGTGTGTTTACAGGCTAGAGTATGGCGAGTACTCTACAATATGCGTAACCCAAAGGACAGGGTGAGCGGACAGGAACTACTGCCAGAAGAAATCAGAGATGCAGAGGAGGACATAATTCGTCGAGCGCAGTGGGAAGCGTTCCCCGAAGAGTACATGGCGTTAATGGCGGGAAGGGAGTTTCCACCGAAGAGTTCGCTGAGCAAGCTGTGTCCTCGGATAGATCACGAGGCTATCATGCGCTGTGATGGTCGTCTGCGTTTCGCTGAATGTTTGCCTTATGATGTCAGGTTTCCCATCATATTGCCGAGGGGTCATTGGGTGACGAAGTTGATAGTCAAGCATTACCACGAGTTGGCTAACCATGGTGCGGGGACAAACTTTGTCTTATCCCAGATCAGCGGGAGATTCTGGATTGTCGCAGCACGTGAGGAAATCAGAGAATGGGAGAACGAGTGCAATGAGTGTAAGAAACGCAAAAACAAAACCGCCACACAGATAATGGGACCGCTACCACAAGTTAGACTTCGCTTCACATTCCGGGCTTTTGACCAGACAGCTGTGGATTATGCCGGTCCAATCACTACTGTCCAGGGGCGTGGTCGCAGCCGTCTGAAGAGATGGTTGTGTGTATTTACATGTTTATCGACTCGTGCTGTGCATCTGGAGGTAGCGTGGGGTCTTGATACGGACAGTTTCTTAAATGCATTCACCAGATTCACTAGTCGAAGAGGAGTGCCTAAAGAGATGGTTAGTGATAATGGCACCAACTTTGTTGGAGCGGTCAATGAACTCAAGGAACTCGTGGGCCAACTAGACAAGAATAAGATTCAGCGAACAACTGCGCAGAAGGGAATCCAGTGGAATTTCAACCCCCCAGGAGCCCCACATTTCGGTGGGGCCCATGAAGTCATGGTGAAGGCAGCAAAGAAGGCGATATACGCGGTGCTAAGTAACAGTGATGTCACAGACGAAGAGTTGATCACCGTCGTTGCCGGTGCTGAGAGCTTGCTAAATTCTAGGCCGCTTACCTACCAGTCGTCAAATCCTAGGGATAACGTGCCGCTAACACCCAACCACTTTCTGTACGGGCAAATGAGTGGGCAGTTTGCACCAGAGAGTGTCGATACTACCAGATTCAATCCTCGAAAGAGATGGCGCAAGGTTCAAGACTTGATCTCTCAAGTGTGGTCCAGGTGGCTGAAGGAATACTTGCCCATGCTGAATACTCGTCCAAAGTGGACTGAAGTTGTAAAGGATCTTAAGGAGGGAGATGTCGTGTTGGTCCTGGACCCAAATCTGCCACGGGGGCAATGGCCATTAGGGCGCATTGTGGAAACATTCCCCGGAAGAGACGGACATACTCGAGTCGCGAAGGTTCAGTGCGGGGAGAAGACTGTGGTCCGACCAATACACAAATTGGTCCCACTTTTGTAAATAAACAGTCAGAGATGTAACAGAGAACTTAGGATGCGAACATTCAGAACTGTTGCTATGTTAACGTTACTGGACACACTGCGGTTCCCTCAGTGCGGGGAGGGGGAATGTTCAGGAGAGCGTGACCGTGTGACTTTATTGTTGTGTTACATTCTTTAAACTCGTTCCAAAACCGGTTTGACAAGTTCTGATGGAATTTTACGGAGCGCGTGTTTTTTAGTTGTGGTTATCCCGCTCGGATTAAAATGGAAAGTTTTAAGTTTATTATCGTCTCTATCGAACACTACCTTACAAACAGACGAACGAACTTTGACTTCAATCAAGACTGGCACAGATTTGACTAACAAGACGGATCGAAACTGACAACAACTGACCAATCACTGTCTACGAACTTTACACGAGTCTTTACAGCCAATAAAACATCACGGCTAAACTGACCAATCAGTTACTAGGACCAGATACTTTTAACAACATCGACTGACTAACATATCTCACTTGACTCTGAAGATGACTTCCGCACATATACAGGTTGTCGAAACGTCAGTCACCAACAACAGTCGACCTTTTCAGGACTACAGTCACCCGGACGATCACACTAGACGAACTAATATAATCAGTATCACATGAAAGTACTGCTCAATAGCTTTCATTTGAATGGTCACACACTAGGGTTTCATCCACAGACTTAAAAGTTAGAACCACCTTGTACAACATAATAAACAGTACCACATGAAAGTACTGCTCAATAGCTTTCATTTGAATGGTCACACACTTGGGTTTCATCCACAGACATAAAAGTTAGAACCACCTTGTACAGTTCTTACCTCCTCCTACTATAGCTACACCACACTCTAACGAAGGGGCGGTGGTGGTTGGGGCTGGGCCTGTTGTGGTTGGTGAAGCAGTTGTTTGCTCTGCAGTGGTTAAAGGCGGATTAGCTGAAGCCGGTGGAACAGTCAAAGGACCCGCCGAGGTTTGACCCGTTGTTTGTGGAATAGTAGCTGGAGTTGTCTGTTTTACAGTTGTTTGTGGCGCCGTTGTGGGGTTTGGACTGGGTTGCTGTTCAGTTGTCGTGACCTGCGTTGTTTCTTTACCAGAAGCAGTGGTTTCTCGATCTTTAGTTCTTGCACTAGGTTCAGTTGGTGTTTTAGTAGAGATCTTCTCGCAACCTGGTGACGAAAACAAAAGTTTAATACAGTTTCAGTATTAAGACCCCTCCCTCCCGAGTCTAAAAAGCTCCGCTTTCAGGGATACGAATAAGAATAAGCCGACATCCCTCTATTTAGTCCCCACAACCAACGTTTTTCATCGCATGCTGTCTCTAAATGACGCCCTCAATCGTTACGGCTCAAAACGCTGAATGACTTATAATAAATAAGCGAACAACTTCCGGCGCGCTCCTTGTCTAATTCAACGTCGTAGCCTCGATTCCATTCGTAGCTTCCAAGATGGCGGCGTACTAGTGTCAAAAGGGGTGATTTTGAAGCGTTCTACAAAAAAATCAAGGCTGCCCGAAACCGATAATTTGATAATTAAGATTGCCATGTAATTCTCTTTTCCACTGTATTTATTTTCTATTTTAGTTTCAGTTCGTATTCTATCTGTATTATTCTACGCTTTTGCAATACTGTAATGATTTATGGTCATGCAAATCAAGCTTATTGTTGTTGTTGTTGTTGTTGTATGTAGGGGATGGAAATCGTGTCGTGGTCACTGCACTTTTACGCACTGGTAGTGAGGAAATAAGAAATATTTGCCATATTTTCGACTCGAACGGGAAGAGCAGGGCCTTCAAGCCACCAACTTCCTTCCTTAATAACTCTTTCACTCCCAAAAGTGCTAAGTTCAAAACGGAGTAAAAAATCTTGAAATTTGTCAAAATAGCAGCAAATGAAAGTACTGCTCAATAGCTTTCATTTGAATGGTCACACACTAGGTTTTCATCCACATACTCAAAAGTACAACCGCATTTATTGACTCAAGGTTTGAATCTGGGATCGGGAGCCAGCTAAAGGGCTAATTCTAAAATCCTACGACTTATGATACTATAAGTTCTCCTTCGTTCTCCTGTGGTCACTTTCCGATTGTCAAACAGAAAAAATAATCGAAAAGGATGAAGTCACAGGACACCCAAGCACGGTATTAGAGTTGGTACACATACCTGTAGCGATTCCTATCTGTAAAATCACTCAACAAATTCGATGACATACTGCATGATGCTGTTTTCAATCCCTTCACCGTCAGGTTTACTCTAAATTTAGGCGATTTTACGACTCAAAATATCCGCGATCGGAATGTTCCGTTTTTGATCAGAGATCACGTCCCATTATATATATAGTGGCATATAATCCTGATATAACATGCAATACGGCATGTAATCCTGCGGTAAAGGTGATGTAATGTGCCCCTATTCCAAAAATCTCTTATGCCCAATAGATAAGAGATTAAGTTTTATCAGGTACCTTATAAGGGTCTTATAAGTCAAGAGGGTTTATATAATTGTGTAACTTTCAATTTGCGTTTTTAAACGTTTTGGGATGAAGAATAAATACACGAATCACGAATGGAAATTGACCGGCGTGAAATGAAAACGTTATTGTTAGTTCGTATATAGCACATAGATACACAGGTTATATTTTTGACTTTATAAACAAAAGCTTTCGATAATCGAATTCTTGGTAGCTTTTATAACTTCCTCAGTTTTTGTGCGATAAACTAGATTTATGGTTGTTCAGTGATCTTCAGTTTTCAGCTTTGTAGCATCAAGCGGGTCTTAAAGTGAAAACGACGAATGTCGGATCAGTTATGAAATCAATGAATCTTTTCATTGGACAAAAAAATAACGTCACTAACATTTGTTTTTGTCTAGAATCAACTTCCTTTCAGCTACCCGTCTGATCTTAGACATTCCTCCCTTAGACATTCCTCATTCCTTGGACCGAATTGGAACACAGTAGGGAATTAAGTTTGCGTTTTACACCGTTTTTACGACAAGAAACTTGTCTTATTGTTATTCTTCTCGATCTGAGCTCTATCAATAAATCACTTCAGTTAAGAGTAGCTGCTTGTCTCGACTGAAATGTTATTTACTTCAATCTAAGAGTTGTCAACTGTTTCTATGTTCTGTAAATGAATTGAAGAGGAGACTTGACTTTATAGCTGCAAACTACTAACTTAAACTGATAGTTGTTCGTATTTTAGAGTCGCGATTGTACCTTTATAGATTGTACCATTAGATATGATTCAACACTGCGTGACAAAACTGGACATAACAACACTGATTTCTAAGCATGAAGTCAAATTGTTTACCTCCTGTTTCAGTCCTTCTGTTTTGTTCGACAGCCGAGTATTTTAAATCTGTATTTCCGGGCCCAAACATGGCGTTTAAAAGACACAGAAGAGCTACTATGAACACGATCAGCAAAATTTGCCAAACTCTAAATACGCATGTTTTGAAACAACAACTCTCCTTGATCTGAGTGCTAAGGGTTTGGTCTTTAAGACGGTGTCGAGATATTTCTCCGAGTTCCACCATCTCGCTGTCCAACCTCCTCGTGCTGGGGTAAACGGACATTTTCTCGCCGCGATGCGAGCACAAATTGCAACACAACTTTCTTGTAGACGACTACAGCGGAATCTGACTCCGAGTAACCCCTTTGAACTGATCGCCGGTTAGCCACGCCCAAATTTTCCGTGATTGCGTGAGCGGAGTCGAAAGTAACACAATCGAAAATATCGAGAGTAGTTTTTATGTTTACCTTTTACACCGTTTTTACGACAACAAACTTGTCTTATTGTTATTCTTCTCGATCTGAACTCTATCATTAAATCACTTCAGTTAAGAGTAGTTGCTTGTCGCAACTGAAATGTTATTTACTTCAATCTAAGAGCTGTCAACTGTTTCTATGTTCTGTAAATTAATTGAAGACGAGAAACATTTAATTATCTTAGGAACTCTGTTTTGGTTCTCAGCACTAAAACCACAATTTGTCGATATAGAAACATGGCTTCTTCCTTTGTTAAGTTCGAAGGATGCTAACTCTGGACACTGGTACCTTTCAAGACTGCACAGCAAAACATTTGAACTCTCTACTATACTACATGATATAAGACACGAATCTAAACTATTTTAAATTTGTAAGCATGGCGAAGAAATTTCTTTGATCCATGTGTTAGGACCTCGCTATTTGAATTGTTATTTGTTTCTAATATTTATCGATCTTATAAATGTATGCAATTAGGATTAGGATTTTTTTAATTAATGTAAATAGTTGCAAATAGTTGCAAATAGTTAGGATTAGTAATTTTAATGTATTTTATTTATTTATTTATTTATTTATTTAATATTTAGTTACCACATCCTTGACGACTCGAACTTGTAATAGCAAACGTTTATTAAGGAAATAAATTAGAGACTGCCATAAACACTGGGCTTTGGTCTGAAACCGCGTGTACCCAAATAGATCGTGATGTTTGATTGGCCCAGAATATCACATTACGTCACGGTACAACCGCCTTAGACTACGTTTACACTAGAGGAAAAGTTTCCGGATTCATTAATGTTTCCGGATTCATCACATTTGGGGTATTCGGATTCGTCGGCGTTTACACTGGAGGGTTATAATTATTCGGATTCTCAACTGTTTACACACATCGATGAATCCGGGAAAATTCATATGATCTCAGGCCGATAAATATCTGGATTCATTCCGGATTCATTCGAATAACCGTTTACACTACAAAACATTCCGGATTTAAAAGTATTCGGATACAAAGTATTCACTTTGATTTCCGGATTCAAAATCTTCGCACACGCGACCAAACCGGGATAGTTTTATCCCGGATTCGTCCACCTGTGTGTAAACTGCAAATAATAATAATTAAGTTCTTTTCTGCGCGTTTAAAAATCTCAACGCGCTTACAAATATGCAATCAAAACGATGCAATCAAATCAAATATGCAATCAAAACGAATCCGGTGCCAAAAACGTCCCGGATTCGTCACGAATCCGGAAAAATCTCCTCTAGTGTAAACGTAGTCTCAATTCCTTCTCGTCACAAACGGATATCGCGAAACGTGACGATCGAAAAGGGCACATATTTCATATTTTGCACTTAAGGTCACATTTTTGACATTTTATAAAAACAAACGCTTTCGGCATCAAAACATTCCTGGTAGCTTAACTTTTATTGTGGATAAATAGACTTTGTTTTCTTCACGAGATCCGTTTTCAAAGTCAAAAAGGCACAAATGGATATCCAAAGTAATATATATTTTTTCATCAACGAAAAAGTAAAGTTGTGTTCATTTCCGGGACTATCTGTTGCTTCCAGCAGAATGTCTGACATACAAGCCATGAGACATTCCTCGGATTGGTGAGACATTCCATGAAGTATTCATTCATCATTCAGAATCACGCTATCGATTTCAATAGCGCGAGCGTGCAGCGCATGCGTCTGTACTCTAATGTACAGATGACGTCAAAACGTGACAAGAACAACTAAAGTGGCCCACGAGACGCAGTCGAGTGGGTCACTGTTGTTCTTGTCACGTTTTGACGTCTTCTGTACTCAGAGTACAGATATGATTTTGGAGATATTCGCTTCGGATTGTCACTTGAATTTTCACTTGAATGTACGCTAAATAAGCCGATAAAATTATGTCAACAAACATCGAGTTTAGGCCACAGTGTTTTCATGCACTCAAAGAAAACTGTGAAAACCAAACGGCTTAAATTAAATTACAGATCAACTCAGCGAATGTTTCGAAAAACAAATATTTAAGCCTGGTTTCCATATGATCGCAACGATCGCAATGATCTCGACGATCGCAAGAGTGGTTACCATAAACGATCGCTGCGATCGTGCGACTGCGATCGTTGCGATCATATGGAAACCAGGCTTTAAAGACTAAATATTCCGTCCTGATATGAGGAAAAACAATCTGAATTATTCCAGTCCAAATCCCGTTGCAAGTCACTTCACGGCGCATGATAAATTCCCGCTAAATTTCTCAGATTCTGTTCACAATGAGCTAAAAGTCCATCATATTTTCCTCCAAGTTCTAGCCAAGCTTGAACAGCCGATTTAAAATTCGAATCAATGGCCCTTTGCATAATACGGTCACATGACCATGTCAATCATAAAAATAGGTTGTAGTACAACATGGTTGCCAGAAATGGAAAGAGCGTGATGAAATTAGTAAGGTTGCCAATTTTGAGACCACTGTTGCTTAAGCGTGAGATTTTATGCTAGTTTGAAAGTTCGAAAAATTTAAAGGATTTGTATGGCTGGATGGCAAGGATAAATCTTTTAAATTTTTCGAACTTTCAAACCACTATAAAATCTCACGCTTACACATCAGCGGTCTCAAAATTGGCAACCTTACTAATTTCATCATGCTCTTTCCATTTCTGGCAACCATTTTGTACTACCACCTATTTTTATGATTGACATGGTCATGTGACCGTATTATGCAAAGGGCCTATTGAACTACATTGAATTTCCTAGGAAATATTTCCAGTTTGATGAAAATATTTCTCTGTTTTGAGCGAAGGATTTGTTGGAGCAGGGCACCCGCGCGTGTTTTCCCGCTTCGTGACGTCATTCGTCGGTCTGTTTTAAAACAATTAGACGGCAAGCTCAAGGTTTCTATCGGCTGATAACTATCAAAGTCGATAGACTGCCGAAAGCGTAGGTTCCTTTCTGTCGATAGTAGGTGCCTTCATCAACTTCATCAACTTTATTTGGGGAGGGTGACACATAACAGTAATTCAACTGACGAGCTAGTGGCCCTCAAAGCCTGCATGTGTAGCCAATCAGATTGCGAGTTGGCCAATAGTCAGCCGCTGGGTTATGCTAAACTCTATTAGTAAAAATCTACTAGTATACTAATGCAAATGAGACAATCTGATTGGCTGAGCTACTCGTACACTATCAGCCATTAGTGTGCAGTGGCTGGAGGTCGTTACCAAATTGCGGTTTCTTTTCGTTTCTACGAAGTTTCGGTGTATGATTTAGAGTTAATACTTGACAATTGTTATGATTTTTACTAAAACAATTAGATTATTCGCTCTCAATTTCTATGATATGATAGTTGATTCGGCCGTTAAATAGATGACAGTTCTAAACCAATCACGGCGCGAGTTTTACACAGTAAATTATATAAAACTCAATATACGCACGGCCGTGCATGCATAAAATAACGTGTGCAAATGTCTTTATCGTTATTACTTTATATAAAACGACTGAGTGATTTTTCAGTTCCATCTAAATGAAGCATGATTTGTATGAAAACGGCGACAAAACTTCTGACGTCTGTTCAGTTAGCAAGTTGAATGAAAAGAGAGCAAGACAAAGTTTTCTTTGGATTAATAAACATTTTAAAATCTTCACTCTACATTATATTCATTTTACAAGTCGAACCGACAGCTGAATGGAGCCAAGGATTTCACTTGCTTACGGCTGACAAACTCTTGACGAACTGCCGATATTTTTTTTGCGAAGGAATTGACAAGCTGGAATTGCTGGAATTGCTGACAAGCTGAAATTGCAAGCTGGAATTGACAAGTCTCTTCGAAATACAAGGTAACAATACTGAATAGGCTAAGCTTAAATTTGTGGTGTAAACAGTTTGTCATTTTCTGGACGAATTTATGTCGGTTTTCAGATCTTCCCGTAAATTGTTTAGTGCTTGTTCATTCGCATTTGTTGTACATTTACAGGCATTTCCCATTAAATATTTCGTTCCAAACTTTGTGCATTGTTTAGTAGACTTAACTTTTGTTTGATTTAGAAGGGCCGAAGTTTTTTACTTAATGACTTGAGCCATCTTTTTCTTCTTCACTGTCTCGATCGCGAACAAACCGCCTTAAACAAAATTGTCTGAATTTTGTAACAAGCGCGAAATAGTGTTAAAATTAAGTAAAAATAAAAAATAAAACAAATTCACATTCGCACAAAGAGAACCTGGCTTTAAAATTTGTTCGATAATAATTTCCAGGCTAAGCTATATAGCAACTCAGTAAAAACGTCAAGTAATGCAGAAGCAACCTCGTTCCCAGGGTCTCTCATCTTCCCGCCCCCTGGAACCTGGGAACGAGGTTGATGCAGAAGTAGCATCAATTTCGAGTTCTCCCAAATTTCACGAGTGTTACCATAAACTCTATGGAAACACGGAAAACGTTTTCTATTTGGTATTTCTTTAATAACTATGATTTATTTTAATGCCATGCTCTGCTCTTAAATTTAGCTCAGGAAACCAAATTAAACAACGACTGCGACCTTCAGTGATCAGTGCAAATAAAATGAATAAAATAAGCAAGAAGAAGGAGTAGCAAGCAACCATGAACAATAATCCTATTGATATACGTCGGATCATAGATTGATCTAGTCATAAAAACACGAAAAAGCAAGAGGCACACACGAACACCAACCCCGCAGTCTGGCCAGTACCTTACGCATGCGTACATCCATATCACCCAGGCAGGACACAGCGGCAAAATGACTGCGCATGCGCCAACCTGCTCACTCATTTCCATACAAACATAATGGCGGAAATTCAAAATTCCCGGAATTTGTTTTCATTTCGCGTGGATAAGGCCGTCACGGAACAGATAAGGTTTTTACCTTGAAAACAATTCCGAGAGAGACTCTTCTTTCACATATCTTTTTTAGCAAACTAATTATCTTTTCCACAATAGTGAATCATGAACTCTTTGAGCTATGTTTTCGTGTTTCACTTACGATCGCTCGACTTCGAGCGATAAATTCACTATTGTGGAAAATATAATTAGTTTGCTAAAAAAGATATGTGAAAGAAGAGTCTCTCTCGGAATTGTTTTCAAGGTAAAAACCTTATCTGTTCCGTGACGGCCTTATCCACGCGAAATGAAAACAAATTCCGGGAATTTTGAATTGCCGCCATTATGTTTGTATGGAAATGAGCGAGCAGGTTGGCGCACGCGCAGTCATTTTGCCGCTGTGCCCCCGGGCAGTGGCAACCACGGACAGCTGTTTCGGCCTTGTTGAGCCTCGACAATGTAGAGATTATTTGATTTAATATAATATTTCGGCAGGCCACTACCAGCCTTCTACGGGTATAAGGGCAAATAAAATAAGGACTGAAATTATGCATTAATGGAATTATACCGTGTTAGGAGTAACAATTTATTATCAGCAATTCATAAAATTGCTAAAAAAAAAAGGGCCTAAAAGGTTATCCTTAATTAATACGCATATATATATTAATTGGAATATTTCCTTTGTATGTTATCATAATTTTGATTTTACCTGGAAGTGTCCTTCATAACACTAAAATATGTTTCTTTACATGATTGCCACTTAACGCCAGAAAATGTTCGCCTCTCATAGTTCTTGCATTTTGATTGGCCAGTTAAAATGAAAGCCATCAGAAAGTTGTCAAAAAGTTGTCAAAAATAATTAAAAACTTTGTCGAGTGGCAACGGCGGGGCGCTCTTCACTATACAGTATTCACAATAAACTTACCAAACTTTCTTCCTTCACACTTTGCGAAAGAAAGACGAGTTTCTCCTTTGTATATACACCTATTTCAATTAACGTTGTCGGATAAAAAATCGGATAAAAGCGTAAAGCCTACAAGACAAGACCAAATGGTAGTCTGGGTATTCATTAGAATTTGCATATCGCTGGAAAAGAAATCTACACGTTTTTATTTCGCACGTGATGTATTTGGTTTGCCCCGAATTATATAATTTGTTTTCCCTTGTTTTTCACTAGCTGATTCTGCTAAAATTTAGTTTGGCTAAAAGCCGCTTACTGACACGTTTAAAACAAAAAGGAAACGTTATAAATAATGTTTTTCATGTTACTTCTCATTAGTATTCGTTGCGTGCAGCAGTTTTCTACTTTTACCCATGCTACCTTTCGGTCTTGTCTTGCGGGCTTTGCGGGCTTTTAAAAACATTTCTATCCGACAACGTTAATTGAAATAGGTGTATTTAAAACACATTTGGCAATTTACGCAATTTACGCAATGCAATAAACACGAATATAGAGTTTGGTCACAAGTTACTTGTTCATTACGTGTTCCCTGCTCATAACATTTCCAGATTTTGATTTCTGAAAGAAAATCGACGACTTTGTTCACGCTTACATACAGTTTGTGTCAACGACACACCTGTCAATTAATGTGTCCAATTAAATGCTAATTTGTATAACTCTTTCATCTTTCGTTTTCAATACAGTCGAAGCTCTCTGAGCGGACACTTTCGTAAGCGGACAGCTCTACTTACGGCCGCCTTGACAAAACTCCGTTTGAACTCTAGATCATGCAAACTCTGTATTTACACATTACTGTAAGCGGCCAGCTCCAGTTGCGAACACTTTTCTGCTTCCCGAGGGTGTCCGCTTAAATACGGGAGCATTTTTTTCCGCCGGGTTTGTTTAGACTGTTTTAAGCCGCAGCAAAAAATTAACCGCCCAACAGACACACTTATGTTATGTTAATTGTTTTTTTTTAAAGGATTGCGTTCATGAATAACTGAACCCAGCTTGATAAATACGTTGTAATCTTACCTTTGAATAGGATTTAGCGGCAAGAAAGCGTTTTGCTCAGTAGCCACGACAACACATAACATCTGACGAGAAAGAAACAGGAAAAAGGAACGTGTAAATAACACAGACAGTTCAGCAAACATTTTCAGTCACCAAATTGGATTGTGTTCATGAATAACACAGTTTGTTTAATAATTTTACCCTTGAAAAGGATTTAGCGGGCAGGAAAGCCGTTTCGTTCAGTAGCTACGACATTATAAAACATCTGACGAGAAAGAAACGGAAAACTGAAAGGAACGTGTATCACGGACAGTTCAGCGAACATTTCAGTCACCAAATGCCGCTTCTTGCCCTGCCTTAGAAAAACGTTCTACTCTTTTTATCAACATGGAGTTAAACGACACAGAATCAACCAGAAATTCTTCCAGTAATATCAGGTCAGTGTTTTACTGTGCAGAAACACCAAACTTTATTTGGGACCTGAATGTCTCCACTTACGTCTGGAGTTTACTCGTCATCCGATGCATTATACTGCCTTCTTGTGTCATTCTTGCTAACATATCAGTTATCATTACAATGAAGAAAAAGAACGTGCTGAAAAAACCATCGACCATTTTGCTGTCCAGTATGGCTGTTACGGATCTTCTTATTGGCGTTGTATGTATACCGTCGTCTGCCGCTGTTGATGTATTAATATTGCGCCAAGTTTCGTTTGCGCATATTTGTGCCTTAGATTCGCTTAATATGTGGTTCAGCGATTTCCTTAGCATATGTTCTCTATATCATTTAACTGTAATTGCTTGGGAGAGATACGTGGCCATACGAAAGTGGATGGACTACAAGGTAATCTTTACAACAAACCGCGTCAAAAAGCTCGCCATTGCCGGCTGGTTATCAACAGTATTTTTAACGGTTCCTGTCCTTGTGATGCGACGGACTGGAGTGGATCACACAGTTGTACAAGGCTGGTATATGGGTCAAGGTGTCTTGGGAGGAATTTTGATAATCCTGTTAGTTTACTTCTATGTCATGGTGTACCTTGGAGTAAGGAAACGTCAAATAAATCAAATAAGCCAAGTCACCGCCCTAGTCAAAGCGAAACTGGAATCCAAAGTTGCCAAGACGACCGGCCTGATAACCGCAGTAGTGATTTTCTCGTTTATTCCACCGGGTTCAGTGTGGTTATTCTGGCCAATTTTCCCTGTGCTTAGTAAAAATTCGGTTTTCCGTTCCTGTGAGGCAATTGCATATTTAAACTCTCTTATGAACCCTCTCATTTATTGTTATAGAGACCGTCGTTTTAGAAACGCTGTGCTAGAGCTTGTAAAATGGAGAAAACCTAAAGCAATCCAGCCAGCAGTTGTTGGTACGCGATCTGTCAAACGAAAGGTTCCTAGAGGTTCACTGGGAGATGTTTTAGAGATACAAAAGGTGGAAAAAGGCACCCGCTTGTTAAGATCAAACTCCTGCGATTCAGCTTTAGTTTTGGATTGCGTTCAAAGAAATAATGAAATAATGTTGAAGAGATCCATATCCGCTCCCACGCTATGCAATAGTTGCTTCGATGATCAATTACCGATCCGGCAGCAAACCTCGTCCATCCTGACTACAACTGCGATAATCCATGTTGAAAGTGGCGTGCGGTATAAAGCGAGGAAAAATAATCGTGATTTACCGAAAGATGTAAAAACTGAGCTTCAAGGTACAGCACACCTCATCCGTAATTTATCAAGATCGAAATCCTGGGACGCTAGTGCCACCGTGAACTGATTTACTGACCAATGTTGTCCAAACTTGCAAAACAGGACCGTTCGAAGATCGGAGTCAGCACCATGGCTGTCTTTTACGTGATTTTAAAGCCCGGGCCAAACGAGGAGGAGAGTTGTTGAAAGTTGCTCTCATGAGAGTTTTCGTCAACTGTCATCGACTATCATGAAGCGCGGGCCAAACGAGGAAAAACTCTCGACGACTCTCAAGAAAAATTTGACCAGGTTCAAATTCGTTTAGAGTGCACGAGAGTCCATGAAAGTCGCTGAGAGCGCATGGGAGTTTCAGGCCAAACGAGAGCGAGAGTTTGAGCTCTCATCCTCGTTTGGCCCGGGTTTTATAATTACAAGGCGCCTAGTAACCCTTGAAAGAAAGCCTTGTAATTATTGAACAAGATCAATGAGAACTTTGTGCCACAAGGATAAATAAATTAGAATTAGTGCAATTTTTCGATGCACAAATTGAAAAGTGTACTGATTAAACCAGTTCTCATTTTTTTCGCCAGGTCTGTTTAAACTGGGCGTGATTATTTAACCGTTCCTCGCTTTACGATTGCGAAACTCGTGCCCTGTCCACACTAATGCGTTTTCGTTTGAAAACGCATACTTTTCATGCGTTTTCTCCTATCGACCACACTACAACGATCAAAAACGCTCAGCGTTTACATCGAAAACGCATACATTTGAAAACGCTGTCCAGAGTGGGGACATTTGAAAACGGAGCCCTGTCGTATTAGTGTGGACGGCGAAAACGGAGGCTTTCGAAAAGGCTGACGTCATTCACATCACCGCGCGTATGCGCTGATGACTGTTGTAGCGTTTTCGATCGTTTTGGAGCGCATTCGAGGGTTTTAGTGTGGACGGGGAAAACGCTGCGAAAAACGATAGTGTGGACGCGGAGCTTTTGATGCGTTTTCGATGAAAACGGAGCACGGAGCGTTTCTAGTGTGGACGGGGCCTCAGAAAGGAAGCAATATATTAGACGCTAATTAACCCTTTCACTCCCAGAGTCAAACCTTGAGTCAATAAATTGTGGTTGTACCTTTTGAGTCTATGGATGAAACCCTGGTGTGTGACCATTCAAATGAAAGCTGTTGAGCAATACTTTCATGTGGTACTGTTTGTTATGCTGTATAAGGTGGTTTTAACTTTTAAAGTCTGTGGATAAAACCCTAGTGTGTGACCATTCAAATGAAAGCTATTGAGCAGTACTTTCATACTGTGCTGTTTGTTTGTGAGACGTTTGCAAAATGAAATGAAAAATGTTCGAAATGTTCTCCTTCGTTTTTTAACTTAGCACTCTTGGGAGTGAAATTGGGTTAAGGCCTGTTTTCGATGTCTTCTGTCCTAATTACACTAATTACACATCAAATACTGGCCCGCCTAAACAAAGAACACCGTAGATTTCGATCGAAATTTCTCGTTTCGCAACATCTAATTTAGTACAAGAAAATCAAAACTTGTTATCTCTGATTTGAAAAATAAAATATGTAGTCAGAAGTATTAGTGTGTTCATATTTCAAAGATGATAAAGTTTTTATGCATTGTCTCTACACGATTTGGAAATGCACGCGCACGCGCGCAAATGTGCATGATTTAATTTTAGTACCGCTCGAAGCAACCGCAAGAACCTTTAAGGATTCTTGACGTCACATATCACGCCATGCCCTTGTGACGTCACCAAAGGTCACTTCTTTCACAAGGGGATTGGGTAACGGCGATGCTTTTGACATGTTGGGCTTCTTTTCCGGGAAATCTCCTCGTTCACATTCCAATGTGATTGGTTAGCGGCAAAAGGAAAGGTTGATTGATGTTTTTAGTGACGTATGAGTATACCTTGAGCGTGTCATTGCCAACCTCGATTCCAGGCTCTCTCTCCTTTTCCTCCCTTGTCGTTGAGTAGAGAGACCCTGGTTGCGGCTGGTCACGTTACCACCCAAATTCTGGGTGGTAAAAAAATATATTCGGTGGGAGGGGTGGTAGAGTGTTAGAGTTGTTGCTGTGACAAATCTACCATGTGAGGGTGAGAGCGTTGACTCTGAGTCCAAACTCGCAGATGCAGCAGGTCTGCAAACAACTCGCAAGAAAAGCAAGCACCAAAAAAGTTTGTACATTAGCTTACATGTGGTTATTCAAGCTTCTACAGGCTTTGCCAGGCCGTTTGCGAAGATCACTGCGATAATCTTTTCTCGGAAACTGCTTGCGTAATTCTCAGAACTGCACAACTACGACGATCGATCGGACGTTTTACAACGGAATTTTGTCCACGGAAGAAAGCCGATCATTTCAAGAATTAAGTTTACATGTAGGCTTGGTATGTGAACAGCTTTTAGGTAACGAGTTTAAGTGATCGTTAAATTGTATTCACTGCAAAAACTGCCGATGGAAAAAAATTATTTCCTACAGTCCGTTTGACATATTTCGTGCCGTACAAGGTTGTTGATTTTCAAGGAACCGCTTCGAGCGGCTGTTGTTGTAGATTTTTTGACACCAGAAAACTATATTATGGTCAAACTAACACAGAATCAGTTAGAGAAAATAGTAAGCTACTCTTTTATCCTAAAATTTGGACTATTTCGCTCCAAATGAATTTGTAAATAAATGCCCGGTTGTGTTTTAATTTAGTGAGTTTGCAGGGTCAGCTGTGAACGAGCTCGCCAAGCTGATTGTTGTTTTCAAAGTTGGTTTGAGACCAAGGTGTCTGGTCTACAACCTCGTTTAGCTTTACGATCATGAACCTGTCTACTTAGTGTAAAAGTGAATGAAGTCGATGGTTCATCGTTATATTAAATGAGCCGGTAGCTTATAAATTCTGTGTTCGCAAGGCGAATTTTCCATTCTCGTAATTTTCGCGCCGCTGCTTTTGTGGCTCGAAAATATCCGTCACGTATACATGTTCATGTCATGAAGTTGTAAAGAATAAAAACAAACGTTCCATATACAAATAGCCTGTTTCACTTTTAACATAATCTTGCCGTATAAAATGCTGTTTCATTTTGAACCAAACTCGATTTGCCCCTTCGATCCCTTGGTTAGTAATTATTGTTCACCTTGACAAAACGGCCTCAAAGACCCACCCTCCCTGCGGTATTGTTGTAACCGCGCATAGTCACGTGACCAGCCGCACCCAGGGTCTCTCTACTCAACGACAAGGGAGGAAAAGGAGAGAGAGCCTGGAATCGAGGTTGTGTCATTGCATGATTTATTAGGAGCTGCCGAGCTGTGGTCCGTTACAGTTTGATCACTTTTGGTATGGATAGGCAGAGGAGGCAAAATTGAAACATGTCGAAAGAGGATGAGGAGATGTATCGCAAACAGGGCGCCAAACCAAAATCGAAGCAAGGTCTGCCTGTTATCGGGCCAAATAGAGAAAAGCCGCGAAAGTTTGCTTCACCTTCCTCTGGAGATCGACATTTCCAAGCAAACGAATCACTGCCGAGTCGTCCTCAAGAATTAATCTCAATTGACAACATGTCGCTGGTTACTGCTCGACAGGGTAACAAGCTGCCGTATTGCCGTCGAACCAGCTCAGCCCCTTTGTCAGGATATCCCCGTCCAGCGCATCTCCTTCACCCACAAAATCGTATTCTGCTCCACCACATATGTTGCCCGCTTTCCAATGGCCTTCTATGCAAGAACAACTGAACAACGTCAAGGACAATTATAACGACGCATCAGAATCTGCACATAACTCTGATGGGTAGAATGAGTATTAAGGAGAAAAGCACAAGCGTTCACATCCCGCATACACCACAACACAATCGCCCAGGAGTGTCAAATGAGAAGTCAACAAACAAAGAGTTGGACGAACGACAAGAAGACAAAGTAAAAAGGAGAGCTAGCCTGAAAAGCGGTCAGTGGCCACCAGCTTCAGCATTCCCCAGAATGTTACCAACAAGAAACTCCTTTGCAGCGGAGCAAACGAAAGGTGAAGAAGTCCTAAAGGCGAAGAATTTCAAGTTGGAACATAATTCGTTAAGTACCAGTTATACATGTCCACTGCAAAACAACACCAAAAGCGACGGAGGGCAAAGCGCATCCTTTTCAGAACCAAGCTCTCGACAAGGCAGAGATCAAAAGATGTTAAGCAAGCGGCGAGGGAATGAAAGAGGAATGAAGGCAGCAACAATCTCAGTCAAAAGGGATGGTTTGCTGTATAAACGCAAACTGGACGATAACGTAGAAATGAAGAGCGAGGGAAGGCAGAAACACGATACACCACAGAGAAAAAGACGCGAGAGATGCCCCGGGGGGGGGGGGGGGGGTAGTCTCTATAATGGACTATACGGGGAGGCTCCGCCCGAAAGGGGTCCTATTTTAGGCTCGAGGTATTTGAAAGGGTAGGGATTTCACGAGTTGAAGTATATGAAAGCGGGGTAGGGATTTCACGAGTAAATGATATTATTGTTTGGTTAACATCTCTACTGGTAATGCTTGATGATTTCTGGTGCTATATATTGCCCCCCCCCCCCGGGAGAGATGCTCACAAACGGAAAACGAATGGACTCATCATACAACACCAAATGAACATAGTGATGGCAGGAGGTGATGGCAAACTTGAACAAAACGTCTTCGAAGAAGTGTGTGAATTGCTTCCGGCTGCCGGCTCACGGGCTCCAGAAGCGGTCAGCCGTCCGCCGCAGAAGGCCATGAACTTTCAGCATGTTGCACAGGGAACCCATACAAGCGGTGTGAAGACTGTGTGACCGTTTGTTGTTTCGAAATTATGAGGGATTGTATGGGAATATCGCAAGGGTGGTATTATTGCGAGTAAACTTTACAAATAAGTTCAAAATAAACGTAATCTTACCTCAGTTGTTGTGCTTTGTCGTCCTTGTGGCTCAAAACGGCGAATTTTAGCGATTTGAAGGGTTTTGCGTTTGCTGTTACTGTAGGTCAAAGAATTTCTCGCCGGACTCGTTTGTAGCTCAGTTAATTGCTAACACTGGGAAGTTGACTTTAAATGACTCACTTGAAACTCCAGCGCTTCAAGAACGAAAAAAACTCGCTCAAACATGGAGAAAAAAGTTCGGTTGAGTTCTGTGTTTCTTTTCGCCCTAAGGCGTCACCCCTTGGTCGGGAGCGGTGTATACTCTATAAATATACCCACAGTATATTTTTCTCGAGAATTATACTGTGGGCACAAAAATTGCCTTTGACCCACACTTTGACTTTGGGTCACAAGTGACAAAGGCCGTCTTTGCCATACCTGACATGCTGCAGGTGAAAGGTGACAAAGGCCGTCTTTGAATTTGGTCAAAGATAATACGCCTTTGACCTCAGTCAAAGGTGGAACAAAGGTGTTGCCAAATTTGGCTTTGACTGGGTCAAAGGTACTTTTGATTGCGGTCAAAGCTGTTACTAACTTTGACGGGCGTAAAATGCGATATGAAAGGTGTTGTTTACCTTTGACCCCAGTGTCAAAGTTAGCCGTCCATCTTTGTCTCACCTTTGATGCGAATCAAAGATGAGAAAAAGCCAACTTTTTTTTAGTGCAGTGATAAGAAAATACTTAACGCTAATTTTACCAACCTGACTAAAGCTCCCTCGAAGTCGTAACAGTGACAGCCACATTCAGAACTAG
Organism: Desmophyllum pertusum; assembly: GCA_029204205.1. Classification (NCBI taxonomy): domain Eukaryota; kingdom Metazoa; phylum Cnidaria; class Anthozoa; order Scleractinia; family Caryophylliidae; genus Desmophyllum; species Desmophyllum pertusum. Next base: position 1,524,243 of record MU826836.1, on the reverse strand, counting down.
CGAGCCAGACTGAGCCTCCAGGATGAAGCACATGTATCTTGCGTTTGCTGCAAGTCATCACTTTAACCTTAACACTGCGTAAAATAACGCGTGTCGTGGTCCTGAAATTACACGATACGGACCCGTATTCTTCGAGAATACGGACAAATCCGGTGATATCGTGCTCCAGACACGCGACGTGTCCACCGCGTGTCAGGACCCGTATTTTCCCCGAATCGGACTTTTTCCGTGGCATGGAAAATCCGATGTCCGGGTACGTCATTGAAACTCGGCGTGTCAAGGCCCGGAAATTTTCTTATTCTTCCGGATTTGCCGAGAATGAGGGCGTACCGTAGAACGAGCACAGTCGATCAAGTTGCGCATTTCGCATCTCATCCTTACAAAATTATTATTTGCTTTTCTTTAAATGATTGTCATCGACGGAATTCCACGGTACGAGACGTGTCACTCAGGATTCCTGTCCCAGATATTCCACGGTACGTCACGTACCAAAGAATTTCAGTGGACTGAAATTCCACGGTACGTCATGTGCCAAGCAATTTTTTACCCGAATTTTCATAGACCGCTAAAAGGCACCAGCGTCTCCTGTTTCTACAGCAATTCCTTGTATCCTGATCCCTTTCCCGACCACCGATTTATAAACGCGTCTTTGCATAATGAAGAACAACATTTGCTTTTGAATATAACACCTTTTATTGAACAGTCATGATTGTAAAACTACAGTTGTGTACGGCAAAATGCCTTATCCTTATGATAATATCATTTTCAAAAACTTTGCCTCAAGTTCAATAAGTAATGTCAAGCTGTTCACATCATTTACTGAATGCTAGCAAGAAAGTATATTGATCACATCACATGTCTCCAGTGCATTTCAAATTCTTGCTGTCACTGCAGTTCCTCAATAACAATACATTTAATAATATTGTGGTCTTTTCTTGGATAATTTTCACATCAGCCATCAGCATGCCTATCAAAGAAAAAGAAGAAAACACAATTTCAGCGAAAAATAAAGTAAAAAGCACTGAATTAGTGCAACTGGGGCAATATGCCTTGAAGGGTGTGGAGAAAAAAATGTTTCCAGGAATAGTCAGTGGTCAATAGAAATACTCAACAGTACAGAAATGTAATGTAAATGGTCTGAACCCTGGGGTCTCAGTACATTGTACTTTCTTGTTTAATGCTATCACCCAGGGCGCGAGGGTGGTTTGGTGAGAGTAGTCGTAAGTACTGAAAAGGATTGTTGTTGATGATGATATTTCACCAGGTGAGGACATGGACCCCCCTTTTGGACCGGGTCCATGGATCATTTCAGTACACTGTATGGACCTTGTCCATGGAACCCCTATTATTCTTACCCTCCATCCCCCCGCCCAAAAAAATTGAAATCAATAATAATCAATAAAAAGTAACTACTGTTGAAGCTCTTGTTGCGACCACTCTTGTAAGCGACCAAGCCCTAGCTACGACCACCATTGTGAAACCCTATTTGAATTGTCATTCAAACTCTGTAATTAAAAGCTCTCATAAGAGACCGCTCCTGGCATCTGTAAGCGACCGCGACCACTTTTGGGAATTACCAACTGGTCGTTTCTTTTGTTTTTAAGCTCTCGTAAACGTCCACTTGTTTATGAGACATTGTATTATTTGTAATCATCTGAATAAGAGACGTTTTCAATCTCTGTGAGTGTCCAGCCTCTATTGTTTCAGCGCATGGTCACTTAAAACGGCCCATTCTTGTAAGTGACCAGCACTAGTTATGACCACTTTTTTGAATTCCCAAGGTGGTCGCTTACGAGAGCTTCGACTGTAATAAACCCATGTATTACATGTACATGTATTTAATTTGATTAAGTTTGACTGACTTTAATATTACATTACGCTAACTCAAAGTAAATTTGTTTTCCCTTCAGGTCATTTTCTTACTAATTTTACCCTTGATAACTTGAACCTTATTTGATGAAGTGTACAGTGACTCAACATTTTGGATGGGATGCTAGTCCATCACTAGTAACCACCCATCAGTGCCATCTTTACTGTCAAGTTGCCCAGACCAGTTCATCAGTGCCCATTATTTTAAACTTCTGAGTGGAGAGAGGAAATGTGAGAGTACATGTGTGTAAAGTTTTGTGACCGACATTTCGACAACTTACAAGTTCCAGATGAAAAATAATCATTTTTGGTATTTATGTAATTTGAGCTCGAGAGGATTACATTGCATTACATTGCATGTTCATGCTGTATTTCAAAACGTCTCATGAAAAGAATTCAAGACTTTTTGTTTCATGAATGAGTTTGTACTTACAGTTTTTTGACGGGCTCTCGCGCGAAACGTCTCGAGAGAAACAAGACTTGTCTCACAAGAAATGAGACGAGACAGTGGTAACTTACTTTTGAGCAGTACTGTAGGTTGTCGAAATGTCAGTCATAAAACTTAACTCTCACATTTCCTCTCTCCATTCACAAGTTTTAAAATAATGGGCACTGAGGAACTGGTCTGGGCAACCTGACAGTAATGATGGGTGGTTACCAGCGATGGAATAGCATCCCATCCAGAATGTTAAGTCACTGCACACTTCGTCAAATAAGGTTAGAGTTATCAAGGGTAAAATTAGTAAGAAAATGACCTGAAGGGGAAAAAATAGTAACTAAACTCAGTCAACCTTCATCAAACAATAAATTACCGTAGGTTTCATAGGGTTTGGTAATCAACTACACTGAACTGTACATGTATATAGTAGATCAATCCAATCTCGTTCCCAGAGTCCTCATTACCCTTGTCCAGCGGTGGAGCGGCCAACAAGGACCTCTGGGATAAAGCGATCCGCCATGACCGGATTCTAGGATTTCCGGCTCTACTACGCATATGTTCGACCCCGTGTTTCAACTAACGGACGCCAAGATTCTTGGACTTCCTGTATTACTGCGCAAGTTAAGCGCAAGTCAGGCGGATCGCTATATCCCACTGAGAGGTCCTTGTTGGCCGCTCCACCACTGGACAAGGGTAACGAGGACTCTGGGAGATTGAACTCAATCAAACACAATCAACAATCTTAAAAACATACATGTACAAAATCAAATATACCAGATACATTTTACAGTACTGTATATCCACAGTATTTTATAAGGGTTTGTATGGAATGTAACGGTTTTGTTTCAGACCATACATGTAAGATGGTATACAGGTAAATTTGAATGCATTGTTATGTTGTGTATTCTTTGTATGCAGGGGCTACATGATATGATTGTACTTTGTTGTTTGCCTGTTCATTGAAGTGATTTCAGCAAGCTACATGTACAATGTATTGTTGTTGAGGTTTCCACTACTAACAGAAGACAAGGCCAAACAGTGATTTCCAGAGTTCTTGACACTTGAAGCAAAAAAATTCACCTACAGTAATTCATTCAATACACCCTAAAATAATGTTCAAACTGCCATTGGACACATGAGCTTGGTAGGGAAATCCAGCAACCAGTTTTTAAAAAAAATTAGCTTTGCCAAGTAGACAGGGTAACCACAACAGCTTGCGCCTATTACTGTGTACCCATAAACCGGTCCCCAGTCCATTTAATACACGTGAACAGGCCAGACCACAACACCAGGAACTATGCCCCCTACTCTTTTCGAATAGTGATGTGGGTACTTTGACGTCCCCTACTAATTTAGTATGAGAAGGTGTTTAAGGCCAATGGCTTGACATCAATGCCCAATGATGCAATCATCTGGACTGAGACAAGGTATTAGCACAGTCAGCATGATCTTACTCGTAACTAGTTATTTTAAGACCCTGGTTTGTGGTCCGGTGCCCAAGCAAATGAGCTAACCAGGCGACAACAAGCAAGCCCATCTGCTCCCAGGATCCCCTCAAATTCAAGTTGAGGGGACCCCGGGAACATACATGTAGGGGATTGCTTGTTGGCAACTGGTTGTTGGATATGGTTGCCAAAATGTAGCAAAATTCGATAAAAATACATTTCCATTCGATAAAATATATTTCCATTCGATAAAATATATTTCCATTCGATAAAATATATTTTCATTTCATAAAATATATTTTCATTCGATAAAATATATTTCCATTCGATAAAATATATTTTCATTCCATAAAATATCTTTTCATTCGACAAAATATATTTTCATTCAATAAAATGTATTTCCATTCGATAAAAATATATTTTATCGAATGAAAATATATTTTATCGAATGAAAATATATTTTATCGAATGAAAATATATTTTTATCGAATGGAAATATATTTTATTGAATGAAAATATATTTTATCGAATGAAAATATATTTTATCGAATGAAAAATATATTTTATCGAATGAAAATATATTTTATCGAATGAAAATATATTTTATCGAATGAAAATATATTTTTATCTAATGGAAATATATTTTATCGAATGGAAATATATTTTTATCGAATTTTGCTACATTTCGGCAACCATAGTTGGATACCCCAGCGAGGCACAGTTGTCCATCGCAGTTTGAACAAGGGCATTTTGAATTTCTGAGCGCTTGGGTTACCTGTACTGTGACCACACAAACAGAAGATGGTAAGCCTGCATTCTTAGTTGGGGAAATCTCAAACAACGTACAAATATCTCACCAAAATCACCTCAAACTGGCCAGAGCAGCGGACAAACAACAAAAATACAACATAGCAACAGGATGAGTCAATTTCAGTCACAAACTTTTGGATTTATACCGCCTAAAATTAAACCGTTATATTCCCATACAAACACTTATAAATCGAGTAAGCTTAAATAACTTTAATACTTAAGTTATATTTTGTATATAAGACACCGCGCATAAAAGCAAGAATCACGTTCGTGTTCTCTTAGAAAAACGCAAAGAAGTCAAAGAAGTATCCTATGATTGATCTACAGAGGTCAGGTCAACATATTAGATAACAACTAAGAAGACTCACTCACCGGTTTTATAGCGACGGGGACTGAATCGATGAATCGATCATGGATTTAGACACAGGAATGTTGATCGCACATCAGGGCGATCTCGCTCTCCTTCTTGTTCTCCAGCTCAGGACGAGTTTTCGATTAACTAACTCATCAATAACAGGAAGAAAAGACTCCAAGTCGACCAAAGTTGGTCGTTGAAATAGAAAACTTCGTCACCTTTCAAAATGGACGCGGGGAAAGCGTCTTCTCATGCGTTTAACCGCTGACCGTCAACAGCGGCGACTAATAGGGCCCAGTCTCTGAGAGGCGCGCGATAAGTCGGCATGGCACTGAAATAGGCGGTGTAACCTGTAGCATTGAATTGTGCTGTAAATTATACATATAATTTATGAAGCTTCTTTCTCAGGAACATATTACAGTGTCTCCTTTTCACTCTAGTGTAGGCCGCGAGAGCAAACGTCGAATATTTTCCTTATATACCTCATACAGCCCTTATACATAATTTCTTTATACGTCAATCCAATATAGCTCCCCGCCGGACATTTATACTTGTACGGATTCAATTTTTTTTTCTTTACGGACATACATTACGCAATAAGTAAACGAGCGTAAAGATACGTATAGACTACCTTTACGCGATACGTAAACGAGCGTAAAGATGCGTATAGACTACCTTTACGCGATACGTAAACGAGCGTAAAGATGCGTATAGAATACCTTTACGTGGTACGTAAATAGTGAACGTGAAAGAAATATTCGCTCATGCGCCATGTTCACCGTCTATGATTTCGCTCATTGACACTTTTAGTAGTTTGGCCGGATTCATATATAATTACTGGCCGTGCCGTTAAGTACCAGAGATCTGAAATCCCTTGACACGCCGCAATCCGCGTACCCGGGCCATGATTTGTCCTGACACGCCGCGACTGACGTGTCGTTAACATGATACTCTACGACACGCCACGTATCCTGACACGTCGCGTTCGGATCTAGGATTCGTCGAGTGTCATGAAATATCAGGGCCCCGTAAATTCCACGAAATTACTCATTTCACGCAGTGAGCTTTCTTTTGGTCCACTTATCGATACCTGACCACGGAGCGCATCTGCCTTCTTGTACTAACATCGCAGTCTTCTGTTTTACCAGCTTAGTATAGCAAACGTTTCTGTTTTGCAGAGACAGAAACGAAGCAACAACCAGCGAAGGTGATGGCAAACTGAACTTGTGATGAATAATAATCAGCGTCAGCACGTGCTCTTGTAATAATTTGCAATGTAAATTTATTTCGCGTCAGAAACGATCTCGTTTAGACGTTTGTCTTACTTACATTGTCCCTTTATTCGATAGACTTTAAATGACTTTAAGAACTGAGGTGGGTAGCCATAATTTCAGAGAAAAGAGTTTACGAAGGAGACAATTATGATTTGGAGCTGTAAAATCAGAAGATATCTCTATGCCCGAGAAGGGGTCCATACAGAGTGTGTGGGGGTGGGGCGTGGGTGGTGGTGTTTGCTCGTTTTGTGGAAAGGAAACAAATGCAATCATAATAGGCATACGGTATGGCAGAAACGAAGACGAATGCCATACACATGACAATAACAACTTGAATTGTTCAGTCTGTTTAGGAAGCATTTCGTGTTTAGAAATATCGTCGTTTTGGTTTACATGAATTTGGGATTGTGGGATTGGGATCTTGGTTAAGACCGGTGAAGCCTGTGCACTGCACTGCACTGAACTGCACTGCACTGCAGTTCAGTGCAGTGCAGTGCATTGCAGGCAGTATTGCGTTGCCACTGGAAAATTTAAACCATTTACAGAGTTTATGAAATGTCCATATATCCTAAATTTACAGACATTTATAAGAATCAAAAGTTTGGTTCTTTTAACTGTTAGAAACAAAATGTTAGTAATTTTCTTTGCAGACACTTTAAATACAGTTTTGTTGTCTTATTCTTTGTAGAATGTGCCGAAATATAAAAAGTAATTAAAGAAGCACAATTTACAGACTTTTAAAAAATCTACGTGCATGTAACTGTAAATCTACCATTGAGTTTACACTGAAGATCTACAAAGATTTCGCCGTGCTTATGCGTGTCGTGTAAAATGTCTATACAACAGCCGCCGAAAAATTCCCCAAATAAGCCTTGCGCTTATTTTTGTTCCAAGATTATCATAAAAGACCCGGTCAAACGGCCAGTGGCCGTTTGCCCGGGTCTTTCAACATTTCAAGAACAAAAGAAATGTTGTCACAACATTGTTGTGAGGGGTGGTCAAACGGTCTCAACATCAGCTCACAACAAATGTTGTGAGAATGTTGTGACAAATGTTGTGACAGTTTGATCGTGCCTTAAGGGACTGTGCAATAATTACCAGGAGGGGGGGGGGGAAGAATGTTGTGACAAATGTTGTGACAGTTTGATCGTGCCTTAAGGGACTGTGAGAGGGGGGGGGGGCTCTAGGTAAAATAAGTCACTCAAGAGAGGGGGGGCGTAACATTTTATTTAAAGTACATATTACATTGGCGAATCCATACCTATTTATAAGGTGGGGGGCCGAAAAATTTTCCGGCCCTTCGGGTTTAGCAAGCCTTCACCGGACCTGAAAATAACACACATGCTCTTTTCCTTCTGCTATGGTTCTGTTGAACATTGCTACGGAGGTGATGTTTGTTCCAGACGCGGATGTCCAACAATTAAACATGCAGTAGGAGCTCTTCTTTCTGTTATAAGATTTTAATCCACAGGTGCGTGTAGAGAAAATGTAGCAGCGTACTTGTATAAAGGTGTGTGTATACTGCATGGTAAAACTCACTAAACAGAAGCCGACATGAAACGCAAAACAATTATCTTGAGATGAACATCGAAAGTCTCCCAACATACTTTGCAGTGCGACTATACTCGAAGCGGGCCAATTTGAAGAAAAGTAACCAATCAAAATGAGAGGTCCGCACTTTGTTGGTGTCAAATTGTGTTGTAGAACTATTGTCTGTATGCTTCAACGTGATTGGTCAGTTTACGAAAAAGGTCACCATCCTTTGCTCTCAATTAACATTTGGATTGGTCACTTTTCTTCAAACTGGCCCGCTTCGAGTTGTCGCACTGTAAGGGACATAATAAAAAATAAAAAAATAACCCTGGACCGGGTTTTATTATAATCTGAAGAAATTATCGGAAGGATTTTTGCGTCTGAGACATGGAGGGCTTACTTTTCAGGGGGGTGGTTATTATTGGAATTTTACGGCATTTTAGCGGCTGACGCAAGTGTCGCAATCGTGACGTAATGAATGATAACACGGGGTTGCGTTTTATAATACAATGCGGTTATAGTTAGAGAACTGTGATTATTTTTATGACATAGAAGTAGAAATGGGGTAGAAATATTCAAAGACGTACAATTGACTCACGAAAGCAAGTACTACGTGCGTCTATGCGCGCAATTAAGAAAAAATAATAGCTGCTGGTATTTTAAGCCCTGTGCATTATTTATTTAGCTTATCTGTGATCAACAAAATGTAAAACAAGCTATTTAATCCCAGTTAATCCCAACGTCGTATTAATTGGATTTCACGTTCAGTATCCTTTCGGCTCAATGCCGGCTATAAAACACATTATAGTTTCTCAGACAGATAGCGTAGAATGAAATTAGAACCAATTGTGATCTCCATTTTCAAATAAACCTGATAAACCAGCCGAAATATCGTTAAAAACTTTAACGTTGTAGATAAGCTTTACAGTAGCCTTAACAGTAGACAATTTCAGTTGGCTGATCAAGATCTTTTCTAGATTTTAAAAAAGGTTAGGTCAAAACTTTTCCAGCTGATAGGAAGTGTATCAAGCGCCGAAGATAGAAAGAAAAGAAAGGGGGAGTAATAGGAAAGGAAAAGAGAAAAGGAAAAAAATCAGAAGAAAAAACTTTTTTTTTGGCTATGCACTTTGGCCAACGATAAAATTGAACGTTTTTGCCCTAAATCCTTTTCAAAATCTTCCCCTAGTTCTCCAAACGGCATTTTTAGCAACGGTTAGCCAAATTTCGGGTGACAGCACCAAGAAAACGGGTTTCGTGACCCAAAAATGCGTTTTTCAGTGCGAATTTTGGTATGTTAAGGGTTGATACTACAGCAGTAGATATAATATTTCGCAATCAGTAGAAAATGATTAGTGAGTCTGTTTGTTTCAAGAATTCCATACATAACTTTGACAATCGAGAGGTCAATTGTTGAAGCTGTGCAGTGTCTGTACCAATTGTTCAAATCCCAGAATTGAGTCACAAAAGGACAGGAATACAACATGCATGTGTGTAAGATCTTGTCTATCAGATTTACATAAGTAACAACTGCTATCATTTGTTAGCTTTGCCTTGAACAATTTGCTTTTTGTGAAAACTATATCAGCTTATATTGTATAACATTTTGAATTGAAACATTACTAGTTTGATCTCTCTTGTAATGGAGAAAGCTAATTTGTAATAATCGGTTATTCGCTCTGGTGTAATCCCATGGTCTACGAGACGCTGTTTTGAAGTGGGCTCCAAGAAAGAAAATGACTTAAATTATCGTGACATAGCTCCTTTAAGGCGGGGATACACATGAATGCCCTTTTTCCGCCACTTAACATGGGTTTAATGGAAATATCTCGTTCGCGTTTCAAGCAATCCAAAAACTCTATGCTCATCTCATTAATCTATGTTATGGGGTGTTTTGTAAATTTTTGGGTGATTTTGGGTATATTTGGGAGGAAATAGTTTTTCTCAAAGGAGTTGTAAAATTTAGGGAAATAAGAAATATTGAGATTTGATGTAGTTTTAAAATTATATATGTGCCGTCTTGGCTTTTCCCTCTCATGTGGGAGGCGTAAAGTACGCTACGCGTACTTTAGCCTCGTTTTGGCGTAAATCGTGTTTCCTCTTTAGAGCTTTGCAAAATTACGGAATTGACCCTGATTTCTTGAAATTATGCAATACTCGTGAAATGCATGTGGAAAATTAGCATTATTTCCGAATTATTTTGGTTTCTCACTTTAAAAGCCGCTTAAGGGAGCTGAAAAATGAACCTGGAAGTATGTTGGGTGTGAGAGCCAAATTTGCCACTGATTTTTCAACAAAAATTGAACAGATTTTTCCAGCATAACTCTGGAAGAATTTCAGTGTTAGATTTCCAAAATTAATGCTCGGTTACAAAAATCCATCCTTTCTGCATCAGATTCGTGTCAAATTAATCTTGTCAAGTGTTAATTGATGACGTCACAATGGCTTTGATGTGTAAGACTCCAAAGTGGACATATATGGCCAGTTGGCATATCTAGGGTTAAGCAAAATTACCCAAAGTCGTTTATGATGCCCGTTTTGCCTCGTTTTAGCTTGGTTTCGATACGTTAGACAAATTCACAGCAAAAGAGTCCACAATCAAAATATTGCAACCTTTCCATTAAACGTGACAAGTCTGATTGTACGCGGTTCTTTCACTGGTTTGAAAAACCTTTACTACACTGACTAAAATGAAAGCTAAAACAGATGAGATGAACTGATCCGTTTACAGTCGCTATAAATAGACCAAGCCAACGCTATACGTTCAGAAATGGTTTATTTGTTTGGAAGATTTAGGCTGAGATTAGGCTCCGAAAGAAAATCGGCGAGCGAGCCGAGCGTGGCCTGGGGCGGGAACGAGACGACGGCCGCGCTCGGCTCGCTCGCCGGGTCAGCATTAAATTCATTTTCCGAGCAGACTACCCGACCAAAAAATCAATATTACTCTTTCTAAATAGGATGTAGAGGTAAAGCAGCCCATGCAGCTGCATAAGTGCAGAAAATAAAGCACCAAATTGCTGGAGAAAGGTGATCAATATCATCCGACACATTATTCGTGCTAGAATTATTCGTGCTAAAATTAACCCGTCGTATCGTCCGTCCCGGGCTGGCTCGGCTCATATATAAAGAGAGCTTAAGCACAGACGTTTTTGAGCCTCGGACGGCAACCGGAAGGCGAATGTTCTAGTTTTTTGGCGCGCTTTCACCCCACCAAAGAGTTGGAAAACTCTTGTTTTAGCATTTGCAATTTGACGTTATGGACGAAAAGTCGATGATACGCGCCAAAACAGAGAACATTCGAGTTCCGGTTGCCGTCCGTGACTCAAAAACGTCTGTGTTTAAGCTCCCTTATATAATCTCGGCACGGGGCCAGCCCGGCTCATGTAATAAAGCCGTAACTCAGAAACTCATCACGAGTAATAACAACTGAACGAGGATGGTTAAGGATGGAGAAGATAAACCGTTACGGCAACTGACAAACGAGGCGGATTAGATAATTGAGGATTAGAGTAAGAAACACAAAACGGAACGAAAAAACGAAACGCAAAGTGGAACGCAAAATTAGGTTAGTGTTAGGACTTAGGGTAAGGAACACAAAACGCCCGACCACAAACACAGAACACAAAACCGGAACGATTAAACGTATGCAACGCTAAATGGAAAGCAAATCAGTGTTAGCGGTAGGGTTAGAGTTAGGAACGCAAAACGGAACGTTAAACCGAACGCAGAAACGCAAAACAGTAAACAAAATGGAACGGAATTATAGGGTCCTGAAGTCCCCCCCCCCCCCCCCCCCCCCCCCCCCCCTTCTTCTGGGACTCTGAATTATAGCTAGGGTTAGAAACGCAAGTCGGAACTCAAAACGGAACGCACAGCAGAACGCGAAGGGGAACGCAAAATTAGGTTGGGGCAGTGGATCAGTGAACTCAAATAATGCAGCTATACCCAACATTAAACTGGAACAAACAAATTATGACTGCTCCGTAACTATAAATGTGCTTAGCTATTTAGCTATTCTAGATAGATCATAAAGTTTAACAAAGCAAAATGGACAACAACTAATTAATGCTCACCAATTTAAAAGAAAAAACAAGCAATGAGTAATACCACAAGCAATTGAAAACCGCTCTATTTTAAAGCGAAAGTTGGACAAAAATGAAATATTGGGCTAGTTTGTCGTCCGGAAAGGATCAGTTGTTCAGTTTCAGTACAGTGCAGCAGCAATATGTGAATTAGAGCCAAGCCCACAAAATAGGATCTTAGTGTCGGGGTTCCTTTCAACACTTCCGGTTATTTTGATACCGGGAGTGTCCCTGGACCTCACATGCACAATACAAGACCAACCGGTATCCACTGCATGTCAGTACTTTTATAAGCGTACTTCGTGTAAGATACAGTGAAAAATGCTCATTCAAACAAGAGACGTTTCCGTGACTAGTATATGTTAGTCATGCGACCAATGAAGTAAAAAGCGATGACAAGCCAATTTTGTGTATGACAGTCTACGGTTTATAACATAAATAAACTATTACTACAGACGAAGCTCTCTGAGCGGACACTCTCGTAAGCGGACAGCTCTACTTACGGCCGCCTTGACAAAATCCCGTTGAACTCTAGCTCAAACAAACCGTTTGTTACACATTCTCGTAAGCGGCTTCCCGAGGGTGTCCGCTTACGGGAGCTTCGACTGTATTAGCATTTATATAGGCTCTCTCTTTCGATAAGTCTTTAACTCGTTTGTTTTGTTTTACTATGAAAAGAATGTGCGGTTCAATTGATCAAATTGAGCTGTGCGTTCAAGGACGTGACCTCAAACTGAATTCTTGAGTGTGTCGACCAAGCAACATGCTGATCAATAAACAGTTTATAAATAGATATTATTTCACTCCCAAGAGTGCTAAGTTCAATACTTAGGAAAAAATCTTGAATTTCATTTTGCAAAATTGTCAAAAACAAACAGTACCACTTGTAAGTACTGCTCAATAGCTTTCATTTGAATGGTCACACACTTGGGTTTCATCCACAGACATAAAAGATAGAACCGAAAGTACAGCTCAATAGCTTTCATTTGAATGGTCACACACTAGGGTTTCATCCACAGACTCAAAAGTTAGAACCACCTTGTAGAGCATAATAAACAGCACCACATGAAAGTACTGCTCAATAGCTTTCATTTGAATGGTCACACACTAGGGTTTCATCCATAGTTAAAAGTTACAGCCACATTTATTGACTCAAGGCTGGTTAAGACGCAAAGAGGAACTCTATTTCCATCGAATCTGATACATCGGGTTTTCCTGTACTTTACGTCAGAATTTCCTACATGCAGATTGCGATGACGTAATCAAATTTTTTTAAAGGTACGACATGTGATGTAGCTATGGCAACAGGCTTCAGTTGCAAATAACAAAGAAATTTATACTTTGAAAGTATGTCTACAGCATTTTTCTAATGATAAAATATTGATACAAATATATTTTGACAATATTATCTTTCCAGTCAATTCAACGTGAACAATTAATAAGTTTGCTATGGTAGCACGTGCACTGCAGTGAAAAAAAAACAACTCAGAGGAAGTTCTGCTTGTGTGCAAATAAAACTTGATAAAACTGCTTCGCAATATTTGTGGTAAACAATTATTGGAACGGGGCAAGAATCGTGTATTTCAGTCAGGAATGTGGTGTATGAGGAAAACGATATGTAGGATTAAGGTAAATACTGATAACGTGAAGTAAAACATGCAGAACTCTATACTCGAAAGCCGGACGTTTTTCCGTTTAGTATTTCCATCTGCTCAGGCAATATTCCGTCATCAGGGTGGGTAAGGCGGCCGTTTTAAAACGTTGACGGTCGAAACACAACGGAGTCAGATTTCCTCAGTCGACATTCCTATAAAGCTTTGGTGGAGAACTCAAGCTTATTCAGTTCAATTCGCGCTCAATATATTTCACTTAGAAACACAAGCAAATGTCTGGCATGAGGGCATTCGACAGCGCGACGACCCTTACTGTTAGCGAAGGTTACGATTTAACAAACCAGCAACATTATTCGCAAAGGAGATGCCGTTGTTCGTCTGACTTCTTGTTCAAGAGATGCACTTTTCGATTATGGCAGATTCTGCTTTTCCTGTTCATAGTAGCGCTTATAATAGCCCTACTGGGGCTTCTAGTTGCCATGTTTGGACCTGGGAATACAGATTTAAAGTACTCGGCCAGATCTGGAACAGAGGCACCCGGTGACGGAGGTAAACATATTTCACTTGTTTACAATATATAAATCAATGTTTGTCTTGTAGTAGTGAAGCCGGCTATCCAAAAGTAGGGGTAGCGAATGGTCGCAAAAAATTTAGTCGCATTTCACGGGTCTCGCAGTCTCGTTTTTTTTTTTTAGCGGTTCTGTGCGTTTTTTCACGAAGCCCGCCTCGGTATCAATCTAAAACGTCAAAACAGAAGTCTCTGGCTCGCAGAAAAAAACGCTACAGTAGTCTCGCCGTGTCGCAAAGCCTCGAATTTACCATTCGCTACAAAGGTTTATAGCCTGTTCTTAAGCAGTCTCAGTTAGTGGAGGGCGAGGGAAAGAAAAAAACGCGCGTTTTTCGCGTTCGCTTTTCGTCGGCCGCTACTTCTTACGTTCAACATTGACCCAACTCGCTACAATCACGGAATTGAAACGTGAACAACTACTAGACTACTAGTAACTGATAGTTGTGTGTAACTGAATAGGTCATGCTCCATTCATGATTTCGTTAGTTCGGTTTATTATCGTTTTATAAGTGTTATTATTTCTAATCAATATACATGTAGTTTACCGGGCATTTTATATCGTGCATCCTTCCATCTTGAAAGGAAAGTATATGTCTCTTAACCGACAAAGTGTGGTTTTATGGTGAAGAGTGTCACAAACAATCTCCCTGGGGGTGATTAAATATTTTTCTTCTTGAAGGAATGATTTACACAGACCATAAAATCAGTCAACAGATGGTAGCTCTTAGAATATGAAGTAAATAACATTTCAATACAAACAAACAAACACATCATAGGTCATTATAACGATTGTGATTAATTTATTTACAATGTTGATGTCTTTAATTTACTGCGCAACGTTTACAAAAAATAAAAACGGTGTAGAAGGCATGAAAGTGTGTTTTTCCCCTAATTGAAGATTTTTTATGGTAGAAATATTTTTCACTGCTTCAGTTAAAATCATGGTTGTCTGAAAACTATCTTATCGGCGTTTGAATGCAAAACAAAGATACAGTACAGTCGAACCTCCACTAACGGCCACCTCTCATGACCTCTCTATAACGGCCACCTCTCTACAACAGCCAGAATTTTTCGTCCCGACCGCCATGCGCCAATCCATACACTTTACTTTTATTGAAACCTCCCTACAACGGCCACCTCTCTACAACGGCCAGATAATTCTGCACCAGGGTGGTGGCCTTTGTGGAGAGGTTCAACCGCTGTAGTTCTGTTTTTATTTGAGTAAAAGATTGGTAACTACAATGTGACAAATGATCAAATTTTCAGACTGTCGATAGCTAAAAACAGCTCGCAACTGATATAAAATTTCGTGATTTGTGGATTTTTTTTTTTTTCAATTAATGGGCTCCTGTTTTCAATTTTTTTTTACGCATTAACTGCGTGATGTTATTGAGGAATAATTCATGGAATGTCTCACCGAGGAGTGTCTCGTGGTTTTGCTGCTGAAAGCAACAGATAGTCCCGGAAATGAACACAACTTTACCTTTTTGTTGATGAAAAAATATATATCCATTTGTGCCTTTTTGACTTTGAAAACGGCTCTCGTGAAGAAAACAAAGTTTATTTATCCACAATAAAAGTTAAGCTACCAGGAATGTTTTGATGCCGAAAGCGTTTGTTTTTATAAAATGTCAAAAATGTGACCTAAAGTGCAAATAGCCATATCGACAGGAAATATATGCCCATCACGTTTCGCGATATCCGTTTGTGACGAGAAGGAATGGTATTGAGGTTAGTGCGCTCTTAACTTGTACCGTGACGTAATGTGATATTCTGGGCCAATCAATCACGATTTATTTGGGTACAAGCGGTTTCAGACTGGGAATGAGAGCCCGTGGCAGTTACGGTCTTTGAGCACTCCTCTGTAACTAGCTGTAGGGGTCCGCAGTGAAACGTTTCATTTCAGTGATCAGTATATGATCGTGCCGTGCATATTAATGGCTTGCGAAGCATCGGTTCAGTTCGTGACATGCATGTTAAGCCCCTTCCACACGAGCAAGTTTTCCTTGACAAGTTTTCACTTGACAATTTTTCCTTGCTCGTGTGGAAAGGGAACAAGGACACTTGTCAAGGAAAAAAATGTCAAATTTCCCTTTCCACACGAGCAAGGAAAAATTGTCAAGTGAAAACTTGTCAAAGAAAACTTGCTCGTGTGGAAGGGGCTTTAATGGCTTGCGAAGTAATCGATTTAGACAATGATTTAGATGATCGAAACTTAAAGAACACTAAACATTCGAGCTGGTTTTTCGCATTACTTTGCCTTTAGAGTTCTTGCTTTTGTACTTGCGTCATAGTGGTCAAAGCTATTAATAAATCCTAAAACAACAGTCCACTTTGGTGTCTTTGGTCGACTGCCAGACCGCAGACTGAGTGTTAAAACGGACAAAAGCATGATTCCGGTGGACATTGAACCGTTGACAAGCCAATGTTTATGACAGTCTTTTTAAAATTGCCTTGATAAACTTTTATTATTACAAGTTCGACTCGTTCAAGACGTTCAAGGACGTGGTAACAAAATATTAAATAAATATAAATATAAATAAATACAATGTAAATAAATAAAAATAAAAAGCATTACACGATGAATCGTTCATAGTAATTAAGTCTATCTACGAGCAGGATTTTCGCTCGTGGAATATAGCAAGGCAGAGAGCTCTCTACCATTACCAGAGTGACGTCAACGATTAGCAATCAAGGAATGAAATAGCAGTTTTTAACCCTTTCACTCCCAGAGTAAAACCTAGAACTCGTCAATTACCGTGGTTTCTAACTTTGTCCGTGGATGAAACCCAAGGACCCCAAGTATGTGACCATTCAAATGAAAGCTTAGAAAATGAGCAGTACTTTTATGTGGTACTGTTTATTATGCTGTACAAGGTGGTTCTAACTTTTAAGTCTGTGGATGAAACCCTAGTGTGTGACCATTCAAATGAAAGCTATTGAGCAGTACTTTCATGCAGTGTTGTTCGTTTCTCGATATTTTATTTCATGAATTTCGGATTTTTTTTAAATTTTGAACTTGGCCACTCTTGGGAGAGAAAGGTTAACTTTTCGCATGAAAGGGAAAAGACACAAAGAGAGACAATGCACATAAACACATGCAGAGTTTTGTCTACGTATTTCCAGTGCATGACTAATAACGCGTTGCGAGTACGTGACATTCGAAGTCATTACATCTTCCGTTCACTACAGTGCATTGTTATCAAATGCTCTTACAGAAGTGAAAACGGAAAACGATATGGAGGATTTACATTAAATAAACGTAAACATTATAAAAACTGCTCTCGATATTTCCATTACGTGTTCCTGTGTGTGTTCCTTTCGACTCCGATCACGCAATCACGGAAAATTTGGGCGTGGCCTAACTGGCGATAAGTTCAAATCTAAAGGGGTTATCTCCACGGAGTCAGATTCCACTGCATGCAAAGCAGTCAACTTGGCTCGAGTCTAGAGGGAAGCTTTGTTGCAATTCGTGCTCGCATCGTGGAAAGAAAATGTCCATTTACTCCAGCACGAGGGCGTTGGACAGCGAGATGGCGGAACTCGGAGAAATATCTCGATACCGTCTACAAGACCAAACGCTCAGCACTGAGAACAACGAGTGCTGTTGTTTCAAGAAATACAAATTTAGAGTTTGGCAAATTTTGCTGATCGTGTTCATAGTTCTGGTCATGATAGCCCTACTGTGCCTTATAATCGCCATGTTTGGGCCTGGGAATACAGATTTAAAATACTCGGCTGTGGTTGCAACAGACGTACCAGGTGTCGTCAATGGAGGTAAACAATTTGACTTGTTTAGAAATCAGTGTTTGTTATGTCTAGTTTTGTCACGAATTGTTGAACAGTTGATCTTGAGGTACAATCGCTACTCCAAACACGAACAACTACCAGTGTAAGTTAGTAGTTTGCAGCTATAAGCTCAAGAAGCGTGGATAGTGTTTTACCATGGTCTGCAAGCTTATCACTGTTAATTGTTATCGCGGAAATACAATTTAAATTTCCTTCTCTATAACTAATATATGGTCACTCGCATCCTTCAAACTACAAAGCAACTCTATGTCTCTATATCGACAAATTGTGGTTTAAGTGCTGAGGACCAAAACAGAGTTCCTAAGATAATTAAATGTTTCTCCTCTTCAATTCATTTACAGAACATAGAAAACAGTTGACAGCTCTTAGATTGAAGTAAATAACCGTTTCATTTGAGACAAGCAACTACTCTTAACTGAAGTGATTTATTGATAGAATCCAGCTGAGATCGAGAAAAAATAACATTTAGAAAAGTTTGTTGTCGTAAAAACGGTGTAAAACGCAAACTTAATTCCCTACTGTGTTCCTCTTGTCAAGTCTTTTGTAATCCTATAATTTTGTGGAATGTATGGTGGCAGGAAATGTTTTTACTTCGATAAATGACACATAATTATAGTAGCAATCTTCGTATCAGGAAATATAAAAATGTACCTCGTCATGTTTTCGTTTGACTAGAACTTTGTAACTATATAAAAATGCCCGATGTGAGTCAGTTCATGTTGTATATTGTTTTCGGATGATGGCTAATCCTGGTTCACCGAGAGACTACAATTAGATACCTGGGAATGTCTTAAGATCAGACGGGGAGCTGAAAGGAAGTTGATTCTAGACAAAAAAAAATGTTAGTGACGTTTTTATTTTATATTTTTGTCCGGTGAAAAGATTCATTGATTTTACAACTGATCAATTTCGTCGTTTTCACTTTCGGGGAAACGCTTGATGCTATAAAGCTGAAAATCAACCATAAATCTAGTTATCGCACAAACACAAAGCCACCAAGAATTCGATTATCGAAAGCTTTTGTTTATTAAGTCAAAAATGTGATCTGTGTATCTTTGTGCTATATACGAACGAACAATAGCGATTTAATTTCACGTCGGTCAAATTTCAATTCGTGGTTCGTGCATCAGTTTTTCTTCATCCCAAAACGTTTTTAAAAACGCCAATTTCAAAGTTACACATCACAATTATATAAAACCTCAATAAAACTCTTATCTACTGTGCAAAATAATGTTTTGGAATCAAATAGGGGCACATTACATCACCTTTACAGGATTACATGTCGCCGATTGCATGTTATACCAGGATTATATGTCACTATATACATAATGGGACGTGCTCTGATCAAAAACGGAACATTCCGATCGCGGATATTTTGAGTAGAAAAATCGCCTAAATTTAAACCTGACGGTGAAGGGATTGAAAACAGTATTACGCAGTATGTCATATCGAATTTGTTGAGTGATTTTAAAGATAGGAATCCCTACATGTAGTGTACCAACTCTTATACCGTGCTTGGGTGTCCTGTGACTTCATTCTCTTCGACAATTTGTTCTGTTTGACAATCGGAAAGTGACCACAGGAAAACGAATGAGAACGAGTTTTAAAGGAGCTATGTCACGATATTTTAAGGTCATTTTTAATTTGTGAAGTGCAAAATCACTTTAAATCTGAAGAAAGCCTCAAAATAATAGTTTACTAAGGTAGAAAAAGCACCAAAGAGGTAATAAACCAAACAGGAACAAGGATGGTTGAGGATGGAGAAGATTAAGACGGATTGCGAATGACTAACGGTGACATAACCACGTAGGATTGTAGATTTAAGGAAGGAAATGTCGTTGACTCGAAGGCCCTGCTCTTTCCGTTTGAGCCAAAAACATAGCAAATATTTGTTATTTCCTCACTACCAGTGCATCAATTGAAGTGCACTGAGCTGCCACGACACGATTCCTATTCCACACCCCCCCCCCCCCCCCCCAGCCCACAGAGGGAGGGGGCTCCTCTCCCGAAGAGGGAGGGGGCTTAAAAAATAAATATTTCCAAGTCGCAACGTACATGTCATGCTTTAATTACCTGTATATATGAACTGAAAACAAACTGCTGATTGATATTCACCATCAATTTGTATATATGACATATATAGTAATCAGTGGCGGATCCAGGGATCCCCCCCCCCCCCCCCCCCCTATCCGACCTTAGGGTTTTTTTTGCTTTCTTCATTATCCATAGCAAACCCATCTCCAGGATCCACCAAAATGCACTTTTCAGAACCTGAAATCTCAATTTTTTCTGGAAGACGCCCCCGAACACCCCCTCTGCGCCTTTACTACTGACGTCTACTTCCAAAAATTATCCTTCAATCAACTTCAAATTTTCGGGGAACCCTGGGACCCCCCCTATCAAAAAATCCTGGATCCATCCCTGGTAATTCAGCGTCGTGAGCCGTAACGGTTGCGGCTGACAATGAGCCGTACATTTACAGTCGTTACAGACAGCAGAGGGGGCTTATTAATATTTTTATCCCTGAAAGTGGCGTTAACCCTTTCACTCCCAGAGTCAAACCTTGAGTCAATAAATGTGGCTGTACCTTTTGAGTCTGTGGATAGAACCCCAGTGTGTGACATTCAAATGAAAGCTATTGAGCAGTACGTTCAAGTCAGTGCGTGGTACTGTTTGTTTTCATGTGACAATTTTGCAAACCGAAATTCAAGATTTCCCCGTCACGGTTTTGAACTTAGCACTGTTGGGAGTGAAAGGATTAATAGAGGAAAGACGGTATTAATTAAACTTGTTGTTACGTCACTAGGTGAAGATACTAAAGCACCAACTGAAGAGCCAACCACTGCTTCTGGGGAAGAAACAACGCCAGCGGTCACAACGGCGACAACTGAACAGCAACCCAGTCCAAAACCCACAACTGCGCCAGAAACAACTGTAAAACAGACAACTCCACAAACAACGGGTCAAACCTCGGCGGGTCCTTCGACTGTTTCACCGGCTTCAACTAGTCCGCCTTCAACCACTGCAGAGCAAACAACAACTGCTGCACCAACCACAACAGGCCCAGCCCCAACCACCACCGCCCCTTCGTTAGAGTGTGGTGTAGCTATAGTTGGAGCAGGTAAGAACTGTACATGGTGGTTCTAACTTTTAAGTCTGTGGATGAAACCCTGGTGTGTGACCATTCAAATGAAAGCTATTGAGCAGTACTTTCATGTAGTACTGTTTATTATGTTGTACAAGCTAAGGTGGTTCTAGCTTTGAAGTCTGTGGATGAAACCCTAGTGTGTGACCATTCAAATGAAAGCTATTGAGCAGTACTTTCATGTGGTACTGTTTATTATGCTGTACAAGGTAGTTCTAACTTTTAAGTCTGTGGATGAAACCCTAGTGTGTGACCATTCAAATGGAAACTATTGAACAGTACTTTCATGTGGTACTGTTTATTATGCTGTACAAGGTGGTTCTTACTTTTAAGTCTGTGTATGAAACCCTAGTGTGTGACCATTAAAATGAAAGCTACTCAGAAGTACTTTCATGTGGTACTGTTTAGTATGCTGTACAAGGTGGTCAACTTTTGAGTCTGTGGATGAAACCCTAGTGTGTGTGACCATTCAAATGAAAGCTATTGAGCAGTATTTTCATGTGGTACTGTTTATTATGCTGTACAAGGTGGCTCTAAATTTTTAAGTCTGTGTATGAAGCCCTAGTGTGTGACCATTCAAATGAAAGCTATTGAGCAGTACTTTCATGTGGTACTGTTTATTATGCTGTACGAGGTGGTTCTTACTTTAAAGTCTGTGTATGAAGCCCTAGTGTGTGACCATTCAAATAAATACTATTTTTATTAGACACTAGTCGCCTTATTTGCTTTAATTGGTAAACTACTTTGTAGTGTTAACCCAGATTTTGTTAATTCTTAGGAATAAGTGGTCTGCTGCTGGCGCATACACTTCTTCAATCCAAAAAGAAACAAGCGTCTGTATTTTTGAGAGAGAAGATCGTCTTGGTGGAAAAATCTTCGATCATCGTTTTACCCAAGCGCCTGACATTACAGTTGGTTAGTTCAAACTAGTTCTTACAAAAGGAGCTACGTCACGGATAGCGCATCTTGAAAATTGTAGCCTAAATTTTTCATGAGTTCGGCATTCGCAATCCGTCTCAATCCGGCCTTCTCAATCTTAACCATCCTTTTTTCTGTTTGGTTTATTATTACCTGTTTGGTGTTTTTCTATCTTAGTAAACTGTTATTTTATGGTTTCCGTCGATTTGAAGGTGATTTTGTACATCCATAAAATGACTTAAAATATCGTGACATAGCTCCTTTAATAGCAATGAATTTGTGTGTTAAAATAAAACAAATCACTATATGTTAACAAAAAAACAACCACTTCTCCACTCCAACATTCACAAGATAGAAACATCTCAAGAAAACGTTTTTGTAGTTCGCCTAGTGTGATCGTCTTGTTGAGTGTAGTCCCGGGGGGGGGGGGGGGGGGGGTTATACGGGGAGGCTCCGCCCAGAGGTCCAACCCCTTACCCTTTTATATACCATTTTTGACAGAAAAGGTACCCCTTTCATATACCTTCCATGGAAAATGGTACCCCTTTCATATACCTTCCATAGAAATTATGAAAATGGTACCCCTTTCACATATCCACAGTAGAAACACTGCATCCCTTTTCTATACCCTTGGAATGAACTAAATGAACAATATATATCTCCAGAAGGAAGTGGAAGGAAGCTGTCTTACGATGGCTAAGACGTCAAACCTGCAGTCCACCTCATACCTAAATGACAGTTTTCCCTACCCTTTTCTTCAACTCGTGAAATCCCTACCCTTTTCTATACTCCAACTCGTGAATTCCCTACCCTTTTATATACCTCCAGTCTGAAAAGGTACCCCTTTCGGGCGGCGCCTCCCCGTATAGTCCATTATAGGGAGTAGCCCCCCGGGGTGTAGTCCTGAAAAGGACTGTTGTTGGTGACTAATGTTTCGACAACCTGAGAGGAAGTCATCTTCAGAGTCAAGTGAAAAGTGTTTGTCAGTGAGTCAATGGTGTTAAGCAGGAAGGCAGGCAGCGCCCTTTGATCTTGCCGCTTTCCCGCTATACATGATCGCACAAGTAAAGAAATCTGTCAATCATTCGAGAAACGTACCTCTACGGGAGTTTGCTGTGGAATTTTCATGACCAAAGTTCAGTTAAACAGCGACCGAATCGTTCCCATAGATGTTTGAACGTGGAATCGCCAAAATATTTCTGAACGAACACAAACGCACGTCATGTCCGCCATCGTCCGCCATGTTTATTTTAAACAAACCAGTACTTAGTCTCGCTCGGCCAAATTTCTTAAATGTGCAATCATGTATACTCGGTCCCAGGCCTCGCTGCTAGCCCCCCCCCCCCCCCCCCCCCCCGCCCCCCCGCGCCCGGTGTTAAGTCTGTGGTCCTGGAAACTTTACTCGTGTAAAGTTCATAAACAGTGATAGGTCAGCTGTTGTCGGATCCGTCTATATGTTAGTAAAATTTGAAGTCAAAGTTCGTTCGTCTGTTTTGTTGAGGTCGTGAATAAGTGTCTTGGAAACTTTTTTTTTCAGGACTTGGGGAGTGGATCTATAAAGGCGACAGTGATAATGAACAGTAAGTACATTTCTAAGTTTAATGCTAACATTACTGTTCAAGCATTTGCCTTTTCGCGGCATAACGTTTGCGCCTTATATCGCAAAAGCTCTATTAAGCCCTCCCCCATTTTACTATCCTAAATCAATGTATTTTCAATGAAAATGTGACAATATATAGATGTTATTGAACTAGCGTGAGGTCCGTATTGAGAAAATATTGGTCGAGTTCTTTTTTGCAAGTTTATGCGGGATCGAGGCGAAGGCGAGGTCCATAAACTTGTAAAAAAAAGAACGAGACCAAAATTCCCCAATACGAACAGAACAAGCTAGTTCAATAAAGTTTTTATTATAATGACTTTTTTTAAACTTTGCTGATAAATTAATGCAACCATTCTCGGCAAACGAGCGCGGTCCATCTTAGCGGTCCGTATTGCAAACTTCGGACCGCTCAAGGAACCAATCATAATGCCAGTTTGCCAGTTTGCCATATAATAATAAAGGTTTTTGGTGCCTTTGACATCTGTCTACGGTTTGGTAATAGAGAGGGTTTTTTAAAATTGAAATCTTTTTAAAATAGCAGTAGCAAAACAACTAAATGGGGACATCTTCATATAAATTTTATCATTATTTTTTCCCTCTTGCATCTTGAATAAATAAATGTTGTGTATGTTAAAATAACAAAAATTGGTGTTTGTTTACATATTCTTCATGTCCGATTTAGTTTATGACCATTGCAAACATTTGACTTGCCATTCTTATTTTTATTTTTAGGGACTTACGATATTATTTGCATTCGGATAACGGGACTGATTCCTGGCCCACAAAATACAGTCGTGTTGAAGCTCGTGGTGTGTTTGTAGACGGAGACAGTTTTGATTCTCTGTTTGATTCTCTCAAATCGAAGGCCTTCCCAACTTTATTGGATCAAGCTCAAATGAAAAAATGGAATAAAACTATTTCTGATACTGCCAAATTCGATGTTGTTGAAAGTAATTACAGCCAGTTCTCCACGGCGGATACTTTTCTGTCCAACGAGTTGTCACCCGAGGGAGCTGAGCTAATGGAAAACGCTTATGGGTTTAAAGGTGACTACATGCAGAAAATAAACCCATTCAGTTATAGGACATACCTCGAGAAAAAACTACATGTCTTACAAAACCATGGCGACAATGGTAGGCCTTTGAAAGGTATGAACGATTCAATTACAATCCTCAAGCAAAAAGTGGAACATCAAGGTGGAATAATCTACCTCAAAGAGACAGTAACGGCCATTGATAAAAGAGTAGACGGGTTTGTTATTCAAACTAAGAACTTTGCTGTGAAAGCCAACAAAACAGTTATCACTCCTGGACCGGGGGCTCTGAAGATGATAAAAGGTGATGTCATTCAAAACATTACAGACAACGAAATCTTCAAGGCTATCGTCAGCGTCCCAGCATTCCAGGGTGCAGCAGTGTATAAAGACGCATGGTGGAATGATACAATTGCGCATGTCGCTCAGATGAATGATTCCCAGCAGCCTTTGGAAATGTTCATTTCCACCAGCAACTGCCTGGGAGTTACCATGCCTTATAAGTAAGTGGTGAAACTATTTTCTGTTAACAAGAAACATTTTTCCTTCGGCGAGGTCCATAAACTTGCAAAAAAAAGAACTCGACCAATATTCCCAAATACGAACCGAACAAGCTACAATCGTGGTCAAAACTAGTTGAGACAAATGAATATCACACACTTTTCACAAGTCACTTAACCAACGAGCGGGTAGAAATATTTTTATCCCCCTCTCCCCCTGCTCAATGTTGTTTCATGGGGCTGCCAATTCATCCTGCTTCGATTTAACATCGTTTTCACAATGTGACAACAACGTGTGGCTTATTATGGAAATCGGCGTGCGGGATTACAGTTCTTATTATTTTGAGTAGCAACATGTTCGGTCTTCGGAAGTTTCTGAAATTAAATCTTTGTGCTCTCTTCAGTGTCTCTTGAATCAGTCGGCCATGTCAAAAACCTCTGGCACCCAGGGATACACGGACCATGTATGACGTTTTGTTATCGTTGTTTTATAGGGGCGTTGGACATAATGGAACAGCCGTGCTACATACAATTGCTAATAACGGCGGATGCAGTGACAAGTGGGGGGAAATCCTGGCGATATCTCCAGATGAAGTTGACAAAGAACTGAAACGAGCTCTCAAGTACAAGTTTCAAAGAGATGACATCCCAGATCCTTTGGAGACAAAGTACAAATATTGGAAAGAAGGCTTCTGGTAAGAAACTAGTCTCTTTGCCGTCCCGTGAGAAATGGTTCTCGAGAATTCTCGGGAACGGAATAATTCTCAAGATTTCTTGAGAATTCTCGGTGATCTTTGATACCTGTCATGGTTTCCGAGAATTCTCGGGATATGATTCAACTGAAAATAGCACATGATCAAAAATTCCCGAGATTTCTCGGGAATTCTCGGGACCTAATCAGAGTCCACTTTTCGATTACGATTTCTCGGAAATTCTCGAGACGTCAACCATAATAACGACGACAACCAATGGACCATGAAAAAATAAACAAACAAAATGGATCGAAATCTACCAATCTACCAAGGGGTGGGAGGGTCGCCAATGCTTCGGTCCTCCAGCGAGTTGATACACGTGAACTGAGAAGCTCAATATATAGATCTGCATAGTCAACGGTATCACTTGTCTCGTTGCCCAAACCTACCAGACACGTGGAATGGAAAATTTGAGAGTTTGTTCACGCGGGTACCGATGAGAATAAGGAAAGGGTTTTAAGAAGAAGGCCGCACACCCTAACCCAAATTATCGGAGAATATCCCCCCGGGAATTAAATACAGTGGCCGGAATCCAGATTTCTCGACCCTACAAGGGAAATATCGGGGGTAAAATTACAGTGAAACAAATCCAAGAGAAACAACTTTTGGTTCGAGTTATCGGGGGTTTTGAGAAATCGAGGGCTCAAGAATTCGGGATTCCACTGTAATCCCCTGCTTCATGTAATATACGAAACACGGGAGACAGTGTTTCATCTGATTTCCAAACACCGAGAAAAGTAGCGGAGTATTTTTGACGAAATTAGCGGTGTTTGGATAACCAATGAAACACTGTCTCGAGTGTTTGATATATCTTCTCAATTGAAACAAAAACTGAGGAGTAAACGGAGAAATAAAATCGTAAAAATCAATGCTAATTAAGACCAGGTATCCAAACCTTCCACACGGTTATGATTTCCTTTGCTCTAATTTGATGAATTAATAAGTTTGAGAAGTAATGAGAGTGTAACAATTATTTTTTTAAATGACGTAGGTATCTGCAGAAGCCTGGTGCTGACTTTAACTTAACGGCCATTCGCCAGTGGGCCAAGCGACCGCTGACCGGACAAGACGTATTCCTGGTGAACAGAGCATTTTACAATTTCGGCGGATATTTGGACGACGATATTCTGTCAACAAAGGAAGCTTTAGACGAAGGCTGGAAATTACCACTTCCGTTTTAATTAGACTAAAATTATATTCTTAGATTAAGGGCTGTTTACATGGAGGGAGGGTGACCCTTCTAGTAGGGGCACCCTCTTAGAAGGGTCAAAAGATAGCCCCATTTACATGCAAAGGGTTATCCCCAGGGCTATCTCGCCAATTAAAGCCGAGGCAACCGGAACCATTTTGTTTTGGCAGTAATGTAAACTTAACCCCCTAGTTGGATGACCCTACCTTGAGCTTTTACATGGCTTAAACAAACAAAACGTTGGCCCTCCTAGGTGTTCGTTTGGGTAACCCTCCTCCTAGGGTAACCCTCCTCCTAGGGTGACCCTACCTCTCATGTAAACGAAACTGGGAAATACAATAGAGAAGGGTAACCCTTCTTAGAGGGTGCCCCTTCTAGGAGGGTCACCCTCCCTCCATGTAAACAGGCCCTAAGAGCAGTACTTCTTTCCCTTAGTTCATCAAGCGAGAAACAAAATAAAATGAGGGGGAAAATGACCGCGCGAAATCTGGGGTCGAGAAGCACGTCTCTTCCCCAGCTTTCACGCGGCCATATTTTCCTGTCGCTTTATTTCGCTAACGGACTAGGGGAAAGAAATTATATTATCGATAAGTGGTTTGAATAGCAGGATTGTAGGGAAAAGGATGTTTGACAATGATGGAAAATGACAATTTAGCAGCTGTAACAAACGGCATGAATTGTCTTAACCATTTTATTCCCAATATTGACCAATATCTAATTTAATTTTAAGTTAAAAGTATGCTAGTGCATATTGTATTGATGTAACACCAGGGGCGTTTACCATTTGTATGGAAAACCGGTTGGAAATCAAATGGAACGGTCCTTTCCAGTGGAAATTTTTTGGGAAAAAAGGAATAAAAAAAATACCTTCAGAGGTATTCCTCTTTTCCCGTTTTTACTGAAATGATCAAAATATCACTGTACCATTTGTTCCTTGGTGAAACACGCGGCTAGTTGCCCATGTTTTTTTACCCAGGCTCTCCAGACATTCGGTAAAATATCAAATGGTACAGCTCATTCCCGTTCCGTTTCCTTCAGTAAGAAAAGTCCAGTACCATTTGTAGGAAAATTCTGACCGAAAATTCCATACAAATGGTAAGCGCTCCAGATTCTCATAAGTAACAGTAGAAGGAATGTATGCCAATCAGTGAGGAGAAGTGATATTTTGATATTGGTACTGAAAGGTTTAATAGAAATGTTGAACAAAGTTGAACTCATGTCTACTTCGTGCAACATGTCGCAACTTGTAACACGGGTGATAATACGCGCAGCAACGCCTTTCAACTTGCAACGCAACAATGTTACAAGAAAATGTTGCCTTTACGATTCTGTGCTGCTATTATAAATATGGATCTGCTTCAGATCTCCTCGGGATCTGCATTAGCAACAGAGAGGTTTAAAGGAGCTATGTCACGATATTTTAAGCCATGTTTGCGAAGTGCAAAATCACCTTAAAATTGAAAAAAGCCTCAAAATAATAGTTTACTGAGGTAGAAAAACACCAAAGAGGTGATAATAAACCAAACAGGAACAAGGATGGTTGAGGATGGAGAAGATTAAGACGGATTGCGAACGGCGGAACTTGAAAAAAATTGGCCAATTTTTTCAAGATGCACAAACCGTGACGAAAAAAGCCACAAATTATTTTTGGCATAATATTCGCTAAAAAGATAAAATGATGTACAAACAAGGCTAAAAACATGATAAAGTTATTAATAAAAGAACCTAACTTTTTCGACTGATGATGACATAAGTCGAAAACGTTCTGTTCGGTTACCTATTGATTATTATGATTGATTATTTGATGGTAGTATATAAATGGGTCTCCATTCATCTTTTTAGCGAGCACAAATTACAGGAGTTGTATATCTAGTTGTTTTACACTTTAGAACTGTTTGTCAGATGCTAAAACAGTTTAATCTAGCTCTTTTGTGTTCAGCTGTACTATTATAAAACTATCAAAAGTTATCCGTAAAAAAGGCTGTTATGTATGAATTTCTGTGGAATGTTTTTCTCGAAAAAGGTTTAATGAGATTAAGTTCGGTGCAGTTTTCATTATTGGTAAAACTCGTTCGTAGAGTTAACGCTATTTTAACTTCCTTAAGTTTTCCTAAATTAGTTTATTCAAGTTTAGCTTCGTTTTAGCATTTACATTACGGAAAACCTAAGAAACTAGATGTTGTTCTGTAACATTTCATTGGATAACGAGTTAATAAAGTGTAAATTAAACATTGTGATAATTAGTCCCGCTTTCCCTTTGTTCGTTGAGCGAGAAATGAAATAGAGTGGGAAGAAGAATGGCCGCGCGAAATCTGGGGTGAGATGCGCATAATAATAACTACGACGATTAGAATAATCTCCAATAATGTCTTAAAAACATTACAATCCACTAATAATTTTTTCTACCGTATGATTGGTCAAAATCGGGTCACGTGAAAAACTGAGGTACTCGTTCAAAACTACATAGTTGTTCGTTTTAATAGAGCACCAAGAATGTCTCAGGATTCTCGACATTACAGAAAGGCGCTCTTTTCATACCGTAAATGCCATACTTATACGCCCGTAATTTCAGATCACTTTTAAATTAACAAGGAACCGCTTTTCCCGGCCAAGGATCACAGTTTACTCTTATTGAAACCTACTACGGCCAGTTATTCAGCCCAGAGCAAGAGTGGCCATTGTAGGACCCTTGTAGAGAAGTTCAACTGTATTTTATTTCTACTAGCTTCTACTTAAAATTTTTCGGCTAAAGTAAAAGGACCTGTTTATATGGTGAAAAGTTGTCCCTGGTAGGAGGGTCACCCTCCATACCGAGTAACCCGGGCGTGAGGTGAGACCTTTTCATACATTTCTTTATAAATAGAACTGAGCGAACCGTTTACATGAGAAATCGCAAAGTTGGCTCGGGGGCAGGGTAGGGTTACTCGCTTTGAAGGCAGGGTGACCCTGGGGGCGGGCCAACTTTTTCCATACTCTTTGGCTATTGTTGTTTCACCTACCAGGGACACGTCGGGACATATAGAGCATGCGCGAGCCCGAGAGGGCCAAGTTTTGGCTCGGTCAACAGGGACAACTTTTTTCATATAAACGCTCGGTAAAAGATGGCTCGGGGGGACGGGTAACCCTCCTACCTAAGATAGACTTGACTTTTCAGCTGCGAGAAAATCTAAAAACTGAATTTCCCGATCGCACAAGACAGAAAGGCGATATGGTTAGTGAGGCCAATTCAATTCAATGCACCCTCTAGGAGAAATCACTGTCGCCGGTGTCAACAACGTCGACCCCAGGTTCTCCCTCTTTACCACAATCCTTGTTGAGAAAGGAGCTTGGGAACGAGGTTGCGGTGTCATGAGCGTGACTGTGCGAATTGTTACAAAATTTGCACATTTTTCAGACGCAATTGTTTTATTATAATTATTCGTAATTCATGAAAGGGAAGGTATTGTTTAAATGAAGTCAGTCATTTTTATATCCCAGGCATGATGGATGATAATTCCTTAGCTTTTCGAAGCTTTTAAAATAAATATATTAGTTAACTTCGTCCGGTATGGATTTTATTTCTGGACATGCCAGCTAACAGCTACAATATTCAAATGTTGTGCACAGATGATAGCCCACCGTGCTCTAAAAATTACATTGTTTTGTAATACAAAAGACTGAGAAGGGTCATATATTTTTATAGAAGCGCGACCACAAACAACTGACTCAGTACTGTTTCCGCGAAACAGTCGACTTCGATTCTATGACTTATAAAAATAGGCCCCGGCCGCACTAGGCTGACAAAATTTGTTTGGCGCTACCAAAATATACTACAAATTTTGTCTCCGCCAAATTTTCATTTTGATAAACGCGTACGCACTTGAAAACCAAAAATCATGACAAATTATTCGCGAACCACAACATATCAATCACGTAGAAACCGAAAACCTCTGTTGTTGCTGTGAAATTTTGCATTCAACTCCTCGACAATCTTTTAAAACCAGTACTTTCTAAAGTTTTTACTCTCCTGCCTTCGTGGTATGATAATACATGATACACAAACTGATTAACTAGATATTTCTTCTTCTCGGACTGAAATTTTAAACGACTTTCATGTTTCTTGCCGCTTTTTCCCGACTGTCACTGTCACTTTTTAGCGCAATACTTGTACCTGATCGGACCGTGCACTGTTCACTGTTTATGAAGCAAATTGTGCTACTCAAACATCACTAGGTGCTGTTAGCAGGTAAAATTTGGGATCGGTACTATAGTTGTACGGACCGAGGCAAGCGAATAATCATCGCTGAAACCTGTGTGTGAGTTGACGAATCTGTCAGTTTTGACGCTTGACAAAATTTTGTCCTGCTCTGGGGCAGGACGACGGCGCCTTAGAAGTTTGGTAAGGCTTGACAAAATTTTGGTAGGAAAAAAATCGCCGTTCGCACTTGTGAAACGGAACTGATGACAGATATTTTTTGAATACAATCTGAGTAAAAAACAAAATACAGCCTAATTAAATACTAAAGTCAATCGTGTGATATTCATCAAACTTTGCGAGTCACTCGTAGAACTATTTACATAGTTTAATCTACCAGAATTTCGAACGGATACACTGAAAGACCTATTTAGATGCCGCCGGAATCAGTGTGCCTTGAAAAAAAAGAACTCAACCAATATTTCCCCAATACGGACCTCACGCTAGTTCAATAACATCTATATATGACATACAGTTTTAAAGTAGCGCGAACCACTCGCTCCTACTTTTCTTTTCCGATTTTTTTCGCTCGCCCCCACTAACTGCCCCTGGGTCTCCGAGGATGCCTTGCATGCAGTGCTCGTTCAGTTACATTTGTTGTACATTTGTAGGCATGTATTTTTCTTGTAGCGGAAATATTTTTTTTGCATCTTCCGGTTATTTGAGTGTTTGAAAATTTACTAAAACAGTTATTCTTCTCGGACTTGCCAGATATGAGCTGATTATAACCTATATATATCAGCTCATATCCGGCGCGTCCTCGAAGAATAACTGTTTTAAAATTATTTCAAAACAATCCAATCCAGTGTCGAGGTGAGCGGGCGTGAAAAGCCTCAAAACTGAAATTTTTGCGTGACGTCCATTGATAAAAGGTCTACATATTTTAATATTGTGCGTAAATTTGCATTTCTCGTCGATTTTTGTGTAAGCTATTTTGGCATCGATCATCCATTTCATCGATTGCTCACGAGAGTCTACTGTTACCGAGATCGTGACCGGAACTAACCAATGTGCGTACAAAGTCACGGAAACCTTAGAGGCGTTATAATTATGTTACTATTATTTTATGCGCCATAAAGCAAAAAAAGTATATAAAAGCCCTGTTACTGAAACCAAGAACGGGGAAAAGGGAACGGAGCTAATCTTAACCATAATCGGAGTTCAGGTTACGGTTAGGGCCGGTTACGATTACATCCATTCCCCGTTTTTTCGTTCCATGTTCCTCGTCCCCGGTTTCTTGTTTCCCGTTCCTGATTTTAGTAACAGCCATCACACGTAGCCTCATACGCAGACATTCTTTGGGCTCGTCACGCAATCTTTTTATCATTGCATTATTCAAGATGGAGCAACAGCCCTTATCTTCATCACATGAAGCCTATTTCAACGCTTTCGAAGCGTTCGTATCCAAGTCTGCTGTGTGGGAAACAATAAAGAAGTACTCATGTGAAGCAGTAGCCCATATCATGCAGAAACTGACAGTCAACGCTGATTCCCAAGTTTTTCGCATTCTTGGCGTGGGCAGCGGAAATGGCAAGCATGATATTGAAATTCTCAAAGTCGTCGCTACAAGTCTCCGTGCATCAGACAAAGCCAAGAAACCTTTGATACATGCTTGCATCGTAGAGCCTAGTTCATTTCTAATAGCAGATTTCAAACAAGCTGTGTCCCCGTTACCGGAGTGCGTGGCAAATGTGGCCGATGTTTCGTTCGAATGGCGGGAGACAGACTTTGAAGATTTCATCATGAATTCTTCGCCACATGAGAGCAATCACTATCACATGGCACATTTTATTGGCTGCCTGTATTATATGGATGCAGAGCAATCCCTTAAGAACGGCCTCAAGCTGTTAGCGAATGGTGGTGCCTTGCTCTGCCTGGTCGCAGGAGACATCTCCTACTTCGCAAAGCTATCACTCAAATTTCAAGACAAGTTGAAATGTCTTCCCGCAGTGTCTAAATTCTACACTGGAAAAAATCTGGTAGCTATAGCTGAACGGAACAAATGGAAGTACGAAGAGTTTCCCCTGGTTCAATACGAGGTGGACATCACCAGTTGTTTCGACAGATCTTCACCGACTGGCAGCTTGTTGCTTGATTTTTTAACACATCAGGTCGATTTCCAAGGGAGCGCTGATCCGATGCTGTACAAGGAAGTGATGGAGTTTTTGACTGAATCATCCATCTCCGACAGCAACGGAAGAAAGCTGTTTACCACGGAGGTTGCTATTGTCGTATTGTACAAATGATGTGCCGATGATCTTATAGGAAATTAGACTACGAGCAGTCCCTCATTTTTCTCAGGGATAGTCGAGTGGGAGAGCACGCGATCGCGCGTCGTGTCTCCTCGAGGTGATTTCCGCGCGCGTTCGCGTGCTCTCCCACTCGACTATCCCTGAGAAAAATGAGGGATTGCCCGTAGTCTTATGAAAAATTAACGCGATTAACAAGAGGATTTTTCGCATGTGTGGATACTAGAGATTTAATGTTATTACAATTTTTTAATATTACAAAGCAAGTCCTACAAGGAAAGGTGAATTCTGAAATCTACTTTTGTTTCTTCTTTCCTCCTTCTCTCTTGGTGTCGACTTTTTCTGAGCGTACTTTCTGCCAGTCCAATGCATTCTTTCTGTACATGGCTAGGGTGGTAACACCAACTGCAATAAGTCATGTTAGATTAATATTATTATGGGTATTCACAATAATGAATTCTAAAATCGAGGATCGGACTACCGAAATAGCGGGATGGTGGAATGCAATCATCTATCATTTCTTTTTAACTAGAAATACAGTAAAGCTGTATTAAAGGGACACTGTCCTGATTTTAGCATGATTTTGGGAAGCTCAGAAACATATCTAGATCATAGGAAGTTGATCAATAATGGTTTGATTCTGTAGAATAACACTCGACAAATGACAGGAACCCATTAGGAAGTGAGGATGACGAACGACAGCGAGGATGGAAATGGATTGCAATATGGATTTTTGAAAAAACGTCAGGATGTCAGTTTTTCAAAGTTTCAAATTTGGCTCGGAAATCTTTGAAGTTTTACAAACATTTTGTTGCAGTATGGAATTTCATGAAGAAATTGCTTTTTATCATTTAGTTAGAGTTTATTAAGTTCTTATTTCATAGATTTAGTGACCATTTAATGCATTTATAACAGTTTTAAGCAAATACGCCGGGACAGTGTCCCTTTAAGCCTCCCCCCCCCCCCCCCGGGCTTATTTAATTCCATGCCCCCAGAAGGGGGGACTTATTAGAGAGGGGAGGGCTTATTTCAAATCATACATTTCAAACAGTACTGCATGTATTTAAAGGGTCCCTCTCGACCAGTGTGCTTTGCGCGCCAATACTCTTACGGTGGCCATTTTCGGGTACCGCGAAAATAGCGGCTTGAAGTTAAAAACTAGTTTTTGCAGGATTCTGGCCTTGTTCTGGCCACAAAAAGCAGTTAGAATCGAGTTCCCCCGGATGAAAATAATAACACGCGACCGAAAAGCACACTGGTTTGAGAGGGACCCTTTAAACAAGAAATGGGTTATGTATAAACTGCCTTAAAATGCCATTTTAATATATCGATATTAAAGACCACTTTTTAATACAAAGTGACTGGAACAACAGAAAATATTGCTGAAACGTCATTTACATCAACCTGCTATATTTAACATCTTAACTCTGACCTCTAACAGGTGGGGGGGGGGGGGGGGGGGTTAATAGAGAAGGGGCTCAGTACAAAATCTGACTTCAAGGGGAAGGGGGCTTATTAGAGAGGGGGGGCTTATCAGAGAGGGAGGGTGCTAAATAGAGCTTTTACGGTACTCGCGGTTTTCAGTTCTGCGGACAGTCTGTGTGTATATATATAATTTCCTTTAGCTGGTGAATCAAAGGAAATCATAGTCATGTCGGAGGTTTGGATACCCGGTATTAATTTGCATATATTTTTACGATTTTATTGCTCCGTTTACTCCTTAGTTTTTTGTTTCGATTGAGAAGATATATCAAACACTCAAGATCGGCATCCAAACACCTTCAATTTTGTCCAAAATACTCTGGCACTGCACGTCATATTTTCAACTCTCTTCTCGGTGTTTGGATATCCAGATGAAACACGTGTTTGATATATTACTTACCACACAGCTGACTATAAATTCAGCAGCAAGAATGATAATAGTTGCACCAAACTGTTGTATGTAGTACCCCCACATGAAACCAACAGCCTGTCAAAAACATCAGAGTGATGCATTATGGCAGTCAAAGGTAACATCCATTGCCCGTTCCGAATTTCAAATGGAGACGAGTTTTTTAAATTTAAATTTAATTAAAAATTGGAGCCCGTCACAAGAAAGTCGCATTAAAATTAGTCAGTTTACCAAGTTTGAGGTTGTTTCGTTAGATTGCAATCATGTAGAAGGCTTTCAAAAATCAGAAAAATTAAGACTGTATGGATTTGGGGGGACCGCCATCTCTGAATTAGAGCGTTTGTATGGAATTTGGGCGACCTTTGGACAGCTCACAGCCTGGTGTACTTACTCATTTTCATGCGATCTTAAAAATTGTTATTTCTTATTGGAATCAATGTCTCTTACTGTACACTATATTATGAATTATGTCTCTAATTTATCGTGTGAATTGTCTCCAAATATATCGTGTGATTAATATAAAAAATAAATTGTTTAACTCCATATTATCTTTCGATAACCATTGAAATAGGTATTAGATTTGGCACATGTAAAATGTCAGTTAAACCAGGCCTTAGTGTTTTGGTGTGGCCATGCCACCTTTTTGTTAAAGTTTTGGCCAAAAAATTAGACTAACTTTTAATAGCTATCATCCTCGGAGACCCAGGGGCAGTTAGTGGGGGCGAGCGAAAAAAATCGAAAAGAAAAGTAGGAGCGAACGAATGGTGTTCTGTGTTATTACTCAAAAGGCAACAAACCGTTTGTAATAGCGGTTTTCAACCTCCAGCCTGTTTGGTGAAGTTCAAATTCGAATGGCACTGTTTATTATACTCAGGGTTATACTGGAGCCATGTTTTGTTATATATTAAAGAAGGTAATATTATATTTAACCGTTTCCATTTTATTTCTGCAGTGCAAATTTTTGTTGACAGATTTTTCAGTTTCAATAGCATAATTTATCTCAGGAATGTTTAAAATAATGTACCTAATATAAATTTACATTACATATTTAACAAATAAAGAAGCCAAAAACCATGTATTATACTGTCATAAAACACGACGGGAATTTGAGACACGAGAGAAATTTAGAAAAACACGAGCTGCAGCGGTGTTTTCTATATTTCTCTCGTGTTCTCAAATTCCGGAGTGTTTATGACACGTATAAATACATGGTTTTGGCTTCTTTATGTGCTTTAAAATATAGATTTACGCGCGGCGAAACGATAAAAACACGCTTTTCTATGATTTATACTCTGATAAAACATGGTTTTTAACCAATCAGAGCGCGCGAAATTTTCAGTCTATATTTTAAACAGTAATATTGCACATCAATAAAAGTTGTTTGTCCATAGCCTGCAAGCAAGCTCTCTGGCAGGCTAGTTTGTCATCGCATTGGTGCCGCTGGTTAATTCAGTTTAGCATATTTTCTTCCTACTACTACTCGGCACTTGAAAAAAGCTTCATTGTCCTAGTGCTATTGGGCAGCCAAGTGTGGAATGTACCCAATTATTTAGAATAATGAATAATGTTCAGCTATAAAAAATATTGCAATTGTGTAGGAAATGAATATGTGATTAAAAAAGAAACATAATGGCTTGTTTTGGCAAATCCTTAAAAATAAGGGTTTCCATTGATGCTAATAATGAAGTACATACATTATTCACAATCCAATCTTCAGTTGGCAATGCTTGTATTGGCAATAATTACAATAGAACCAATAGTCCCCATTTTACAGTTGTGTGCTTAGAATCCAGGCCTTTGAAGCAAGAAGTGAGGGCTTGAGGTGCCTTTTGTTGTTGATTACAAACCTTCCTTTCCTTTTTCAAATGTAAATTATTCATTCTGTTATTATGTAACCTAGTTTCTGATCTCCTTATCATATCATGGTTCACCCTTAACCTCGCTTTCATACAGAGGCTTGGTTACATTTCACAGAACTGTAAAATGGTCCTATTAATGCTCCTATAGCCATGTACTACTTAATCCCTCCCCGTAAAGTCCCCTCTTTTGAGCCTTGTACACCTTTCTGAATTCCTGACTGAGACAGGGTGTACAATTATTTTTATCAGAAGATTGTATGTTTTTTAAAGCTCTTTAATTTATGGTGAGCTCACTAAGTAGTTTCCCAGAATATTAAAGAGGATGGCATTTTATAGAAGAAAATTAGACTCTTGTTTATATGCCTTTGTATTGCCTAGTTTGACACCTGAACATGTGGAAAATCTCAAATCAGCTCTCCAACTTTTGTCAAGAGAAGAGAAACAGGAGAAATATTAGTATGAAGATCAAAGTCCCTAAAGTTTCCGATAAAACAAAGGAAAACGTGTCTCAAATTTATTAACAAAAGCTGTCAATTGAATTGAGGGTCCACATTTTGAGATAACTGACGAGATGATGTGAATGACGATCCTGTTTTTGTCGGTTCTTTATAGGATTTAACCGACCAGTGGGGTGAAATTTGTGTTTATGACTGTTTTGTGGGCAGTTTGGTAATGCCAACATTGTAGATGCCCCAACATACATACATGCATACTGTTACATACATAAACTTTATTTAAACTCAAATAACCCTGCCACCCCTTTCCTTTGTGATTTGAGATGTATTATGTTGTCTTTGTATATTATTGGGTAGGAAAAAGAGAAAAAAAAATCAATGAGTCATTAATCTAATTAAAACCACTTTATTTTAATTTTTAATTACACTAACAGTGTTGTTTTGATAATATTGAATAAGTAAAAATTTGATACAAGAAAATTTGTGTTTACTATAGATCATAAGCTCTTGTGTCTGTCATGCTTCTACTTCTTCTAGACCCCAATTGGTTTCATCCTCTATGGTTAGACCTCTCATCAGTCAACTGAGTTCTTGTTCCCCTTTAAACCCTGTAATAATGGCATGACAACACAGTTTATATTAATTGATAAAGAGTTATACAAACCAACACCTCCAAAAACTAACAATTTCCCTTCGGTAACACACACAACAACCCCCTGTAAAACTCACCTCCCTCCACCTATCTAACCCCAAGACCTGTGCTTTCATTTCATTCAAATACATGTAGACACTGAAGTCACAGTTCTAGTTGTTGGATGAATTGGATTTTGGGAAAATGAAGTCTTGGTTTTAATTATCAGCCAGGATATTAATTTTCAAATAGCCGGACTTATACAGGCCCGTAGACAGGATTTTTAAGTGGGGGGGGGGGGGGGGGGGGGGGGGGGGGGGGGGGGGGGGGGGGGGGGGGGTGGGGGGGGGGGGGGGTTGGGGGTGGGGTGCGTTGGAGTGGCGAAGTTTGGATGGTACGAGTGCCAAAGGCGCAAGCTACTAAGAGGGATCGGGGCATGCCCCCCCCCCCCGGGAAATTTTGAAAGATTTTGTTTGTCTGAGATTGCATTTTGTGCGTTTTGAAGGCAGTATGATATGAAAACCAGGCAGCGCTAAAGCGAACGTA
Organism: Desmophyllum pertusum; assembly: GCA_029204205.1. Classification (NCBI taxonomy): domain Eukaryota; kingdom Metazoa; phylum Cnidaria; class Anthozoa; order Scleractinia; family Caryophylliidae; genus Desmophyllum; species Desmophyllum pertusum. The sequence goes on along the minus strand of MU826836.1, from coordinate 1,485,446 downwards.
ATTCATGAATATTTCTGGAACTGTGTGGTTAGAGAAAATACAGATGAAAAAATACTAAAAATACATATTGCGGACCTTCGATTAAAGACATTTTTAAGCCAAAGGAGTGAATATTTGGATGAAGAAAATGACTCGCTTGATGTTGTCTTTGTTGATGAAGAATATATTATTTTACCACCCAGAATTTGGGTGGTCACGTGACCAGCCGCAACCAGGGTTTTTTTTATGTTTTTTAAATCGCTCTCTGGAAGCTGCTATTGGCGAATTTCGACCTTCGGTCGAATCTGCCACTGTAGTGTACTAATAGAAGGGAAAGGTCGGAAAAGCAATTTGAACCTTTCCCCCCAACCGTTTTTTTTCGAGGTTCGGTTAGAAATGCTCGCTAAAAATATATTTCTTCCCCAGCCGGCGCTTTCAAATGACACTAAATCTCAAGAAGGATGATGTACGTACCTTTCTGTGTGATTCAATCGCCAATAGACCGATCTCTCGAAGCGCAGTTTTACGTTGAAAACAGCTAATTTTTTTCAACGGCAGCCATTGCATGGGGACGAGGCTATGTTCCAGCAAGTGGGTCAAAAATAACTGAGTATCAGGCGAATTTTTCCGCGCTCTCTTACTCTTCGTCTTTACGTGGTCGCGCTGAAAAATTAACGCCTGACACAATTCCTTAACGAACTGCCTTCCGCCCCCTTTTCGTGATGGATTGACATTGATTGACATGACTTCTAAATAGCCAATCAAAAATACTTCCGATACGCGACACTCGCGAGAATGCCGGATTTCCACGCGTGGAAACGAAACAGCTTTGGACGCCATTTTTGTTGTGAATGTTTCGTCGTTGTGTAGCAAATTGGGGTGTTTTTCGAAGAGAAAACGTTTGAAATCAAATCTTCCCAGTATTCATATCTACATGGGAGATTTCACGATTCCAATAAGGAAGGACTATTAGATATTCTGCGAGTAAACAACACGGTAAGCGAAGGAATTATTTAAGCTTAAATGTGTTCGAGCGATCATTTTATAAAGTCGACCAGGTAAACTTGTTATAAGCTTAATATTTTTTTATCATCGACTATAAGCGTGAACGGCATGCGATAAGCAACGTAAACCATAAGCACAAATATTTACAGTCAGATCGCGCCAACAAAAGTCAGTATCGCTCCACAACAGAAGTGACTAAGCTCCAAACAGATGTGACTTCGCTCCAATATGAGAAAAACTACATAAATATCGCGATCGAGTCATGTTTATAATTATCGTTCCGGGGTTGTGGCGGTTTGGATCTAATTTTATTATAACGCAAATACAAAATAAACTCACTTGAATAAAATATATACTGTTATTCCAGTCCTTTTGTCTCCAAAATAGCGGCTTCCAGGGAACCCATTCTCACCAAAGTCAAAAATACGAAGAAGTTTTCTGCTCTTTCCATTTCAAAACTCTTTCCGAACCATGGCGGATTTCGCTTGACTTCTCCACGCCCAACGCGCGTTGCTTTTAACTTACTTCCGGCGACAGTCTATTGTTGAAATCAATCAGCCAATCAGATTCATTAAAAAATCACGTCCAAAACTTGGACGTGATTTTGTAATTGGCAGGACAATCTGAAGAAGAATTGTGTCAGGCCCCGGATTTTAGTTTTAAGCGTGAGACCCGTAAGAGAGAATGTTAAGGAGGCGCGGAAAATTGGACTGATCGCAGGTTAGGTCCAAAACCAAACGGGGGGTCCGAGGCGCCAAAGTATACTCCACAAAGGGTGATACGCGTAACCTCTGTGGTCGGCTCAATAACCAAACGTACAAAGCTCCCCTCCCGGGTAAGTCGGCAAAGCTGCGCGGCCGGCGTTCAAACTTTGGCGGAAATTCAGGTGCCAAAGTGTACTTACCGCGGGAGGGACGAGCGTTTGGAAGCTTCGAAGGAAAAAGTGAGAAATTATTTTCGATCAGAATTTCAGCTCCAATACAAACTCGTCTTATAAGACGCTTTGTTTGTTGTGTGAACCTGTGGTAATATATAGAATTTCGCGCCGCTTTGCTTCAGTGGCTCGAAACATACGGACGCGTCACGTATACATGTTCGATTGTCATGAAGTTTGTACCTAATAAAAACAAAACGTTCCATACAAATAGCCTGTTTCACTTTTAAAAACCATAATCTCGCCGTGATATAAACCATCAGTGAAATGCCAGGCTGTTTCCATTTTAGAAACCAACACTTTTGAACCAAAGCATGCTCGGAATTTGGTGGTGCCCCTTTACCCAGCCCTTTACTTGGAATCGTTTTCCCCTGGTTAGTAATTATTGATTCACCTCATCACCGCGGCTTGGACAAAACGAACAAAAACTAAAAGAAAGAACGCGACGACAAAAACGACGGGAACGGACAAAAAAACGGCCGTCCAAGACCCCCCACCACCCTCAAGCCCCACGCCTCGCTTGCGGTAAAATTCTTGTTTGTAAACCCGCATGATAGTCCACGAAAACAGTGGAACATGCAGAACGACGTGAACGCAGCAACGCAGGACAGAAACCAAAGCAGCCCGGGCCCGGTCAGAGCAGCGCCTGCAATACCAGGGAGGAAAAGTAGAGAGAAGAGCCTGGGTAATCGAGTTGGTTTTTCTCGCAGGAGCGAGCGAGGGGCAGCGCAGGGCAGGTTTCCCCCTTCCCCCCCCACTCGCAGGCGCTTCGCGAATTCGTTCGTTTCTACTTTCGTTTTTTCTTTTTTTGTTTCTTTTGCTTTTTTCCTCTTTTTTTCTTTTTGTTTTTTTTTGCTTTGTTCGTCCTTATTATTTTTGTCTTTTTCTCAAGTTATCTTCTTCTCTTCTTTTTTTTTTCTTTTCTTTAATTATGTTTTTTTGTTATTTTCTTTCCGTCTTTTTTCTTTTTTTTTTTTTTTTTCTCGGTTCTCGTCTTTCTTTCTCGTCTTTTTTTAGTCTTTTTTTTTCGGCGGTCTTTTTTCCTTTTTTTTTTTTGTCTTTCCCCCCTTGCCCATGGGTTCCCCATCCTCCCCGTCCCCCCCCCCTCCCATGGTCCCCTTCCCATTGTCCCGCCCGTCGCGCTGTTAATTTCTTCGTTCTTCCGTTCCTGTTCCCCCGCCTTGGGTCCACCCAGTCCGACCCCCCTTCCCAGGGTCCCCTAACCCTCTCCCTCCCTCGCCCCCACCCCCCTGGCCCGTTGTTCCTCCGTCCTCGTCGCCCCCGTTGGTCGCCTCGCGCTTGTCGGATTTTCGTTCCCCGGCCCTTCTCCCCCCTCGCCGCTCCCTCTCTCCACCATGGTTCCCCTGATCCGCCTTTTCCCATGGTCCCGTCCGCTCGCGCGCTTTGCTTCGATTTTTTTGTTCTTTTTTTTTTCCTTTTTTTTTGTCCCTTTTCGGGTTTCTCGTCTTTTTTTTTATTTCTTCTTTGTTTTTTCTTTTTGTCTCGCGTCTCGTCTTTTGTTTTCGTTGCGGTCTCGTCTATTTTTCCGTCTTTTTTTTTTTTTCTTTTTCTCTCGTCTTCTTTTTTTTTTTTTTTGTTGTTTTTTTTTTTTTTTTCTTTTTTTTTTTCTTTTCTTCTCGTCTTTTTTTCTCGTCTTTTTTTTTTCTTCTTTTTTTTTCTTTTCTTTTTTTTTTTCTTTTTTTCTTAGTTTTTTTGTTTTTTTTTTTTTTTTTTTTTTTCTTTTTTTTTTATCTCGTCTTTTTTTTTTTTCCACTTTTCGTCTCGTCTTTTTTTTTGTTTTCTTGATCTTGCTCTCGTCGATCTCGCTTCTTTTTTTTTTTTTTTTTTTTCTGAATTTCCGCGTCTCGTATCGTTCTTTTTCTTTTCTTTGTCGATCGCGTCTTTTTCCATCTTTTTTTTTTTTTTTTTTCTTTTTTTTTAATCTCTTTTTTTTTTTTTTTGTCTTTTTTTGTTTTTTTTTCTTCCTTTCTTTTTTTGTTTTTTTTTTTTTTTTTTTTATTTTTTATTTTTTTTCGCGTCTCGTTCTTTTTTTTTTTTTGTTTGTCTCGTCTTTCTTTTTTCCTATTTCCTTGTTTTTTTTTTATTTTCTTTTTCTTTTTCCTTTTTTTTTCTTTTTTTTTTATTTTTTTTGTCTTTTTTTTTGTTCTTTCTTTTTTTATTTTTTTTTCTTTTTTTCCCTTCTTTTTTTTATTATTCGGGCGCGTTCTTCGTCTTTTTTTTTTATTTATTCTTTTCTTTTGTTTTTATTTTTCTTCTTTTTCGCGCTTCGCGACATCTCGTCTTTGTTTTGATTATTTCTTTTTTTTTTTTTTTTTTTTCTTTCCTTCGTCTTTCCTTTTTTTTTTGGTCGCTTTTCTTTTTTTTTTTTTTTGATTTTCTTTTCTTTTTTTTTTTTTTTTCTTCGTCTGTTTCGTCTTCCTTTTTTTTTTCTTTTTTTCTTTTTTTTATTCTTCTTCTCAGTCTTTTTCGTCGTTTTTTTTTTTCGTCTTTTTTTTTTTTTTTTTTTCTTTCTCGTCTTTTCTTCCTTTGTTTTCTTTTTTCTCGTCTTTTTTTTTGTTTTTTTCTTTGTTCTTTTTTTTCTTTTTTTTTTTTTTTTGCGTCTTTTTTTTTTCTTTTTTTTCTTTTTTTTTTTTCTTCTTATTTTTTTTTTTCCTTTTTTGTTCTTTTCTTTCCCCTTCCCATTGGTCCCAGCCGTCGCGCTTTGTTCGGGGCTCGTTGCCCAGTCGCCGCGCCCGTTTCCGAAATCGCCAAAAAACAAATGCGAAGTGCCTTGAGGAGGAGGCTGGGAGTGAGGGGGATAGTAGAAATTACAATCGGATATACACGATTCTCTTCACGAATAGACTTTGTGTGGTAGTGTTTTAACAGATTTTAGAGATTGAACATTTTTCCCATATAGGAATAAACGTTTAAAAAAATGCAAAGGACCACGAAACGAAGGAAACGAGCGACGCAGGTAAAACTATGGCAGTGTCTTTGCCGGATCTCCTCGTTTGTGGGAGATAACAAACGGTCGAGGCGGATTAATTGAACTCATGAGACCATTCTACAAAAGACACCCCTCAAATAAATAGATTATGAAGACAACGCATAACACTTATTGCCTTTGGCTCTGCGTCTACGAGTGAAATTGCAAGCTGCAATTGGAGTATAGAATGTTGCAATTGGAGTATTCCTGGATCTCTCTAAAGGCTTTTTGAACCATACTGTGGCTCATGAATTGCTACTTCAAAAGCTAGAATTTTTATGGTATAGGTGAGAGGATAGAAGCACATTGAACTGGTTTAAAATTAATAAATCAACAAAAGCGTTAATCAGTGTGTTAGTATACGATAATGAGCTATCAGAGAAAAAAAGAAATACGATGTGGAGTTCCTCAAGGTTCTGTATTGGTTCCTCTACTATTTTTTAATTTACATAAATGACATCTGTAACATTTCAAAACTAATGTCTCTTTATTCATTATTCTTTTTGTTTTTTTTTTTGTGGCAAGATGATACAAATTTGTTAATGTCTCATAAAAAAGACCCTGAATACACCTAATAGAAAAAAATAGGCCCGCGAGGCGTGCTCATGGGGGCTACTTACTTCCTATACTAACCTTACTTCATGGCTGAACTTACTACTTACTACTGCATTGTTTATTACACTCAGAGAATTGCTCATTGATACATGTAGCCCATGAGCCGATTAAAAAACGAAATATTGGGTTAGGGACTCTCACACCAGATTTCAATCGATAAGGTTATATTTTTCTCTACCACCCCCAGTCCATGAAGTCCACATGCATCCCTTTATAACATTGTATAACTAGACCATACTATCATATAAACATTTCCATTCCACGCCAATGGCTTTTTCGTTAAACTCTCACCTCAGAGACCTCTCAATTGATAATATATTCAAGGACTCTGTTACCTAACTTTTTGTTCTCCCATCTTTCTCCCGGTTGGTCGCCGTTGAGGATAGTGCAACAGGGGCAACTTGTTTGGTTGGTTTTGGTTATTATTTTTTTTTTTTTTTTTTTCATATTGGTGTATTGCATTTGATAACCCTTAGCGAAGACCTGAACCTTGAAGGCAAACATCTCTTGCTATCTCTTATCTCTCTTTATGCTCTTTTGCTTTGGTTTTGGGCTAACCACAAGAATAAAAAACAAAGAAACGACTAAAATAATTCAGGATAGCCCGTAGGGCGAGGTATGCGACAAAGGTGCGTCCCGTGGGGAACCCGATGGCTGAAAATAATGTGAATGAAAAGAAGAGCTCTAAATAATATTCTTCGCGCTAACACTGGTGTAGTCTGGAAATGAAAAGCCCTGAATTCAACGAAGATAACATCGAAGGTGCGGGCGCCATTTGTTAGATTTGCTTTGCTGCTTGGGTTGCTGGGTACATATTAAAATTTTGGAGCAGATTCTTGAGATTATCTATAAAAGCTGAATTTAAAACGTTAACGATAAATTCGATTCGACCTCAAAAACCAAAAAAGAAACCTCATACGGAAATTTTAAATATAATATTCCCCAGCTTCTATCAAAATGAGAGAAGACTGGGTACCCACGCCCCCCCCAGCCCCAATAATTTTAACTGCAAAGAGGGCTCAGCATGTGTTCCAAAATTGGATAAATTGAACCGAAAAGATGCAGAGGGTCACAGAAGAGCGAAATAGAAATGAGGGCCCTCACACGAGCAACGCAACCCGCACAAAGGAACGCGCAAGCCAGCGCCGCCAGAAGAGGAGGGCCGCACGCAGCGCGCCAGAAAGGCCGCACGCAACCGCTGCTCCAAAGTCAAAAAATGCAGCCTCCTGCCTGTGTCAATTAAATAATGCAATGATCGATAGATACATTTGTCCGTAAAATATTGTAAATGTTATTACATGTCACATATTAAGTTTCTTTCTTTCTAAAGTTTCTTTCTTCTTCTTCTTCTCATTTTCTAAGTTTTCTTCTTCTTTCTTCTTTCTTAAAGTTTCTTTCTCTTTTTGCTTTCCTTGCTTCTTCTTTTTCTTGTTCTTCTTCCTTTCTTGCTTTACTTCCTAGATTTCTTCGCAAATTGTTTGTCATTAAATTAATGCCATTTGTTTGATTTTAAAAGAAAAAAAAAATATTAAAAAAATTTAAAAAGAAAAGAAA